>MU278368.1:431378-446402 GCA_022385755.1 Trametopsis cervina | reverse complement strand
ATCCTGCGTGGAACTTAAATAGAAGGTCAGTATCGTGTCTGCCCCGCATACGCGAGGCCAAACACGGTTGCTGCGTAAGCGATAGTTACGCGAGAGGGCCAATTGCTCGCTGGCTCATTAATCAGATATACTCAGCATCAGAACGCTGCGCTCAGCTTCACATCTGCAAACATGGGAGTCGGGAGTAAACGCTATGGCGTCAAAGGACACATATAGGGCCCTTGCTGTCATCAAAGCAAAGTATCCGAATTTGAAGGAGGCTGTAACAGTAGCGCAGCCACATCTTGTAATACCTTGCATATTTGTCGTTACAAGAACTGACTCCAACAAAGGGGTACCTTGACAAACGATGAGAGTCGGAGAAACCACTTGCAAGAATATGAAATGTACGGGCAGTGCTTGCCATAAAGGGAGGCTGTAGTCCGCCGGGGAACTACGGCCCTTTCCAACGTGACGCGGCGGACAAGATGGATGACAATGCAGAGCGATGCTAGACAGATGCTGGACTGCAATCAATTGCAAAGGACAGGAGAAAGCGCCGCGCAGACGCTTACAACATTTACGCCTTCTGACTCGATACCTGCGGATTGCAATCTTCATTCTATGAGATCAACGGGGAGACGATGAGTCGCACGTACTGGATTACGACGATTCGGCGCTGCAATTAGAGCTTGGGAGAGCCTTTTCGCTGCCCTGAACGCGTGAATTATGATAACGATGAGGCGCAGTGATAGCTGTCCTACTGCGAGGTACCGGATTGAACTGCCACACCAGCTGCCACACCGTGATGATGATGCGCATACAAGCTTCCTTATTCATCTCCAAGTGAACGGGGACCAGTATCCCAAGAGCGGCGGAGCCACTGGTTGGGCGTGAGACGCTATTCTTGTCACTAGCATATGTATGCAGTACAACCGCGTGAACCATACATCGTTGTCAAGATAGCAAGAAAGAGGGTTTTGTGGATATCTGGATCTGATATTCGAATAATCATTACTATCTGACAGCATAGAGCACATACCGGTCTTCGGTAGATAAAGTGGGGTATATCAGTCAGAATGGTGCGGGGGAATCAGTGGCCATTCGCCCCGTTTGTCTGAGGCGCGCCCTGCGTCTGATCTATTTCCACTGGCTCCGCCGGTGGCGGTGGCATAGGAATCAATTCAGGGTATACCGGAGCGGTTGTGGTAGAATACTGTGTTGGAATAGGGTCATGCTGCAGATAGTGCATGAGAGTTGGTTGGCCCGGCACTGCGATGTCCACGGCATCTAGGAGAAGACTGGTGGGGCATGAGGACGCGTTCGCGAGTGAAGTAAGAACACTTTGGTCACGCACTTGCACTCGTTTTGAAGATTCCGTATCTTCTCGTTAGCAAGCGCAAGCTCTCTCTCGTACTTCTCGTGGGTCTGGACACCGGTAAGTATCAGGGACAGACAGAAGACATGTACGACACTCACAGCGACAACCTGCTCGTACTTCTCCTTCATCGCAAGGAACCTATCAATCCAAGGCTCAGCTTTGATATGGATGACTCGTTATGCCACTATACATACTTCTCTTTATGCTTTGTAACTCGAGGGCCAGAGCTCTACCCCTTCATGATCAGGAGCCGTGGGCTTGCACAAGGGACGAGAACGTACCACTTGGACAGAAGTCGGCGTAGATTTCGAGACATCCATTGAAGCCCGTTTTGTCCCAGAGATCGACGAGAGCCACGAGCAAGAGGCGTTCGACGTCGCGGTCAGTCTGGTTCATGCAGGGAACATATAAATGGCTCCGCGTCTTTGTGCCGAACCCACGGATTAGGTGCTTAGCGCAGCTGGAAGAGCGCAAGTTCACCATGCACAGGTTCGATCCCTCACTGTGTCTTCATGTTTTGCTCGTCACGCGGAGTAATACTGAGCCTGCAGGTACTGGGTCTGGGGATGCCATCATCTCCGAGGTGTCCTTTCAATGCTCGCTGCGACGCAGTCGCCATGGATGCTATAGTTTTCACAGGTAAAGGTACGTTTTGTTTATATGCTATCCTAGAGTGCGTCAAAGCTCAGAAATACACCCGAATTTGTGCATCAGCCTGCTTCAGCCCTCATGTCCCAGAAGCTATTCAGGTCGCATGGAGTGTGTATTGAAGTCCTTTACATTCGCCTACATTCGCAAAGCACTCATTCCTTTACTATGACCAGTCGCGTACGGAGGCACCGTATGCGCTCTGCGCGAATGCATATCGCAGCAACATATCCTCTACTTTTGCTATGGTCGGACGGATCCTTGGTTCCCTTGGTGCGTCCCCACATCAGTCTTTCCGTACCTCTTTTCAGGGAAGATTAAAGCGCATATATAGCCTATCCGAGAACGTCGTCGCCGTAGGTGACCAAATTGCACCCCAAGGACCGGAATTGAGTTCTTTGCTAGGTCTTCCACGCGCACTGGATCATCAAGGCCCTCGAAGCCAATTTTGCCGTTCCCATTGAGCCTTTCCTACTGAACAGTGAGTGCATGCAGTCTCCAGGTTTCCTCCATCATGCATTTTTTGTGTTCTACTATGTTACTCTGCAGCGGACCACACCATACATTCTGATCTCGACTATACGTTGTGTCGAAGCTTCGATTCGCCTTCTTTTCTCGCGGACGACTCTCACCTAAAACTCGGACTTGCGACGGCCTCCGCCAGATACTCTGAGCTCGCCAAACGAAGGTCTACGACCCCTGCACTGCAGTTTGCACCGTCCTCGGGCTCGCCACCGCCCATATCGTCTTTACCTGGAAAGCTCTCTCTCGAGTCCCACATCAGCCATTCAAGGGCTCGCTCGCCTCATAAACTTCGCTCTGGTGATCGACTGCTGGGAGCCGTCCCGTCTTTCCACTTCAACGAGCCGAGCGATGCACCAGTTCAGAATCTGACGCACGTCTACTCTACAAGCCCTGACAGCTCTGGCGACACTCTTGTGGAGGTGCCGTTCATCGACCTCCTGAAGATTCCTCGCGTGCGCCGCAGATCCTCGACGAAATTCCGGTATACACCTCTGCAGGTCCTTCCCCGGAACCGGATCCATCCGTACGTGTCTACGTACACCTCTTTGTCATGCGAGAATTGGACTAATATGTCTCCTCTCCTATAGCACATTACCCTTCGAGCCTACTAAAGGCAAGGACGACACTCCGCGAATATCTGTCAAAGCTGCCCTGTCGGCTCTCGCTCACATCGAAACCGACAAGGCTTGTTTCATCAAGCATGGTCGTACTCACCTTGACAAACAAATCAGTGTTCGAGTGCTTAAAAGTATTGCTCGTGGCGGCCCTGCCGTCAAGTCGCAACGTTGAACGGACTTCTGTAACATGGACTGCTGCTATCATCATACGCCCTGGCCGGCCTTACGTTCGCGTGCATGTCTGCTGCCTCCATCAACGATGCTCTTGTCTGCAGTCCCATCGTCTCTCTTGCATCATATCTGCTTTGTATCGACCACCAACCTGGACTATAGTCACCCCTGTCATGCCTCCACATCGCACCCGCCTAGGATATTAGACCTCATCGCATTGCTGTCACTTTGTATTATTCTGTCATATAGCATATGTAGATTGTTATGTTGTATCACGTATGACCGCAGTGTATTTATCCAATATATCCATGGGCGCAGTTCCAACTGAACATCGAGCTGGTCGATGCCCAGGATGCGTCGTGGAAAGCCGGCTCGGGACCAGCGTTTACGTCGGGAACTCGCCGACGGGCGCTAGTTCTGCCTCACCACAACTTTCGTCCACGACCTCCAGCGAAGTCGTCTGCTATTTTCCATCACCATGGCGTCGAGGATTGCCGTCAACACACTGCGAGCAGCAGGTACGCCACGACGTGTGTCTTTTGCCTCTCTTACTATGCTGACCTGGACGGACGCGTAGTTCGCCCGCAGGCGGTCGCTGCCGTTCCTCGGGTCCTCGCGGCGTACGTGCTTTTCAGTGTGTGTTCTACGAGAGTATCTGGCTAACTACATATCCCCTTTTTTCATTGCGCACGTCTTTGTTTCGATGGATGTAACAGTCGTGGAATGTCGAGCTCCGCCCCTCCCCCCAACGAACGCGCCTCGGAGCTCATCAACAAACTCCCGTCCTCGCCCAACCTCATCACCAAGACCGGCAGCGCCATCCTCGGAAGCGGTCTCATTGCCACTGCCATCTCCCAGGAGCTCTATGTCATGAACGAGGAGACCGTCATCCTCGCTGGCTTCGTCGTTCTCATTTCCTTCATCGCCAAGGTGCGTGTGCAGCCGTATAACTGGCCGGTGTGAAAGCGGTTAATAACCTCCATTTCGATGTACCAGTCCATGAAGGGTCCTTACGCCGAATGGGCGCAGGGCCACATTGACCGCATGACATCCGTCCTCCACGCCGCGCGCGAACGTCACACCCAATCCGTCAAGGACCGCATCGCCGGTGTCGAGAAGATGAAGGACGTCGTCTCGATCACCGAGGGGCTGTTCGCGCTCTCGAAGGAGACCGCCCAGCTCGAAGGAGACATCTTTGTGCAGCGCCAGAAGGTCGCACTGGCCGCGGAGGTCAAGTCGGTGTTGGACAGCTGGGTGCGCTACGAGCAGCAGGAGAAGGAGAACGAGCAGAGCGAGCTCGCGAAGTCCGTCATTGCCAATGTGCTCAAGAGCATCCAGGATGAGAAGTCACAGCGTGATATTCTTGCTGGTGCTGTCGCGGAGATTGAGCGTGAGTGGCTATTTTCGAGCTTCGTGGCGGGGTACTCACAGATGACTCGTCTCTATAGAATTGGTTAAGAGCAAGGCGATCTAAGTGGTATCAGCTTGTCTTGTGTCACCCCGCTATAGACTACATGTTAGGTGTACCAACGTCGGACCACGCCGTACCGCAGATTGCTTAATAAAACTCGACCTTCATTTGAAGACCGTTCTGCCGTGCCGTCATCACATCTGTGAGCTTTGTTTTGTTCCACTTGTGGCGTAGAGGGGTATGTTACACTTGTCTTCGACTGCCTGCATCCAACCGCTGTCGCGGTGTGTATGGAGATCTCGGACATGGAGGTGTGCTGCAGGCTTCCAAGCATGCTGATCCATAGGAGGCTGTGATCCAGATTGAAATAGACCAACTCCTTCCATAGATGGCAGGTCCTGTGGTACCTGCTAGTCCTGACCAAGGCTCACGCCGCAATGATATGGTGCAATCTCTCGAGGCGAGATAGCACAGTACGTCCTACGAGCTCCGACCTCTCGATGTCACGGCACCGATAAAAACTCATGATCAGCATCCCCCTCAGATCTTGCGCTGTACATACAGTATTCCCACCGAAAAGCCTCCCCACATGACTGATCCGCTTTATCAGGCTTTCGTGCAGTTATCGGCAGCTGCTTCTTCACCGTACCAGACCGTACAGTACGCCAGGTTGATCCTCTTCATTTGACGCACTGATCTCTGGGTTCGCGATGCGCAGGTTCCTCGCTGGATGAGTAACAGGAGACCCCGCAGATATGATGGCCGGCGACTGTGCAGTGCCCGCACTCGCAGTCAAGTCGACAAGTGCACTACAAGTGCGAAGGGGAGTATGCGCAATGATCGCGGCTTGGGTGTTCCCTCGTGGGACATAATCACACACTGATCCCCCATGACTGCTGCAATCGCCCAACCTGACCTCTACAACAATCGTATCGGCAGACAGAAGCAGCACATCGGTGCGAAGCGTGACCCGACGGCCTGGGCGCGTCGCTTTTCTCATGAACGAGGATCAGGCGTGCGCTGCATCTGAGGCGGGGACGCAGATGCTATATGAATCCGCTGATAGCGCGACATCTCGTTAATCACAACGATGACCTACAGCACCGCGCCGTTCTCACTCAGTGTATCAGTCTACACTCTTCGTTTTCTCGAACGCGCAACTCAATCAAACGCGTCAGTTCGCGCAGGGGAGCGTGCACATGCACGGCTCGCGATTTCATAATGCATCGAAGCCGGCGTGAGAGGCAAACAGAGGCTGCTTATGCACACGCGCGATGACACGTCTCGGGGAGAGATATCGATTTTCCGAGGCTGGAAGCAGCTGATATGCGGGGAAATATATGCGTGTGGGTTCAATCTTTTTGTGTCAAGTGTACAAGTCTATATGGGTGGGAGGGATGGGATGGTGGGGTAAAAAGCAAGCAAGCAGTATTGGCAAACGTAATGAGAATGAGAATGAAAAAAAAAATGGGGATGGGTGAATGCAGCCCGAGCGAACTGGATCTCGCGACGAGACACGCACGCCGCGTGGGACACACGAGGGGGTAACTGTAACTGGCACTGTAACTGTGACTGGCGCAGAAAGAAAGCATGTGTGAACTGTGAGGGGACGCTAAATCGTCAGAGGCCAAAGCTCGGGCGAAAGGTATAACACAAAAAAGCAAGCACAATGACAATGCAGGGGAGAGGAGAGGCCACAAAAAAAAGCAAGCAAGTGGAAGTATCGAGCGCGAATGGAACAGTTAAGACAACAGCATTGAATGTGAAACGTGAAACTTGAGATCCAAGGTGGTTGCGGCAGCAGGAAGGTAAGGAAGGAACCGGGTAGACAGAAAGTATCCAGCAGCAGAACAGGACCGGGTAACGGGGGGAAGGCCAAGGACGGCGTCGGAGTCGTGACTGACGAACGACGGTGGGTGGTTTGGCGAACGGAGGAGCAAGCCGAGGTCCCAAGCGAGCGGAAGGGAATGCGCGAAGAACGAGCGAGCGAAACAAACGAAAAAGAGCAAAAACACGGCCAACGGCACCGGCGAACACAAGCAAGCCCAAGAAAGCACTCAAACCAAACGTGCCCAACGCACGCGCTCAGTTCGCAGACGGCGGCTTCGGGATAGACAACATCGGCAGCGCAGGCTGCTGGCCCCTCGACAGCGCCGCAATATTCGGCACAGGCAGCTCCTCCCTCCTCGTCCCCTGTCCTCCCGTCCCTGCCCCTACTCCTCCCACTCCCACTCCAACACCGACACCGACACCGACACCCGCGCCCACTCCCATAACGCGCGACTGCGACTGCGACTGCGAAGACTGCAAGCCGCTCCCGCTGCGCGGCCTCGTCGTCGGCCAGCCCGACGCGAGCTGGTAGCCGAGCGGCGCAGAGTCGCTGCGCGCGCGACTGCCTTTCCTGCCGCCGCCGCCGCCGCCTGCGCCTCCGCCACCGATGATCCCGCTATCATCGTTCGTCCCTCCGATCCGCTGTCTCTTCCGCCCTTGGGCGTCCTCGAACGGGTCTCCGGACGCAGGCGAGGGCGGGAGCGGGGTGCTGAGCGCGCCGCCCTCGTAGCGCGCGTTCGAGACGAGGTGCGGGTGGTGTTGATGGTGCTGCTGTTGGTGCTGTTGTTGGTGTTGGTGGTGGTATTCCTGGACGTGCTGGAACGAGTGTTGGCGCGAGAGCGAGTGGGGCGTGTGTGTGTGCGAGGGGAAGTCGGGGGCTGTGGGTGACGAGCCCGGGGAGAGCGAGTGCAGGGAGTGCAGAGAGGCGTTCGGGTTGGATGTGCCGAGCGAGGAGAGCGGGCCGGCGCTGTAGGGCTGGTGCATGCCGGAGGTCGTGGGGGAGGTGACGAGGATGTTCGGGCTCTCGTGCGTGTCGAGGAGCTCGTTCGGGAACGGCACGGGTACTGCATCATCCAATAAAACGCGCTCAGCGTCCGCTCTACGCAAACGAACGAACGAAAAATGAAAGCGCGCTGCAACTCACTATGGTGCCCGTAAACCTTCGTCACAACATCATACAGCGCCTTCGTGACGCTCGCGAGCCGATCGACCTTATTCTTCTCCCCATTGAGCGCGCTCACGAGTCGTCTATTGTCGTCGCGCATCTGTGCGAGCTGCGCGGCGACCTCGCCCGGGAGCTCGACGCGGTGCTTGAGCGACGGGTCGGGCTCGAGCGCCTTGCGCTTGATCTCTTCGAGCAGGTCCGGGCGCCCGCGCAGGAACTTGTGGTGCGAGAATTCCCAGGTTTGCACGTCGGCGGACGTGCGTTGCGCGCGCGGGGTCTGGGGCGTTTTGTGTCAACTTTTAGGGCCCGAGCGAAGAGATGGAGATGGAGATGGAGATGGGGGAAGGCGGAACAGAACTCACGCGGTTAATCTTGTGGAAGCCGTACATGTTCAGCTGGCGCACGAAGCTCGAGAACTACATACACGTCGCGAAGCATTAACATTAATGTCCGAAGGCGGATTACCCCCATTTGGAGGGAGGGAGGAAGGAAAGAAGAGGAACGTACGTTGTTGTGCTTGAAGTGCGAGCCCAGGATCGTCCTCGAGAACTCGCCTACGTTCGAGACGACGAAGCTGTGTGTGCGCAGACGCGGACGTCAGGCCACACAGACAAAGAAAAAAAAGACGCGTGTAGCGTACCTGGTGCCGAGCTCCGTCCAGTTGATGAACTGCGTCGACTTGGGGTCGTTTATCATCCTGCAACACACGTACGTTAGCGTCAGCACACACACACATGCCTCCCAAAAAAAACGCGCAACGGAAAAAACGCGCAACGGCGAACTCACTGATACAGCTTCGTCACGAAATTATTCGTCCCAATCGGTTTCCCAAGCACGTTCATCGACGCCCCCGCGCCCAGATGATGGTGCTGCCCCCCTCCGTGTCCGCCATGTCCGCCATGTCGGAGGCCCTCGAGCGGCTTCAGCTGATCGTCCCCCTCGCCCCCGCTCGTGCTCCCGTCGACCGGACTCCCCTCGTTATCGAGTCCTCCATAGCTCATCTCGACCTCGACGTCGTCGTACGGCGCCGTGTCCATCGTCGTGTCGTATCCCGACTGTCCTTGCCCCTGCCCCTGCTGCGACTGTCCCTGCGAGTGCGATTGGGAGTTGGGGTGGTCAGAGGCGGGGAGGGTGGTGGAGGTGGTGGTGGAGGTCCCGGATGTGAAGCTCCGTTTGCGAGGGACGGATTTGTCGGAGGAGGACGAGGAGCGGGAGGACGTGAGTCGTTTCCCACCGGTGGTGGCGTACGACTCGTAGTGGGTGTCGTCGTAGCCGGGCGGCACGAACTGGAACGGCTGGTGCTGCTGCTGCTGCTGGTGATGATGAGCCTGATGCTGACTATGATGCGCCTGGTGCGGATTATGATGGGGGTGGGGGAGATGATGCGGATGGTGCGGATGGGGATGAGGGTGGTGGGCAGCGAGCGCGTTCTGGTGCAGCGTTGCGTTGGACGGGCTGATGGGTGTGATGGGCGAGACGGAGGGATGGATGGGGGAGAGGTTCGTCGGAGACGTTACGCTCAGCGAGGACAGGTTGAGCGAGAGCGCGGTGGACGGACGGGTGTCGACGAGAGATGCGGAGTCGGACTGCTGCGAGGGGGGCTGGTAGTACGGCGGTTGGTAGTGCTGCTGCTGTTGTTGTTGTTGTTGTTGTTGTTGGTCGTTGAGCGAGGAGGAGGGCGAGGAGGGCGAGGGGAATGAGGATTGGGTGTGCAGGGGCGGGAGGAGGTGGTGCGTCTGCTGTTGCTGTTGTTGTTGTTGTTGCTGGGGCGGCCATTGGGACGAGTAATGCGGGGCCTCGCCGGCGGAGGACATTTTGGTGTGCGTAGGGATGTGGGCGAAGGAACGACGGACGGACGGACGTAAGCGTACGTGGTGTGTGTGGTTGGTGCAATGGGATGCTACGTGCTACGTGCTAATGCTATCGCGGCTGTGGAAAAAAAAGATGGAATCATGAGCATGAGGACGCGGGCGGGCGTTCTGGAAATCCCACACGCACCTGCCTCCTGCTGTCTGCCTGGCTGGCTGGCTCGTTCTATCCAGGTACAGTGCAGCGAACTGTATGTGGCCCAGCGCACGGCACGATATATACTGTATGGGGATTTTTTCCGTGTCGGTGTCAGCAAATCACGGCGCGTGCAGGGTAGGGCAGGGACAGAGATCGTGGGCGAAAGATAGATGGATGGAGGGCAGGCAGGGACGGACGGAAATGGGAGTGATGGACGGACGGCGACCAAAAGGAGGGAGGAGGCGTGCGTGGGCTCTTCGTGCAGCACGTCGTTGGCGTGGTCGACAACGAGGGGGTATCTTGGTCCAGCAGACGCAGACGCAGACAAAACGAGGCGGCGCGAATGAAGGAAGGAGTGCGATGAGAGGGCGGTGGAGGAGTGGTTGGGACGGCGACCCCGGTTTTGAGCGCAAAGGGTGCGGTTTGTTGGGCGATGTGCGCGCGTCACGAGTAATCTAGATCGGGCGTGGTACTGCAAAGTTTACTACCAGCACACTACACTGACTAGGTGAGTATCGACTATGATATTAGGTGAGTATGGCATTAGGTGACTACGATAAGTGACTACTATCGCATGTCGGCATCCATCACTCATGTCCCTCATCTCCCATCCCGTCCAGTCCCCTCCACGCTTAGCCCATCATCCCATCATCATCATCCATCCTCGAATCACGCGCAAAATATGCGCATTGCACGCGCGTCGGCAGACCAATTATCATCGCGTGAAACAACCAGCTCGTCGCACTGTGCGTCGAGCGTCGTGCGTTGCTCGGTCGCCTCCCTCGACGTCTGCGGGCGCTGGGAGGACAAGGCGAGATAGGCCGCGGAGGCAATACGTTCACACCGGCAAATACGAGGGATAGCGTGCGTGCGTCCGTCCATCTGCCTGTCTGCCTGCCTGATGATCCCCCCAAAACCTTCGCGCTCCTGGCTGCCACCACTTTTTTTTAAATCTCGGTGCACCTCACATTCACATCAGCACTGCATCAACGCCTGACCACATCAGCGCATCCGTCCGGGAGTTACGGAGATACGCTCGCGCTCGAAAATCACGCCCAGCGCTGCCCCCGAAGCCCCTTCCACGCTTCAACTGCGCGCCGCAGAACACGTTACAGAGACATCCTCGTACTCGCACTCACGCCCCCATCCCCGCCCTCCCCGTTCGCTTGCCAACCGACCGCACGGGCGAGGCGAGACACAAACGCAGCCTAGCGCCTCCACCACCACCACCACCACCATCTCACATCTCTCGGGTCTTGTCTCAAATGGACTTTGAGAGCTGATTCCGCCTGACGCCTGCCAGCCTGCTTGCCAGGCCACAGAGTGGGAAAGGATCTACATCAGCAGCCCTCACCACCTCGGAATATCGCGCGAAAACACCTCTGCCGCACCTCATCCCCCATTCCCCAGTCGGGTCGCGTCGAGGACTGCGTTGACGTGCCAACGCTGTGCAGACGATGTGCAAGACGTAAGCGCAAATCAGCGAAGAGGGAGGGGGACGGACGGACGTGAGCAACGTGTGAGCGAGCGTTCGTGCATCGGTCCTTCTTACGTACAATGCCTCTACACGATTAGCATCCGCATCCGTACCCATTCATTCATTTCATTCCCTCACTCCCCCGCAGAAGGAAGAAGAGAATGAAAGAATGCACAGTCCGCTATCGTCACCCCGTCGATAAGTAAGTGGTGCACTGCGCATCGATATCGCTTGCTTGCCCTGCGTCTTCTGCTGCTGTGCTTCATACAGTGTAACGACGATCGTCGCTCGCTGCCTGCGTGCGATAAGCCCACGCCAACGAGTCTGATCGGAGCAAGCCCCGTGTCCGTCGTCGAGGCTCCCTACAGTATCCTATCACAAGACCAAGACGCCCGCCTGCCTGCATACCGTTACCGTTAACGTTAACCTTTGTTTCGTTCTCACCGCCCGCTTCCCCGCTCGCGAACTGCAACGCGGGAGGCCCCGCTGTCTTGTCCTGTCCTGTCTTGTCTTGTCGTGTCTTTGCACTGAAGCAGAAGCTGCTCCCTGGAAACTAAGAACACGCATACATCCAATCATCCATGTACTGTACACGCGTGTCGGGGACGGAGATACCGTGCCAGTCAATGCTGGCATTCCGCGCCTGCCCTGCCCTGTCCTGTCTGTCTGCCACGTCCCCGAGCACTGATAGTCGCCACGCGCGAGCGCGCTGGGGCCTGAGAAGCCCGACCGGGGAGCTACGGTCGTGTAAAAAAGCTGGCGAGGACGTTCACGGCACGGCTCCAAAACTGAGTTGTGTGCTTGCTCAGCACATCACTGCGAGTCGGCGTCGGGCGTGCTGTGGATGGATGATACGGTACAGTCAGTCCAACGTCGCTGGAGCTTGATCGCAGCGGCATGCTGTACTGTACTGTACGAGATCTTTCTTTTTGCGCGTTGCTTGCTTTGCTCCACGGTGATCCGCGCGCGGCACGGGGAGATAGAGTTGGCTGCCAGTTCTGCCACTTGTCGTGTTCTGTTCTGTCCTGTTCTGTTCTGTCTAGAACAACACACCACACTTCGGAGCTGGCGGGTTCGTAAGCTCATGTCTAGAATGGACGTTCGATGTTCGATGTTCGGCGGTCGGCGTGCTTGGGAAGCCTATGGTTATGTCACGTTAATCATACAGTGGCGCTGACAGACAGACATGCCGTGCAGTACGGGAGACGTGACACGATGCGTCGCCTGAGACTTGATACAATGCTCGTCGACGCAGCGCAGCTCGGGCATACTGTATAGGGCCTACTGTACTGTACTGCAGTCGCGATACATACCGGAAAGCAACACTACACTACGGTTCGTTGACGATGCTGCAGCGGCCCACGTCCAGATGAGACCCGACGGTCGGGCATGTAACACAACACAACGCGAAGTGGTCTGTACATCCCGAAATACGTTGCTGTCAGCGTCAGTGTTTTGATCCACAACACAACCGTGCAGAATGACGAATGACGAACATCCATGCGCTGCTCGTTGGCCGTGCGGGACCGTGTGGTATGTCATACAGCACAACAGCCGCGGCCGCAGGTGCACGGCGTCGCTTGTCATCTGTCATTGTGCGCAGATCGTCCGTCCGTGTCCCCGTTCTGTTCTGAAAGGAAGACCGTGTTACAGTATCGTGGTTTGATGTCATGTCGCATCCGGCGGCACACCCGTCCTGTCCTGTCCTGTCCGATGGGAAAGCACGATGCCTATTCTTATTCGCGCGGGGGAGTCGGCTGGGTTCGGAGGTGTTCGTAGACGTAGACTGTACCCCGCGTGGGTGCGGAAAAACGCAATCGGCGGGCATACCTACTGCAAGATCGGCGTGTGGGTGTGTATGCTTGTTCCAAGGCAGCCGCGTCCATAGCACACCGCTGTCTGGATCTACACTGTTCAGCTTCCCTTCATCTTTATCGCAATAGAAATAGAGACGACAGCCAACGCAGTGGGACAGCACGCGTTGTCCAGCTGAGACTCTATGCAGCTCGGGCATCGAACGCAAGGTGCAGACTTCCACAATAAATACAGCCTGGTTTCGCATGCTCATGATGTCAACACCGCGTTTGCGTTTGCGTTTTGACCCAACATGCAGTACAGTACAGTAACATGTGCAGACAACATGGTGTACAGTACCGTTGGCCGCCCGGGCCCGTCCCGTCCCCGTTCTTGTCCGAGACAAAGATACCGTATGTGGTGGTGCAGTACAGTACAGGAGTTTGATCTTACATCCGGCGGCACTAGCCGCTCCGATGAAAAAGCACGATCGATGCTTATTCTTATTCTTATCCGCGAAGGGAAACTTGAGGACTCCGGGTGCGGGGAGATGCCAGTCCATTCGGTTCGGCGCGCGTACCCATATCGGCACAGGCAAGATCGGATTGTGGATGTGTGTGTGTGTGCTTGTTCTAGGGTAACTGCGTACCGTACGCGTCCGTGTTAGCTAAGCCACTAGCGGATAAATGTCTCGATCTAGACACATCGAAGACTGTTCAGCTAGGTTCCATTTATCGCAGTAGAATTGACAGCCATACCTGAGTGCGTTCGTGCGTCGGTGGGACAGCAGACATTGTCCAGCCGAGACTCGACAGATACACCGCGGCGCTGCACGGACAAAGGCGCACCAGCACGCCTACTAAGACCCAAGACACATAAACTCAGCACCGCGTCCTGATATGCGCGTTGATCATACAGGTCGGTGCGAGGAATCGTGATTCAGCAAAGCAACAATAGAACATACAGTAAACATACCTAGCTGCGACCGTCGTTCATTTGTGGGCGCGCTCCAGGGCATCATCGAACGCGATGCTCACCCACCGGTGCGCCATCCCAAAACACAGTATCGTTTCGCATGATATGATGCCTTCAGTCAGCGCAGCGCAGCGCTGTGTTTTGCTTTGCGCGAACATGTAACATGTGCAGCTCGTTGGTTGATCGTGCGGGGCCGTACAGTACTGTCTGATCGTCGGATGCCGCGAGTGTGTGTACGAGTCCCCGTTCCTGTCCGAAAGAACCATACGGCAGAAGCTCATGGGAGATGGCGTGGCCGGCACAGCTGTTATTCGATGGGAGGTGCCCGGACAAAGGGGTTCGTAAACCTGCTGGTTTCGTTTCAACTCCATGCGCGTTGAAGCGCATCGCTTTTGTTTCGTTGGCTGATAATAGCCTACTGCGTCGTAATCGTCGCAGCGGAGGAGTGTGGGTGGGCACGGGTATGACATAAAACGCGTCCTCTGAGGTAAGGCGACACGAGTGTGAGTGTGCTAGCCATCTGACATCCCCTAGCATAATGAGGTCCAGATCTACACACACCAAAGCTCAGCGTGGGCCGCAACGCGGTAGGGTCAGCAACCATACCTGTGTAAAACAAAACCTTACGTTCGTTTTGAGGGTTTTCAAGCGACAAGCGCTCCTGGCAGTGAGCATAATATGGCATGGGTATGGGTAGAGACGCAGCAGCAGCTCGTGTGGTATTTTCGTATTCACGTCCAGCGGGACAGCTGTTCGATGCGAGCCGTCCGCGGAGTGGAGCTTGGAGGTTGCCCAGGGACAGAGTGGCCTTCATTTGCATTTGTGCGGTGGCGGCGCATTGACTGCGTAAAATGTCTCTAGCACACAGTGCATATTTACACGCAGCACCAACAGATCTGCGGGTGAGTATCGTTGGTATCAGGTAGCTTGGTAGAGTACGCGTCTGTGCGAGGCAGAGAATAGCCACCAGCACACTCGTCTTGTCGCTAGATCTATACTCAGCTGGACGGGTCTTGACGGGATAGAAAAAACAGACATACCTCA
>MU278368.1:247002-413359 GCA_022385755.1 Trametopsis cervina | reverse complement strand
GCCACGAAGGTCATTGACTGGGAGGGGAAAGATCGAGTGGACTGGACGTCTGCACTCCTGTGTGTTGAGCTCAAGTTCGATGGCACTCATTCCGCTGCCTTGGAAGCTGCGCGGAAACGGAAACTGTTGGCTGTAAACTCTAATATGGTCAGTCCGCTATCCTCCCTACGCTCTACATTGTATAACTGAGATATCGATGCAGGATGTTGAGAAGCTACCTGTTGATCACGAAACGGAACGCGCCGAAGACAAAGGAGATGAAGATGAAGATGATGAAGATGATAAAGACAAACAAGATGAAGAAGACAAACAAGATGAAGAAGATGAAGAGGACGAAGAATATTCGGAAGAGGAGGAGCAGACTGTCTCGGTTGGCTCGAAGCGCTCTAGACCCTCGACCTCGTCATCCAGCAAGTCAAGGAAGAAGGCCAAAGGAAAGCAGGTAGCCTCGGCAGGCACCAGCCTTGGAGAAGGCCCATCGACTCTCACTGGCTCGACAGACAGCGATGTGACGAAGGTAATTAGTCACGAGATCCAGCTGGGCGGGTATGCGCTCGAAGTCCTCGCAACGACAAGAGGTACGCGCCTCCACAGTCTCGGAGTCCTTTTCCGAGACGACGATATCACACTGTGGTACTTCGACGCTTCTGGACCCGTTCGGACCCACGGTGTGGACCTGGTGAAGAAAAGCCCTGGACAGCTCTCGCTCATCAAAGACTTCGAACTGGCTGCTGCAGTATTCATCTCTCTGTCGTACTGCGATCCCGAACATTGGGGAGCTCTTCCTATCGACGTCATCAGACCCGGTCCCAACAGTCCCTATCCCAAGTCTTTCCCTCCGACAAGGCTGAATGGCTACACAATTGACTTGACCGGCCCGGAGGACAAGACCGAGTTCGTTGTGACGCTCGGGAACCACGTCTTTTCCCAATACTCGCTCGTTGGGCGTCGGACTACGGTGTACAGAGGGACGTCGCCTGCCGTAAAAGGGGCGTCGCCTGACGTCAAACGGCCGTTCGTGGTGAAGATATCTCAGCAATACGTCGGACGGACATCGGAGGTGGACCTTGTGGAGCGTGCCAAGAAGAAGGGGATAGCTAACCTAGTGAACATCTTGAAGAGTAAGGACCTCTGGAAGATGTCCGACGGAATCCGCAAAGCCTTCGATTTACCAACGGAATACGAGGATCGCGTGATGCGGTGCATTGTGATGGATAAATACATCCCTCTGTCTAAACAGCTAGCGCGGGACCCGAACTCAATCAAAATCATGGTGCGCCAAATAAGCGACTGTAAGTTTTCTCAAATACGTACGGTGTACAGTATCGTTGACGTTTGATGCAGGTATCCATCGTCTACGATACGACGCCGGCATCCTTCATCGTGATATTAGCGCCAGCAACATCATGTATGAGCTACGTGACGGTAAACACTGGTTCGTGCTTATCGATTTCGATCTTGCCGTTCTGGTGGACGAGGAAGGGAAGCCGCTGGGGCCGACATCGCGACACAGGACTGGGACGTTGCCCTTCATGGCCGTAGATGTGATAGAAGATATGCATCTGGTGGCAACAGAGGCCGACTACAAGCCAATCGTTCACTGTGTCCGTCACGACTTCGAGTCCTTATTTTGGGTCTGCATGTGGTTCGGGATCAAGACTTTGGACCCAAACACGCCCAACAGGCAGAAGAAAGAGGAAGAACGCTGCAATGAGCACCTTACGGAATGGGAAACAGGGAAATACAAGGCCATCCACGCAGCCAAGTTGACAGTCTTCACAAACCTCAACTCCGCAGAAAAAATCCCTCTTTCGGATTACTTCCGCCATCTTCGCCCCTGGTTTGGTGCCTTCCTTTCGTGCTTTGAATCTGGCCACGACGCACTCAGAAGTTATAATAAATCAGCCGCGGCAGGGGAATTCGAGGGCTCGGGATACTCTCAACCACCATCCGATTTAATAGAAACATGGTTCGGTCATGTCACGCGCGAGAGCATACTCAAGTCCCTCAACGACCTCGAGCTTGCGGAGTCCCACTCCAAGCCCTCCGATGACTGATGGTTCTCCTGCGGTCCTTACCTCCTGTTCGTCTCCTATAGCATGTGATCTACAGTGCCTACTATTTCTCATCAGTGTACCCTTACTATCGTTCGGCCCTTTCATGATTTGACTGCTGGTAGTTTATCTATGCATTCGCTGTAAATATCCGTGACGTTATCCTAATCCGAGGTTATCTATGTATCTAATTGTATGTGTATGCTATGTGAAATCACTGCGAGAAGCCAGACAAGGTACCCTGGGGTACGGAAGTTGGGCCCTCTCGGGGAGACTAATATGTACGCGCTGTGTGCAGTTCTTCCCACGAGTGCTTGCCCCACTTATAAACGCTGAGGGTAATAGCCAGCAATCGCAGTCCTATAGTAGTTCGCGAAACCCGATATATACATATACACTATTCAGCCGTCGAAACACACTGTGGCGAATGACATCTCACGCTGCATAAAAACTAGATATGACCAGGCAACCGTTCAGAGCTCTGATATGATAACAGTCTTCGTGACCATGGGCATGTCTGGACCGCGACTCTTCGTCTCAAATTCTGAAGGGCTGTGCATTGAGAGCTACAACGCATATTAATACTGCATTGCGGTGTTTAATCCTTTCTGACGCTTACCTCAATATCGTCCTCTCGTTCGTGCGAGCCCGAATGGGATACAGACATTTTTGACTTGGTTTCACGGCTGCCGAAATTGATGTTCGAGGGATAGCCAGAGACGCCGCCGATACCGCGTTGTTGGTTGATACGATCACGTCCATTAAGCATCGCAACTTGAATGAACATTTTTGAGCACGAAGATGAAGATATGATGCCGACTCAGAGCTGCACTTACAGAAGGTATTGGCGTAGAGCTTGGTCACATTCACGTGGAAGGCAAGCCTTTGTAAAAGTCACGGTCAGCAGCATGCTATGCTGAGCAAGGAATGGTGTTCACCAGTAGAGATGCTTGGGAGCGGCGTGGAATGTGATGAGCAAGAGGGTCTGAATAAGTGTGACCAGTATGCCTCGCTGCATGATGTACTGCATCAATGTCCGGAGAACGGTGTTCGTGCTGTAAGTCTGTCAGAGCAAAAGTCGCATCCCATTACACTATCGCTCACTTAGCCAGACCACTCCTTGCGGATGCGAGCATGAGACACATAGCGATCGTTGCAACGATATCCGTCAGGGCACCGAAGCCTTTCGCCAGTCCAAAGAAGACCTACAGTAGCCCGTAAGACCATGTGAGAGTAAAATGAGGTAGGACGGGACCTACAGAGAACAGAGTACTCCTCGATGCCAAAACGGAGTGCTTATGGATGACCATTACAGTGGTGCAGGCTTCCGGAATATTGTTAGAAGTCGACTGACCAACGGACAGCGGATGACTCACCAACACCGAACACTACATAGTACGTTGAGATAATGGTGGTGAAAAAAGATGCCGACCGTTTCGAATGAGAAGACATACCGAATGCACCTATCGCCAGAATACCCTAGAAAATGTTCAGCGAATGTGACTCTGCTTTGAGAAATTAATGTCAACGTACAACAATGAAAGGGATAATAGTGTGCTTCTTGCTAGCCTTAGAGACTGGATAACGCCGACTCAAACTTAGTGGACAGTTAGCTCGAAACCGACAACAACCCACCTGTGTATAACTGAGCTACGAAGTAAGCTTGTGAACTGATATACGATGGTCAACGGGCTAGTCATAAATAGGCAGCCACGACTCACATGAGCGTGATCAACGTTGAGATGAGGCACTCCGCCGATAGTTCACTGGGTAATACTGTGAATACTAACATGACTCTGTGGGAGGACCGGAACATACTTTGTGATGGCATTGAGCGGTAAGAGTGAGCCAAAATGAGGAACCTGTCGGAAAATCACTCTGTCAATCGCTGTTGAGCAACCTTGCACAAAGGCAGAGAAACGCACCAAATAGTAGAAGACCGATTGCGCGACCAAAGCAGACGAGGCGACGTTCAATACTCTACCCAGCAACACCGCGGTCAGTACAACGCATAACACTCAGTCTTCTAGTACTAACATCATAGACATTGCCTGGAAGTCACACGATGCTATTTTAACAACGCTCAACGCCGCTATGATGCAGACTCACAATTGTTTGAATAGTTGGCCCATCATGAGAGGGGAAGTAGATGTAGCCTTGAAGTATATTGATGCCCATCAAGCTACACGGTTTAGCACGGTCACATTGTCGAACGTCATACACGACAGACCAAGTGTAGTGGCGCTTACATCAGCGAACACAAAAATCCTGTACGTTGGCCTGTCAGCGACTCATCGTCATGCAGGGTATCCTGAACGTACCCCAGTACAGAGGTCCCAAGGTGGGAACCAAGTCAAGACCATTGGCCGGGATAGAGGTCTCCGATGACATCTTGGCTAGCTCGAAGGCTTTCAGCACATGAAATGAGAAAGGACGGGGAACGAAATGAGAGTTCGGGGAGCATTCGCCGACTATACATAGCTTAGGCCCGCTCCTCATTCGGACATTCTATTTCGAATAGAAAGTTTATGCTACCATCACAGCATGTATCATGAGAAGCGTAGAGCGGCGTCCGAGCTTGCAAGCGAAGCGGCAGGAAGGAGCGGGGAGGTTGCGCTACGCCGAGAGGGAGGTACCATCAGGGTGTGATGGCGTTTCGACTGCTGTCCTTCGCTGCAAAGCTTAAAGGTGTAGTAACTGTCCTCCAGCACACAATAACGAGAGGCTGATTGGCAAAGTTCCAACATTGGTGATATAGCATCCATGTTGTGGAGACCACATGATCTGGAAAACACCGAAAGAATGAATAGCGGTCAACATTGGCGCTGACAGCGAAGAGTCGTACGCAAACACCGTCCTGTGGCTCCACACGGGCCATGGCTCATGGGATGTACAGTTAACATTGGGGGACCGAGCGCTGTGGGAGCTGCGCGTTGCAGTGCATGTACTGCGAACCGCCGAGGATACAGCTGAGTTTCTGTTTGACACATGGGAGCTTCAAACGTAACCACTGACTCAGCGTTGCATCCGCATAGTCCGCCGCCAGGGCCAGACGCAACGAATTGGTCGTTACGTCAAAATCATATGCCTGTCGGTTCTCGCCCGGCGGAGCGCATCATGCAGCATAACAGTGGAAGACATCACTGCAAAGATGCTAGATAATGGATGACATTCATCTTTATCTATACAGCTATGTCTGTATATCTACATTATTACACTGATCAGACACGTACATAACTAGAGAGAATGTAGAAAGCCTACGGTATGCTGGAGCTGAAGCCGTGGGAGTCGGACAATCTTGCAGCCTCTTCTACAAGGAGTCTATTGGATCCGTGGATTGTCTAAGATGGATTGCTCCTCGTACAGGAGTCTGCCGACTGACCTGTCGATCGGATAGAGTTCATCTTCGACTGTTGGCAGGATTAACAGCCTGTGGGAACGACAAGCGTTCACATGAGCTACGAACAAACCTACGGCGGGACGGACATGAGCGACGTGTGATACTGAAGATTGATCAATGGAGGAGCATGCAAAAAGCTGTACAAAGGTACAAAAGTCATTCTTCGCCGAGGACACCTTGGGCCATCTGTTTGCTGCTTTTGTGGGATCACCGGATGTGCCTTGCACAAAAATGCACATTTCAATTATAGACGAGAGCTATTGTAAGTGCAACATCCAATAGGTCAACCTTCTACAAGGCTTCCTACAAGGATGTCAATGGTCCTCGTCAGTATCGTGATGATAAATGGCATAGACAATTATCATACCCTTCTAACCATCAGTCATTCCGTAGAAGACCACCCATCTCTATCTCGTCGCCGTCAGTTGCAGGCACGACAGCTAAGCCTTCGTTCATCTCTCGTTTAACACATAGTTGTTCGGCGACGATGACCATCAGTCCAGTGCCCACCGCCATGATCAACCAGAAGAAGAGGGAAGTCGGAATTGCGCCCGAATAGTACGTCGTCAGAACCAAGTGGTTGAATAGCAGTGTTAAGGAGAAGTCAAGGATGAGCCTTGGCCGGCGGATCAAGGTATACAGGTAGAATATGCTTCATTGAATCGCATGGATTAGTAACGAGGGCGTGTTCATGCGAGCGAGAAGGACGTACTCGGCTCCACACGCTGCCATCCAGCAAGCAGCGATGACCCAGCCACGCCTAGAGTCTATCTGGCCGTTCCAAGTCAAGGTTTGGGAATCGCCTACTTGGTGCCCCCCGCTCCAGACAGAATGCAGACTCTTCCATGTATCCGCTAATGTACCACCTGCGGTTGGTCTCCCGGACATCTGCCTCCAATCCATCAGCATTCCTGGTGGAAAGAGGGTAAGCATCACTGAGCACCGTGCATGAGCTGTAGCATACCAACATTGGCAGCTCCCCCCTCGTATTCCAGGGAGCTCTGCTCAGCGAAAACCGAAAGTAAGGGAGAGACCAGCACGGCAGCTGTAACATAGTGCAGAGTTTGTAGAGAGATGATCTGTCAAGGTATTGATTCACCTATCAACCACTTTCATATTTTAGCGCACCTGCGAGATTATTAAAATAGGATCCCAAGTGTTCGCGGAAGTTGGCTTTGCCATGGTGGATGCATGGTCTGAGTTGGAGAGTCCCGCAGTGTGGCGTTTGCGGCTAATGAACGCCTGTTGTATTGGGAGTAAGACTTTTTTGTAGTCAGGTAACAACGCGCTCCATTATCGCATAATCGCAGTAAGCATGTTTTGAGCGAAATTTCAATGACAAGTGCAGACGCCCATCACTTTTTGGTGCCGAAATGTAGCGTCACTGGCTGGTTCTTACTTGCTCTTGCAACCTTCGGCGACCAGAGTGTACGTTGCTCTTGAGGTCATCAAGCCTGCTATAGAATGGCAGATGCACCAGTCCAACCAGTTGCAGGGCCCTCCAATGGCTTACTACCTGCGCAGTCCTGGCGGCACTTCGTGGCTGGCGGGTGAGTGCCACCTATTCATGCCAGCTGTAAAGTCAATCTTAACGGTATTTGATACAGCGTGGGTGGTATGTGCGGTGCCATTGTGACAAGTCCATTTGATGTCGTCAAAACTCGATTACAGTCTGACCTTTTTCGAGAAAAGCACGCCACGATAAGTCTGAGCGGTGTTGGTAGTGGAGTGGTCGCGGTTCCAAGGCGAGCAAATCTTCTATGGCATTTTGTGGAGACAGGCCATATCCTTCGGTGAGCAACTACCCAATACCTAAGCGAATGAATACTTAATAGCACGACAGAGACATATACCAGAAGGAGTCTCCTCGTGCACTGTTCAAAGGGCTTGGTCCTACTTTGGTCGGCGTAGTTCCCGCACGCTCTATCAACTTCTTCACGTATGGGAACGGGAAACAGGTTATAGCGAACCGGTTTAACGACGGCAAGGAGGCAACATGGGTCCACCTCTGTGCAGCCGCTTGTGCAGGCATAGTGACTGGGACGGCTACGAATCCCATATGGGTCGTCAAAACACGGCTACAACTTGCAGAACATGACCGGGCAGCGGTGGCTACGAAACCCCAGCATCGAAACTGGCACGGAGGCTCTTGGGATATGATCAAGCAGATTGTGCGCGACGAAGGCATCAAGGGCTTCTACAAAGGTCTCAGCGCGAGTTATCTGGGTGTCACAGAAGGCACGATTCAGTGGGTACTCTACGAGCGATTGAAAAAGATGACGAAGGAATCGGCGGTGCCGGGAAGTGCTTCCGAGTGGGCGGGCTTGCTCGGCAGTGCAGGTACGGCGAAATGTGTAGCTACTCTGATTACATATCCACACGAAGTGAGTACACTTCCGCCGATGCTGTTCGATAGTAGTTGACGCCAGATTAGGTCATTCGTACTCGACTCCGTCAGCCCCTCGTGAACGGCAAAATGAAATATACCGGCCTTGCTCAAACGCTTCGCCTCGTTATTGCAGAAGAAGGCGCAAAATCTCTTTATGGCGGGCTCAGTGCGCATCTCATGCGTGTCATCCCCAATGCTGCAGTTATGTTCTTCATCTATGAAGCCGTACTCCGGTGGTAATCTTCTACACCTCTCTCTACACCTAATTCTGCCATGCACTCCTCGCTCTGCACCTTATCCTTTGCACATCGCTCACCAGGGACATTGCTGGTTCATCTGATCTGCACTCATTGTACAATTCTATAATGCTCTTACACTCATAGATAATATACATCACCACTTACCTACCGAACAGGAGCCTGTGCACAGAAGCGATGATTTATTAAGACGCACTAGGTAATACAAACTTGTTTCCCAACATTATAGATTGTCGAAAGTTGGCAGAGTACTTCGCGATCGCTCGCGCAGCTTGCTGTAACCCGTCAGAATAGACGCGCGAGGTATCCAGCGGTGCTGGTTAACATTGGTACTTGCTCTCAGTCGACGTCAGGGCAATAGTCGTTGGACCATATGCCTGCGACAGAATACGAGCCACTAGCCCAGGACGGGTACGAGGATACTGAGGCGAAGTATGCCCCTCAGCAACCACGACCAGCAATATACTATGGTGAAGGCGAGTTCGACCCACCAAGTTCAGATGACGAGGGAGATTCATTCTTGGAGAAGGCCAAGGCGGAGGACCCTGAGGGAGACTTGGATGCATTGCAGGACGATGGTGAACTGGTTATAGGGGGCAAGGTATGTCCACGGCTTTTTGGATCTGTACTGTAACTGAACGTATCGCGTGCAGAACCATAGACGGCCTTCGTCGTTGCGATGTCTGGTGTTCTCACTTGTTGCTCTAGTGACCATGGCCACGGTCATTGGAATCTTTGCTGCTATCTCGTATAGAGGAAACTCGTTTCAGGTGCATGGCACGCAACGCCTGACGATGGACCACATATTCAATGGAACGTTCTCTCCTGACTCGAACGACGTGCGTTGGGTTCCAGAAGGTGCGTACTGTTGTCAATATGGCATGGTTACAAGTCAGCTCATCTACCCAAAGCTGGCGACGGCGTATACGCGACGAGTGAAGCCGGACGAATCAAGCTCGTCGACCTGAAGTCGAACAAGACCACGGAGTTAGTGTCCATGACTAATGTCACAGACGTAAGTTCTGTCCTTATCTGCACGTAACTTGACCTGACGTTATTCCCAGAGCAACGGCTTTCCATTGCCATGGAGTGGCTGGGAGCTCTCATCAGACATGAAATACATACTGGTCAAGGCGAACTACCGGAAGGTATAATAGCATGCCGACTCTGTATAGCATTGAGCTGATGCTCCTGTATGACAGCAATGGCGGCATTCAAGCTTCGCCAATTACTACGTCCATGATCTCGTCACTCAGAGGACCCATCCCCTCATTACACCCACAGATCCACCTGTAACAGCATACGCAAAGTGGTCCCCTACTGGGCAATCTATCGCGTATGTGACCGGGAATGATCTCTATGTCCTCCCGTCACCTTCTGCAACCTCGCCGATCCGTGTAACCTCCTCGGGCAATGCGTCCCTATTTCACGGCGTACCTGACTGGGTGTACGAAGAAGAGGTGTTCAGCTCTGACTATGCGCTATGGTGGAGTCCTGATAGCACGAAAGTCGCGTATCTCAAGTTCGATGAGACGGACGTAGATGAGTTTACGTTCCCCGTCTACAATCCAACCGAAGACTCTTACAAGGTCGTGCCGTATCCCGGACATGTGACGATGAAATACCCCAAACCAGGATATAACAATCCTCTAGTATCGCTCCATGTGTTCGAATTGGATCAATATTACGAGGCTATCAATGCCGGCGATTCCGAGGCGCCTGCATTGGACGAAGCTACACTGGAACTGACATGGGATGGACGGCTACCCCTGAATAACAGTATACTCGCTGAAGTTGCTTGGGTGGCGAACACGACGCTATTGATCAAGGAACTTAATCGTGCTGGCACCAACGGCAGCATAGTCCAGTTCAACCTGGCCCAAGGAGCAGTCAATGTCGGCCAGACAACTAGGACGCTCGGTAAAAACGGCGAACAAGGCGATGACGGTTGGATCGATGCTGTATGTTTGAGTCTTTGAGCTGTGACTTCTATCTGCTGATCTATTGTTGTGACAGTTCCAGAGCATCACGCCTCTGCCTCAGGCACTGACGCCAGGCGGTCTTCCTGCGTATCTTGATCTTGTTCCAAACGCTGATGGCTACAATCACATTGCTCTGTTCAGTCCTGCCTCGTCAAGCATACCTCGCTTCCTTACAACGGGAAAATGGGAGGTAACCAGCGATAAATTCTCAGTTGATCCCGTTCAGAAACTGGTGTATGTGCACCGCTGAATCCCTCATTTCTCTCCACTGACCGATCAACTTGCAATCCTCAGCTACTTCCGAGCTGCGAACCCATCCTCGACCCAGCGCCACATATACTCTATCCCCCTACCTACGACGGAGGAAGAGCTCAATGCCGCTGGCACAATCGAGCCCACTCCTCTGACCGACGTCACCAGCTCGGGATATTACAGTGCTAACTTCTCGCCGCAAGGAGGATTCTATCTTCTTAGCTACAATGGCCCTAACGTCCCGTGGCAGACGATCTTGAAGACCAGTGAACATGGTGAGCACGCTATGTGAAACACGTGTTTTCTCATTAAGCTAATGTAAACGCAGATTTTGTCCGCCCGTTTACTGAGAACAGTGCCCTCAATAAGACCCTTCTACAGTATGAGCTTCCCGTTGTCAGTCACAGCACAATCGACAGCGACGGATATGGTAACTCATGTTGCGGCTTCCATGAAACGGCATTAATTGACCTATTTACAGAGCTGAACGTGGTCGAGATGCGCCCTGCTCGGATGGATGACTCCGGAAAGACGAAATACCCTGTGCTGTTCCATGTGTAAGTGCAGCGTCGGTATATGATGTCAACCCTACTTAGCGATGCCCTTTTTAGATATGGTGGACCGTTCGCTCAGCAAGTGGACGTAAGGTTCTTGATGAATTGGCACCAATACCTTGCCGCGGTGCATCAGTACGTCGTGGTTATTGTCGACGGGCGCGGCACCGGTTGGAAAGGCAGGCAATTGAGGAATCCGGTCAAAAATAAGTTAGGTCATTATGAGACTATTGATCAAATCAACGCTGCCAAGTACGTTTCTGTGCTTCTATGTTGGACAAACATATGTACTTACATGGACGGTGTTAGGATATGGGCCGGAAAGGACTATGTCGACCCGAAGAGGATCGGTATCTGGGGTTGGGTAAGTTTGCGAGCACAGTTGAGGCCACAGGCTAATGAACGTGACCCAGTCCTACGGGGGCTTTATGAGCTCGAAGGTCGTGGAAGCCAACGCCGGTATACACTCCCTGGCCATGGCTGTCGCTGTATGTATAAGTCGTTGAGTGGGAGACAGTAGCTACTAACAAATTCCTTTATATACAGCCGGTGACTAGCTGGAGACTATATGGTACGACCTATCCGCATATCGGTTTGCTTTCTCATCATTAATGCTTTACTTGTAGACTCTATCTACACAGAGCGATACATGGATCTGCCCGATGTAAACCCTGACGGCTACGTGACGGCTTCTATCTCGAACGTCACTGGCTTCCACAACGTCGACTACTTGTTCGCCCACGGGAGTGCGGATGACAATGTTCACTATGCTAATTCTGCGCATCTCCTGGACATGCTCACCAGGGACAAAGTCCGTAACTTCAGGTTTAGAATGTTTACCGACAGGTGCGTGTAATACTCTGATATCATACTACTTTGTTTGTCTGAGTGCATTGAAACCCAGTGACCACTCGATTTTCCGGCGAGGGGCTAATCGTGAAGTCTACGAGTATATGTTGACGTTCTTGGTGGAGAAATGGGGCAAGGGAGCCCGACAACGTGGATGGTAGATTGGATAGATATATAGACACTGCATGCATACATGGATACTGTAGATAACTTTATATATTTATGTACGTCGCCATATTCCAGCGATCCTACAGTGGTAACGCACCACGACGCTGAGCACTATTTCAGGCGCCAATCGCGATTGCCAAATGCGGTTCAGGGTTATCACTTGGTGGATGGCGCGCTGTGTACCCTTCACTTTACAGTTTCATTTCTCATTCTATCCCAACCCTCACCATGGACCCTGCAGTTCCTCTGGTAGTTGACAATGGTACAGGTGTAGGTTATGCATTGCGTCCGCGCTTCATTGGGCTGAAGGCATCCTGTCTTGTAGTTCGTGAAGGTCGGCTATGCAGGCTCTAACTTCCCTGAACATGGTGCGGACCAGGCTCGCGCTCTCAGTGACCTCAGAATATTCAATCACAGGCAGTGTTTCCCTCTATCGTCGGAAGGCCCATCCTGCGTGCTGAGGAGCGCGTAGGAACGGCCATAATCAAAGACATCATGGTCGGCGACGAAGCTGCGGAGAACCGCAATTTCCTGCAAGTCACACAGCCGATGGAACACGGTATTGTGAGGAACTGGGAGGACATGAAGCATTTGTGGGACTACACGTTTGACGAGAAGCTGAGGATCAATACACAAGGAAGGAAGGTGCTGCTGACGGAACCGCCGATGAATCCCAAAGTCAATAGGCAACGCATGGCGCAAGTCATGTTTGAGGAATACGGGTTCCAAGGAGTGTATGTTGCGATCCAGGCTGTTCTGACTCTGTACGCCCAAGGTGCGTCTCCTTTCAATCACCTCGTGGACTAGTTATCAACTAAGCTCCTGTCTGGTCTGCTCCTCGTCTACACATAGGTTTGACTACTGGAGTTGTCGTCGATTCCGGGGACGGCGTGACACACATAGTCCCTGTCTACGATGGATTTGCTCTTCCACATCTTACACGACGATTGGACATTGCCGGACGAGATGTCACTCGTTATCTCATCAAACTCCTCCTCATGAGAGGCTACGCGTTTAACCGAACGGCCGATTTCGAAACCGTACGAGAGATCAAAGAAAAGCTATGCTATATCAGGTGTGCCGGAAGCAGTGACTTTGATAAGTGTTGTATGCGCTAATACGCAACATAGCTACGACCTTGACCAAGACACCCGTTTGTCGGAGGAGACCACCGTCCTTGTAGAAAGCTACACGGTCAGTGACAATTTAGACCTTCCAATAGCTGCTCAGTGATAATATTCTACATACAACTACAGCTTCCAGACGGTCGCACAATCAAGATTGGCTCGGAACGATTCGAAGCTCCAGAGTGCATGTTCCAACCGCATCTGGTTGACGTTGAACAGCCTGGTGTCGCAGGTATATTCTATTCAACATCCCGTGACTACAATATAGAACCACTCTGACTCTGACTACAGAAATGCTGTTCCAAACCATTCAGGCCGCCGCTGTGGACATCAGGTCGGAACTATACAAGCACATTGTTCTTTCCGGTGGCTCGAGTATGTACCCAGGTCTCCCGAGTCGTCTGGAGAAGGAGATGAAGCAACTCTACCTGGCACGTGTCCTTAACGGAAACCCGGCACGGATAAACGTACGTATCTCTCAAGGACTGCGAGGATGGCTGATTCACAAGAAACCCATAGAACTTTAAGATTCGTATTGAGGATCCTCCTCGTAGGAAGCATATGGTCTTCCTGGGTGGTGCCGTGCTTGCGGATATCATGAAGAACAGAGAAGAGTTCTGGATATCAAGAGAAGAATGGTTCGAGCAGGGTATTCGTTCGCTTGATAAGCTCGGACGCGGCGAGAACTGAAGTAGCGTATGAACGTCGCCTGTACAATATATGGGTGTGGAATTAACGAATTTACTACTGTAAGTACCTGTACACTGTTCCCGCCTACTGATACGGGTATATAACGTAAGGCATGAGCTGTTCAAAGCTCGTCTGAACCTCGTTTGAAGCCGGAATCAAATATATACAAGTCATCTCCTCATTGATAAACGGCACGGAGGCCATAATATCCTTCGAAGGTGTGTTAGAGAAGGCGATTAACACGCCTCTTCATCGTCGTATTCGTATTATTACGGCTAAAGTTGACAAGGGGCATATAACTACATCGCCCGATCTATGGAATGGGCATATAGCGCAGCTGACATCATAATCGTAAGTCTACTAGTGCAACGACGTGTAACCCGTGTATAAGACAAGAAAATTTAAGGAAGGTATGTATGCCGTACGTACTAGATACAAGTTGGAATATAGATTATCGTATAATAATGTCTTGCGTAGATGATGCGGTGGTATCGATAGCTTGCAGATGGGATGCGGAGAATGATAGTCCAATGTGTGATGCGAAAGTGATGCGAGGAATGTAAGTGAGCGAGTGGTGGTAAGAATGCAACGGGGGGACAGGGGAACCTAGGACTGGCCGTGTATTGGTGAACCTTGTTTCCTTCGTTCACCCGCAATGGCGAGCATTGCCTTGATACTCTTTTCAAGAACAGGCTTCGTCAAGACGCTACGAAACAAATTTAGCGGATGAAGCATGCTCTGCATATGTAATACTCACTGATCAACCCCCGCATTGAGGTATTCTTCCTGATCACTCAAGAGAGCATTCCCCGTAACACCAACAACAAAATCGCGGCGCCCTCTCCTGCGCAACTTGTCCACAGCCTCAAGCCCCGACATCACTGGCATCTGATTGTCCAAGAAGACGACGGCATATTTTGGCTCGTCTGCAGAATACGCAAAGGACCCGTCCAAAAGGCCGCCACTGCTGCCGGTCTCCTCCGATGACGGCGTCGGTCTGTTCGCATTCGGGTGCAGAATAAGATCGAGTGCGATCTCGCCATTCTCCGCCGTCGTCACTTTACAACCCAGCCGGGTCAACATACGCGTCATCAGCTTCCGCGTTAGCGGGTCATCGTCGACAACTAGAACACGCATCCCCTGATCATATGAGATCGAGGATGCTGTTTTTGAAGTGGCGGTCGACAAGACGCTGCCTCCCGTTTGATTCGATGCGGGTGACGAGACTACCTCATGCACGATAGCGTCGGCCTCATTGATTGGGAAGTTTGTCGGTTTCGGGAGCTGGAGTGACATGGGCTTGACAGTAGCATCCGAGTTCTCTTCAAGAAGGCCTGGACGTTCCTCAGGGGTACTAGGTGCAGACGAAGAGACATCGGAACCTGATGAATGTGTCCGCCCTGCGTCTGTCCCTGTGGATAGATCGCCAAGAGTCCGGGTAGGTACACGCGTATTGTCTCCAGGCTTCGTTGAAATCTCGACGAGGCCCCCTAATAACACAAGGTGAGCGGGTCAGATGAACAGTAAGATGAGGATAGCTGACCTTGTTCCATGATACTATGAAGAATCGACGACGAGCCTGTCCTCTCAGGACTCGTCGGAATTGGCACCGGTGAGAATGTCTTCGGATTTAATGGCGTCACAGGTGGGCGAGGACGGAAGGTTTTCGGATGTCTGGAGCTATCGCCGTCGAGAGATGTCAGGCGTGTATCAGGCGTGTAGCCTGCTATAACCTTGCTACCGACGCCCAAAGCTATAAGATTGAGACTGATGAACATATGTCAGAAATGCATTCGGTGTAACGGCTTACGAAGCTCGACCCAAAATGTAGACCCTTCGTTGATCTTTGAGCGCACACCGAGTCGACCACCACTTCTCTTCACAATTTGTCGGACAAGCGCGAGGCCTAAGCCAGTACCCTTCCCACCTGATCAACACAGTTAATGGTTATCAGAATCGACCGTGCAGATGACGCTTACCTTGCTGCCGGCCCATCTCCGTCTGATTGAACGCGGCTAAAAAGTACCAAATCTCAGAATAGTGATGCGGCAGAAACGAAGATGCACTCACAGAAGAGCTTCGTCTGGGCCATGTCCTTCTGCCGTATACCACATCCGGTATCGGTGACTTCGATTCGAACAACAATCCATTCTAGTGGCGGGGGCTTGGAATGTAGCACATCGTGCTGATTCAACAATATAGTCGACAACCCCTGCATCTTCTCATTCATCTCTGAAATAGATATCAGCTGACTGGGGGCTAAAGTAGTGTCGTGGAGCATACCACTCTCTGGAGATGTATTTGCTGAAATTTCCACGTCACGTAACTGGATATCCGGTGATGTGAGCTCGCGAGACTCTTTGTTCAGTACTGGCCAGCTCGCATGTATACGGCCTTGCGCAGGGAGCACCAGCTTCGTTGATATTATTAGCTTGCCGCCTGTAGGAGTGAACTTGCAGGCATTACTGATAATAACAGTGGTTAACCAATTGCACAAGGCTGTTCATGCGAACCGACGAACCTTGCAAGGTTGGTAATAATCTGCCGTAAACGTGTTTCGTCCCCAACCACCACTCCATCCTCTTCTGCATGCTCAATGAGCAGGCGCGCCAACGTATCATCTGTATGGCCTTGCGCTTCGTACAGCGCTGCACGAGCCACAGCGTCGATGTTGTCGTCCAAATCGGTGATGAATTCGAGCCCCCTTGCGTCTGTTGCCATGCGTAGAGGTACAAACAACGATCTCATGACCTGGTGGAACGAATATGGCTGCGATACAACGGGTTAGTACGCCTCCCCTCAATCACCGCGCAGCCATCTATTAAAAACGCACCTTCAACACGCTTTCGAACCTACCGCTATCCATCCGATTGAAGTCCAGTACGTCATTCAGAACCTTCGACATCATACTCAAGCTTCCTTCGAGCGCCTTGAACTCAATCTCCTGTGCCTTCGCGACGGTACCCGAGGCATCCATATTTTGCACCGCCAATAACGCAGTGTTTAGAGGCACACGGACTTCATGGAAGACATAAGATGTCAGACGCCTCTTGGAATCCGCTGCCTTGCGTTCGTTTACTTGAGCCTTTTGTGTGGCGCGGAATTGAATTTTGAGCTGGTCGCGCAACGTGTATAGGCGACGCTCGGCCTGGAAATCGTCAGTATTATATTGAGTCGATTATTTAGCGTACTCACGTTCTCACGCATGTAGTGAATGTAGAGCAGGAAGATTTGGAAAAAGAGGAAGTTGAACGAATCTACAAATTGCCTTCAGATCATCAATAAGCATTACCCAAGGAAATTTCCGTACTTCGCAGGAACGTGAGTTTCAGCGGAACGAGTAACCCTGAAGAACTGATGGTAGATTCAAGTCAGTATAACTTCCGTTAGCCAGCACATGCGACTTACCACCCGAGGAATGTGAGCATACCCAGCAGGGCTGGGAACCGATTGAAACCGAGACCGAACAATGCAATTGTCTGGAAGGCGGATGTATAGCTGCGCCAGCATAACGGTGAGATAAACAACAGGAGTACGTCACTGGGCCACTCACTAGAAGGTGTTCAGAAAGTCCTTTGATTCGCAGTCAAAACGGCTCTTGTTCCCGTAGAATCCGCAGAAGTACCTGCGAGGATGGTTATTAACGTTTCATAGAAAATACTGCGGGGAAATGCCACCCTACATGAAGAATGGCTGATAACTGCTCCACATCCACGTTGAGATCGCGAGGAATATCTGGTAGAACACCCGCCGGTCGCGAGGAAAGTCGTACGCGACCATGAAGAAGACCGGGAAGGTGAAAATGGGAGCAATGATATAGTAGAAGATGATGTCGGCGGTGTCAGCCGGATGCGGAATAAAAGTCACAGCCAATACCCAGTTAACGATGTAGAACACCGATGCCCACAAGGCAAGGGACTGTCCAAGAGTAAGAATATTGCTGCAAAGAGATACTCGACTACGTACTTTTCGCAGAAACCAATTTTCCTTCCTGTAATGAGCCTCTGACTTTTCGTCCATGAAGTGCGTGGCGAAAAAGCCGTATATGACTGGCCATATTCTGTACCTCAGGTAGACGAGGGGCGTCGAGCTCGCCCAAAAGCCGTCTACATGAAAGGCAACGCTGTCCCTGTCGGTATTTGTCCCGCCATAGCCACCCACCCCGTTTCCGCTTCCGCCAGACTTGTCCGGGCTCCCCCCATGCTCTCCGGAGTGGACACTGCTCTTGATCTCCCCGGACCACTCGCGTTCCACCACAACCTCGTCCACCTCAGCATCAAGGTCCTCCGGGTTCCCTCTGGCGGGCCAACGTGACTTGCCGTAGCTCATACTGTCTCCAGTACTCTCATCAATGGCAGAGGATGTAGACGGCGCTGTACCCGATCCCAACTTGCGCAGGAACCGGTCGAAGCGAACCTGTAAACCGAGGCTGATGCGTGTCCTCTTCCGCCTTGCATTATGTGAGACATTCGTCTCGTACTGCGCCTGAACAGGCGGTGGCAGTCCCTCCGTATCCGTCTCCACGCCTGGAGTGCCTACTCCGTCTGTCCCTCCAGGCTTTGCGAAAGAGTTGCCGTGGGGAGTAGTCGACGTCGAAAGGACACTGGCGAGTGAGATGCGTGAGCGAAATGGCATAATTTCGCAGTGAACGACGAGGACCGTGAGGGCACAGAACAGAAGGGCGGAGACGCCGGGTTGCTGCCGCCTGGGGGAACCACGACTAGACCAATTGGGAGTGCGGTGACATATTTTCCATCATTCACCCGCTCCGAAATATCTGCCGAATTGTACACACACCGCAACTCTTCTCCCGTTCGCATATGAGCGACTCTGAGACATTGGTTTCCGAGTCTAGGAATAATTTCTCGCAAATTTTTGCTCAAATTGCAAGTTCTTTCCGGCCTACGAGTGACTTGCTGCCTTTCCGATTTCTTACAGACTCTGGGTTTCCTGATCTGCGTGCCTGGCCCCACGTCATTGTTGGCCGCCACGTGGCATGTAGTTAAACTAAGCGCTCCTCTGGCTGTGACGAGAGGTGTGACGACTCTGACACTAGTACCTCGTTTACAGTACCCGGATCCGTCAACTGGCGTACATACTTGCACATATCATGGACAGCATCCCGCCACCCGGGACATCCGTTGAGCAGTCAATAGCACACTAGTCAGAGATTGGAGCAAACTCACCGCACCTACAATGCCTCCTGCCCTTCGGCGAACGAATTTACAATCCAGACAGCGAGTAGCATATAAAAAATACAGATTCACAGACAGATAAGAGAGTCGGAGAGGGGAATCAGAACAAGACACAATGGCACAGTGAGAATAGAGTAGCGAGGACAAAATGATACGGTAAGAACGCAACAGACCGATGAAAGCAACCGACAAAAGAGGACATGGGGGAGAAGCGGTCAAAACATGCAGCAAGGAAACAGGCGATAGCAGCTACGGTGGTAGGGTGATCAGCAGGTGCTGAACATATGGAATGACTATGAACGAGGGGCCGCATCGTGCTGTATATGGCAGCAATCCAGTTTTTGGAATAAATAGGTCCAACGCCAACGGAGAAATAGAAAATATGGTGTAGGCGAGCGAAACACTTGGATCACGACGACCGGGGAGCGGGTGTTGCAGGCGACGACGGAAGGTTAAGATGGAAGAGAGGAGCGATGAGAAAGAGACGGCGAATCCAACGACCTATGATCCATAGAATCTTCATCACCAACACCAGTCACCAGCACAGCCCGGATACCCATTGTAACACTTGTCCTCTTCTCTCCGCAGCCCTTCAATAGGGCCACCCATCGCCAGGATTGAAAGTCAAATGAGCTGTATGGACAGCAAAAGCAATTCAGGTTTACTGCCATCACAAATCAGTAGAGAACCACTCCCCGAAATCCAGATCCGTGGCTTGGCCCATGTGGTCAGGCGTGAAGAGAGTATCGTTAAACGTGTCAAAGCCGCCGAAAATTATGTCGGAGTTCATGAACGACATGTCGCTTTGGGCGTTCGAAGTGGGAGGTGGAGGCTGGGACTGATTATTGGCAGGATTAGGTGGGCCGGATTGTCCTTGAGCGCCCATAGATTGACTGCCGTTCAGAATGGCGGATGGGGAGGGAGCTGTGAGGGTGGCGTGGTTCTGTGCCGGAGTTAGGGGACCCACTGCGCCTTGTCCTGGCTGAGATGACATTTGCTGCGGGCCAGGTCCGCTTGTCACAGCAGGGCGATTACGCGGGGAAGACTGAACAGAAACAGCGCTGCCACTCGCCTCACCATCCTTTGGGACTGGTTTGTTGCTCGGCGATGGAGGTGGCATCATTGGCTTATTCTGTTGTTGTGGCTGTCGATTCCCTACGAATTGGCTAGTACCTGGGCGCGACTGTGGGCCATCTGCAGGACCAGGAAACGGGGAGTCTGCAGCTGCTGCAGGGGAGGGTGCGTTGGCCTGCATCATACCGGGGGGTAGACCGTTCTTATGCAGATTGGTCATGGACTGTCGGTACTGAGCAGGGAATGGCTTGGTATTGGTAGGCATGTTCCAAGGATTCGCGTTACTTACCTGCGCCATCTGCGCCACTGGGTTCATCATTGCATTGTTCATGTGCTGGTTGTTCATGCGTCCTTGACTTGCAAATGATCCGTTTGCTCCAGGCATGTGTGTCATCATCCCACTTTGATGCTGAGGCCCACCTGGACCTGGCTGGGGCTGCTGTGGGGGATAACCAGGCATAAGGCCAGCCATGGGAGGGGGCTGGTCAGGCCCGGAAGGGGATGTGCGAAGACGCTTGTTCGCAGGTGGGGACGAGTCATTCTGCAGTTGCTCATTCTGGCAGAATCATCAATATCCATTATAAATTAATAGAGATTATGCCTAACCTCTTCACCGGGAGATGTACTGTTTCGCTTGATTCTTTGCTGCTGATTCTGCCCTGGTTGCGCAAACTGCGTGCCCGGTGGAGGTCTTTGCTGCCCAGGGCCCATTGGCTGATTACGATTGGATGGACCAGCTGCTGCGTTTGGTGGACCTCCAGGTTTAGCCGGATGCAGCCAACCACGCTCTTTCGCTAGTGACAAAAGTTTCGACTAATGATGCATGGTCAATCGATCAATCTATGAGAGTACAATGGATGCCGCATTACGTACCTTATCCTCCATCGTCATAGAGGGTAGGTCAACTGTACCAAGCCCCAGCTCATCTTTCAGCACCGGTAGACGCTGTGCATCAATCCTGAGAACATCCGAGTTCACACCAGACTCATGAAGCTGCCTTATTTCAGGTACGTTTCGGTTTCCGCCTGGAATGGTTGGTGGTTGACGCTGGGCGAGCAAGGGGCTTTGGCCCACGTGTGGTGCCGGAGAGTTCGGGTGACTGCCCGACGCGCTTGATATAGAGTAGAGGGGCTGCGCACCACTCATCGGTCCCTGTTGATGACCTGGAGGTAGCATTGTTCCTCGCATAGGAATCATAGGACCTTGCGGGGGCTGCGGCTGGGAGCCTGGGTGCTGGGGGGAGTGGGTGGCGATCGGCGATTGGAAGGAAGTAACGTGAGGTCGCTGTTGCACTTGTCCTTGCCTTTGCGCAGGCATTAAAGCTGGAGTGCCGACCGATGGTCCCGTTGGGTGAGGCTGACCTACGCCGTTGACTTGTGGTCCAGACCCTGTGAAAGGGGCCCCATTCTGAAGCGCAGGTGGGACTGTAGGTACAACACCGTTGGGCATGGAAGGCTGGGGTCCACCAGGACGGACACCATTGACAGGTTGCATGTATCGTTGTGGTGCCTGCGGTTGCGTCCTTGGGGGTTGACGCTGGTTGCTTTGCTGTGTCTGATGCTGAGGCACCCATGTCAGAAGATACAACCATCTAGCGAAGAAAATTTGTGCGCACTTGAGTATATAGTAACGCATCATCCGACCCGTTTCCGTTGTTCTTCGCCGTGAATAATACCCAAAACACACTCCACCATCTAGTAGACGAGTTGGCGGGATATATAAAAATCAGAATAACCCACATACTCGAACAATAAGCCTTGTTTAGCATTGATAGGAGGTGTTGAGTCATGGGGAATCTCCGCTTCCTGCAATAATTCTTGGGCGGTCTTCGCATAGCCTCTCTTCACACAATAATCGTATATGTAGATGTTGAACCTGGATAAGCACGTTAGAGTGGCCAAACAGGCAGATGTTGGGCATTGTGACACTTACATCTTGTCGCCATCCCAAGATACTGATGTTGAAGGGGGAGATTGTTCTCGAACAGGTTGAGGGGGGCCCGCGGGAGGGGGACCTGAAGCCATCTTCGTCGAAGGGATGTGAGATAAATTGCACCGGGCTAAGACTAGCCTAGAAAGGAGCACAGAGAGACTGGAGTAGGTCTAGCGGCAGCCTTGGTCTTGGAGATGCTCGCTGAGTGACTTGTAGTCAGTTCTCTTGGGAACTCTGGCGCGTGAACACCGTCGTCGCTGTTGTTGTTGAGATGAAGCAGAAGTTGAAGAATGAGCTACAGATGAGAAGTAATGATACAGTCCAGTTCACCGCCACACTTGCCCGTAGTAGAGCGCAGTCACTGGAGACGGCGGTACTGGTGGGGGTCGAGGATAGAATAGTCTTGCTGAGAGTACAGAGCGAGGCGTCCCCCCGATGATCTGGCCCGGCAAGGCGCTATTGTCCGGCATGTGCCGATGCGAGCCGCGGCACATAAATCTCAAGCACTGCCTGGTAGTGCTCAAGAAACTTGTAGTGCACGAAGTAATAGGATAGAGATACAAACCACTGTCCGCTTTATGCTACTATGCGTGCCATTCCAGGTTGACTCGAAAATCTGACCCTTTTCTTTCATCGTGAATGCTCGATCCTCAACATACATATCCTGGCGCGCGCGACATTACCACTGCCCCACGGCGATATATGCGGCGGTAAGGCTTGAAACACGACCAGGTTTGTGACATTATAAAATACATATGCGCTGAGATACAGTATGTGGTTATTAGGCTTTAAGATAGAGAAGAGTCCTACCAGAATGAAATGGATCATGGTAGCAATCAATGGTGCTAGTGTCGTCGTACCAGCGCAACCTGGAAGTCCCATCCTCCGATGATATATTTGACTTCCAACAATCGTTTAATCTCGCGCCATCCGGAGCTCATACCCTCAGGTACGTCATCCAAGTCTGCCACAACGTACACAAAGTCCGCGGGAGAGAGCATAGAACGGAGCAGAGAGCCAATCAAGAACGCTATGAGAGCCACCACAATAACGGTCGAGAGTTGATAACGATATGTTCTGGTGTAAGCATTGGATGCAGTAGCAGTCAATGTCGCGGGCATAGACGGTCGAGAAAGGTCAACTTGCGACCCAAGAGCAATAGTGGAAGACGAGCTTTTGCGCTGTAAGGATGCGATAGTCGATCCCGAGAGACTTCTCAGGATTGGACCAGCTGAGCGTTGGACACCAGCAGGCATGGCAAACCGTGTAAGCGGGTTTGGATAGGAGTTTAGGAAGCGCATAAGCCCATTACTGCCGGACGCGTCTGCTTGGTTGTGATGGGAGGTGTCGCTTTGTTCAGAAACTTCCTGTGCAGACTTCTGATATCAAGACACAGGACATCAGTACATAAGCCATACTATTCCATCAAGATAAACAGCTTTACCTTCGGATCTGTCATCGGAGCATTGATTGACGGAGTGTCTGTACCTTCGACCGTAGCGTCATCGAGTTCCGTCGGCTCAATAGGGGAAGAAGCCGAAGGATCTTGCAGGTAAGCGGCGATTGCAATAGGTGTACGTAGTTCTGGTGGTAAAGGTTCATCCTCGAGGGGAGTTCTGTAAGGTACAAGTAAGCGTGTGCAGCGCTGTCGTCGAACTATCAATTCACCTGACGAGCAAATTCATCTTTGAAGCCCTTGAGTCCAAAAGCTCGTCCCTCCCGAGGCTCGTAAGGGACTCTTTCTCGCTGATAACGCCTACCACTACGCCATTGACGTCAATCGACGACACTTCTTGTCGACCGTTCGCAGCAGTTTCTGCACTTTGAGCAGGTTTGATCTCGACTTTGATGATCGCACGGCCTTCATCGAGATCCAAGAACCACTGTGGCCGGGCTGGCGCAGTTCGTGTTTCGCCTGTCAAAGGATCGTGGATTGTCGACATCTGGTATTGAGCAGTGGGTAGTGTCAAACGGATGAGATGACACGGGGGTCGATCAGAGTTCAGCCCGGACGAATGCAGGGGAGATGGAGGCATAGTATAAACAGATGACACAACAGGGAGGATGTTCGTCCATGTACGTAGATCTTTCGAACCATCAGGAAGATCGAGGCGCTGTCGAGTCTTGTCGATCACTGTGTCGATTTGTAGGGCGTATCCGCTCGGATAAAGTTTGGTGTCAACAACAAGTTCCCCGACCAGCAAGTCCGTGGGCAGCTTGACTTCACCGCGTGCAGTAAAAACGGAGGAGGAGCGGAGGGCATCCCGTGATCGCGATCTCACAGAGCCAGGTGGCGACTTCAGCCGGGAAACTGTGGGAGTGACTGTGTCGTCAGAAGTTGATGAGCTGCCAAGTGCATCCCTCTGACTATGTGTTTGCGATTGACTAGACGACATTGTTGCTCGGCGCAGTCTCTCAGTGATCTTCGAACTCTGCGGCGGGGTTTCTGGCTTGTCTCTGATCCCATCCAAAAGTATAAGAGCTTCAAAGGACTTGTCCGCGGGGTTAAAGGCTGTTGTGACCATGGTACGGCTCGAGTCCCGTTTACGAACAACCCATGCTTTCTCGTTGACAACATCGTCCTCCTTGTCTGAAACCAGATATCCAGCACTCGGTATCCTCGTGAAAGGGGGAGGGGAGAGATTCTTCAAATATGTCTCTAGCGGTAGAATTGACTTAACTAGCATCGCGTTGATGTTCGAGTTTACTGCAGCAGGAATCGAGCCTGCGTAGTCGGCAGCAACGACCTTCGTACAGCGTGTGGAAGGGATGGCATAGCTTTCTGCGCCGTAAGGATCTAACGTTTCCAATATCCATCCGTCGATGAAAATCCGCCCCACGGGTAGAGTATACGGGTTATATTTAGTTGAGGAGAAAGGCTGGGCGGATTCTGGGGCGAAAGATGCACACGCCATGTATATGACCATCCGATTATCCCCGGAGTGTTCGCTGTCGCCGTTGCCACGTCGGGCAGTCGGAGCCCGAGCAACAACGCTGGCCAGATAGAAGCCCCGGTCGCGGAAGGGGAAGCCGCCCTTCGTGACGAGGAAAGCCGTATGCGCGTGTGCGCCAAACTGCTCGAAAACATAGGACGAATCATATCGTGTGTCCCACTGTTTGCGACATTCATGGCTGCTGAGGACGTTCGCTATTTCATCCGCCGAAACGCCTTCGATGACTTTCTCGCCCTTATGAACCGGGATGACTGACGAAATGGTCGGTTCGGTCTTGCGGTAGACAGGGAAGCCCTTATCACTGACGAGCGTCCATCCATCGGAGAGAGTCTGAGTGTGTAAACCCCGAAGATAGACAAGGGCTTCTAGAGCATATTGCATGGGTGCCTTCGAAGCAGATGGAGACGAGTCTTCACCCGAGGCAATAGCTGGAGACACAGCTGCCACGGCCTGTTGCGTAGTGACTGTAGCCTGCACCACAGCATAGTTCCAGTAGCGTGAGAAGGTAGTCGCGAACGCCGGTGCTGACGTGGTTAGCTCCGTTGCCGTAGCGGTTGATGAGCTGGACGGTGGATTCGAGCCAGTCTCGGTCGCAGCATCGTCGTTATCGGCGTCCCATTCCGCTCTGCGTCTGCGGATAACACCCAGAACGGGGGGTTGATCCAACGGGATGCGGGTCGGCTTCACTCGCTTCTGTTTCGCTAGCGTCTTGACTTCGCGCTCGGGAAGTTCTTCCACGTCGACGTCCACCCTCGCGCCGTTTACCATGACAAGGCCTTTCCCCTTTGCTACTCCCTGGGGGGCTTTGCGAATAATGATTTGCAAACGTTCATCTCCGGCGTGAACGGCGTCGTGCGATATAGTAAGCCATAGGCCTCCACCACCCGACGACAGTCGGTGCCGTCTGAGGCAGGCAATGGATTGAGGAGGAGGGTCAATGATAATATCCAGTGATGTTGCCCAAGTATCCAGATCGCATCTCAGCTCGCATTCGATTGTTGGCATAGACGGAGACGAAGAACCATCAGAGGCGTCATTCCCGAGAGACGTCCGGTCAGGGGAGCCTTCGTATTCAATCCTGAGACTCCCCTTCTCATGGTCATAGCGCACATCACTGACTTTCGCGCCCTCCAACCTTGTTAGCAAGGGAGGCCCGCCGCATTGGATGACGAACTCGCCAATCCCAGCAACAGCGGAGATCATCTGTTGTGGAATTGAGGCCTTGTTCGACCATCCCTTAGGATCGGACTGTTCCAGTAACGTGACGAGTGTTGTCGTGGGAGATAAGGCTTCGATGGCCCACCCCTGCAGATCCACCTGCGTCCGTATTACATTGGGATCCACAGGAGGGACGGAAGGAAATAGGTTCGGGTCATCGGCAGAGAAAGCGAAAACATGCATCGTGGTTGGGGATTTGTATACTGTTTTGAGCACTACTGCGTCACGACCGCTGTAATGTAGTCATTGCAAGAAAATCAACTCCAATTTGAGATTACTGTGGTATTGGGATAACGCACTTTACAGGCCACGCAGGCTTAGACTTGAGGTGCCAGAGCTCTGTAAGCTGGTTAACGTCCTCTAGGAATACGGAGTCCTCGTAGAGCTTGTCCCAAAATAGTCTTGATCCCGGTGTAGCTATAGCAGCATACAAGTCCCAAAGACTCAGTCCGACGAACGTAGCCTCTGCACGATACACGACAAGCGTCGGATCGATGGAGTCTAGCTGGGCAATCGAGACACCTCTAGCTTCCGTTGCTTCGCCAAATATCAAAATCAGTCATCACGCTGCTAGACATAAGAACTTACTGCGCTTCCATTTTGCCTCTGGCTCTTGTAACAGTGACGAGAAATATATGTAGTTGCGCTTGACACGAGACAATATCGAACGTTCAGCTGCGGCAGTACGTTCCGTCAACGCTCTGGCCAGGGGCGGTGGTTCCGGGACGGTGGAGGTGCTCGAGGTGCCAGTTGCCACGGTGGTTATAGTCGATTTCGACTTGAAACTCATATTAGCCATACTTGTCGTATCCTGTAGCATTGGCTGCGACATGTAGAACGACGAAGGGTCGCGCTCTTCGACCTCCTCAATGGTTTGCGGTATGCCGTTGAGTCTCCATCCAGTTGAAGGACCCGATTGCTCGATGACGACCTTCACCTTCAGAACTGAATGATCGTTCTGAAGCGGTGCATGCTTGACGTTCAGCACGAACTTGTCCGCATCTTTGCTAGTCGACGTCGCACTGCGAATGGCTTGTGCTGTCCACGGCAAGGCAGAGACATCCTCCGAAGACGCCTTCGTTGAGATTTGCACATCCCATCCCTCGCTGGCAGGAATTGTCCATTCAACCGCCCTCGTCAGCCGTCTATGCTCCTTAAGAGCATGCAGCTCCTCTAATCCCTGCTCACCACCAGTCGTATGAAAAGTGGCTGTATCCTCTTCGGGTACGATGGCGTAGTCGACCGTTAACGCCTCTCTGTCATTCTGGAACTGTATTCGCTCGATGGACACGCCGTTCCCGTAGCCAGTAAACAAGGGAATGCGGGCGCCACGTGTTTTAACCGTCTTGGAGAACCCCACCATCATCGCGCACAACTGCTGCCCTATGCTTGTGGCTGGAGCGAAATTCCACATTGCGCGGAGATCATGTTGCCAGAAACATGTCATTCGAAGTCTTGGTGAGCTACCGGAAGGTACAATTTGGATACACCATGCGAAAACTAGACTTGGGTTACTCGGTGACGCGTGTAATGACAAGGCATAGGGACTTACGACCGACTTCGGAACGAACATATGGTGGAGATGGTCGAAGGAACGAAGGTTCGTCAGGTGAGCGTGGGAGAGAAGTAGTGATATCGATGAGAGTTGTAGCGTCATTGAATGTCCGAGAGATTGTAACAGCATCCCGGGGACTGTAAGGACGTTCGTATAAGAATAAATGTAGAATGAACATGATGCGCACCTCGCTGGCCACCCAAGCGTAAAGTTCGTCTTCGTGATACGGGTCGCCTGGTCGAACATTTCCAACAGCTGTGCTCTCTCCACCGCCGGATCCCACTCAGTACGTAATTCTGGCGTGGACAGTACCGCTTTGCACGCCTCCAGTGTGATCTGCGGCTCGTCGGCCACGGAGACATCCAGCACTGCACGGTATACAGACCCGCCCTTGCTCGTCTTCCGATGTAGCACAACATCTGTTAGGTGTGGTCCCGCTGTCGCCCTAGCCTTTCCTTTGGCATTACTCTGAGAACCTTCAATATTGACACGTTTCCATTCGTTCGAGGAATGTGAGGTGAGAAGCTGCCTGAAGTTGGCTTGAGCGCCGTCCAAGGCTTCATACCAAGATTGATGCAAGCTATACAAGCTAATAAGTATAAGCTCTCATTCAACACGAAGTGAGACTGACCGTGTCCCGTCCAGCATTTGCATGAGATGTCATGAGGTGGTCAGCAAGTGCTGAGGCAAGTCACAACAGGCGCCCAATTACGATGAGGTATTCAAGCCACGCTGGCCTTGTTCCGTTTGCCAGTGATCCGCCTGATTATGGCCACGTTCTTTCCTCGGTACCTGTAAATAGCGAACAACGGGTATGTCTATGGACGTGTCGCCTCTAAAAAGTTGCTTGTCGCTAATGCATTATCCAACTTCCGCGCATGCTCATATTCGGTCCTGACAAGTGCAATACGCGGTCTGAGCACCCAAAGCAAAGTCTACTGGCGTAGCTCAAGAAAATCCGAGTCATCATGGGAAACAATAACTTCTACTGCCGCTGGATGGCACCTCGAGAGGTCTGACTCCGTAATAACTGCTTTGGATTGGTCAGAAAGTGCTTGTCCACGCGTCCCCTGCCGACACAGTGTCCGCGACCACGTCTTAAGGCTTGCAGTTGAACAAGATGCGCCCGCTACACGCGTAGAGATACTAATGGCTATGACATTGAGTGCGATGCAAACGGTCAATTCGATACAGCTCTCCAGCGTAGAAGCTTCCACTCCTGCCCTCAAGCGGTTGTTCCCATGCAATTGGAGCTTCAGGAAACCCTTGACCACTGTGAAGTTTGTAAGCAACCTTGACATTAGCGTCACTCAAACAGAGTCTACCCACTTATCGTGACTCATCCTTTCTATTTCAAGGTTGGAACAACGATCTTTGAAGAACATTTCCTTGCGCCTCTATATAAATCGCGTTCCTCTAGGTTTCCCCCCGTACACCTTCCCCAAGCATCCTGTCAACATGCCACCCATTAGACTCGGTGTTATTGGCCTTTCCGCTCAGGGATGGGCAGCAGCAGCACTCATTCCACCTCTTTTCGATCCCCTGCTCTCGTCCAAATACACACTGACGGCGTTGTGTACCTCTTCCGAGGCGTCCGCAAAGACATCTGCGGCCAAGTACACCGAACTCGCTGGTCGGCCCGTTAAAGGATATTTCGGCGAGACAGGTCCCACCGATATTGCGAATGATCCAGAAGTCGACATGGTTGTTATCAGTGTTAAGATTCCTGACCATTACAAGGTGGTCATGCCTGCCGTTGAGGCGGGCAAGGACATATTCCTTGAGTGGAGCCCCGGGAAAGACCTCCAGGAGACTATCAGGATGGCAGAGGCGGCAAAAGCGAAAGGCCTCCGAAGCCTGGTTGGTGCTCAGCCCAACCAAGGGAATACCGCCAAGAAAGTAAGTACGTTCACTATGCAATAGGAGTTTGGGCTTATGCGTACTACTTTTTCAAGGTGAAAGAACTTCTACAGACAGGAAAAGTGGGAAGAGTTCTCTCTACCTCGATTGTGCGTGCATTTCTTACGTGGTCAGATGTGTGATTGACACGCTGGGAGCAGTCGTTCATTTGGCCGTCCGAGATGCATTTTGCAGGCCGGACCTCAAGCTGGCAGAATGCATACAGTCTCGACCTACGAAATGGTGAGTGATATTCTTTATACCTACATTATCCTCGTCCCTGACAAAGGCTTTTTGCGGTAATAATAAAAAATAGGCGCGACACTCCTTACGATTGCTGGCGCGCATAATATAATCATGCTCGAATACGTGTTTAGCGAATTCACTGCAGTCAGTGCGGCCACCACCGTCCGCATCCCGCAGGTCAAAGCGGTTGATGCGTCAGGAAATCCAACAGGGGACGTACTGCCGAAAACAGCACATGATCAAGTCGTTCTTACAGGGTACCTCGGCGGACAATATGATGGTACACTCGTCAACTTACTCTGTCAAGCTGGTCCGCCTGGTGGACGCTTCAGTTGGTACATAGACGGAGAGGACGGGGTCATTGAAGTGAGAAGCCGGCCAGAAAACGGCATCTACGGCGCATTTCCGTCCACCAGCGAGATGCAGATACTACTGAACGATGAAGAGGTCGCGCTCGAGACGAAGGAAGAAGACAGACTAGGAAATTCTGGGAAGGCATGGCTTGAGTTCGCCAAAGGTGTGGATGGTTACTATGAGACGCTTGAGTCATCAGTAAGGGTTTGGAAGGTTTTGGACGCTGCTATGAAGAGCATCGAAGAAGGAGGAAAGATGGTCTCAGTCGTTTGAGATCCGTTGTACTTTGAAAGTGCTACAGTAATTGGACAGCTTATCGTTCTTGTGTTCCTGTTGCATAATGTGCCCTACAATATTGTCGTCCGACACCGTGTTTCATGGCCAATAGCGTTTAACGCCACAAAGGTAATCGTCCATATCGAGCCATGTTGAACCATGTCGCAGGCTATGATATTTGGTGTTGTAAGTACTTTTATACGCTGAGTAAACCATTCTTTCCAAGAGCGACCTCCTCGTGTTCACCGAATCTCAACAAAGCTATATTAATCCAGCACGGTCCAAAGTACAGGGCAGACTACAACAGACAACAAATAGAAAGCAGTCTCGGGAAGTTATACAGTACGTATTATTATTATGAAGCAGAAGTTATTTGTCCAAAGTAGCGGAAAGCAGCGTTGGTAAAGGCGACGCGGCATGGCAGCAAAAAGGGAGTACTGTTTAGATTTCGCCATAGAACACACACTGGCTCATGACGCTGTCGTCCTTATTTTCCTCCGTCGACAAGAGTTCCTTAACCTACGGAGGATGTATAAATTACGACGCAGCAGGTGAAATGTAAGAAGAGGCCACTCACTGCTAAAGGCGGGTTTAGTCCGAGGGCTTCCGCGCGTTCCCATCGTTGAAGGCGGGTCATTCCAATACATGGGCCGTACTCGTAAGAGCTATAATGGGGGTGAGTATGGGCGATAAGATATCAAGGGGAACTTACAGGTCGAATACACGCAGCATATAATGCTCTGACTTCTGACCGTTAGGATGTACTACGTGCGCAGAGTCAGAATAGTGGCCCCAGGACGCATATATTTGATATACTTACCAGGCGCGATGTTCCCCATCTTTTCCCTCACCTCCCCGAAATGCTTTCGGAACCTTGACTTCTTTGCTTTCTCGTCGCCAGTGGTGTCCTCTCCATCGACTAACTCGATATCGCTGCTAATTTCCTGGTCACGAGAGACCGTACGGTCCTCGACATTCTCGATGCTGACACGAGACTTGAAGACCCGCTTCCCTTTCTCCTCCTTAGTCTTCCCCTTCGTAGACGGAGAATCCTCGACCTCTTGGAGCTTCCGCTTCTTGCCCGCCGGTTTGTCAATATCTGAGGTCTGGGCCTTCGTTGCCGATCTGGTCTTTCTCTTTGCTGAGGTAGTGGAAGCAACAATCTCCTCAGCTTCCGTTTCTGCGACCTGAGCCGCTGTCGCGGGGATAGGTGTGGACGGAAGTGTAGCGGGAGACTTGGATTCCTTCCCCTTGGCGTTAGAGATCGCAGTAGAACGTTTCGAGGGAAACACTAGCGGTTGCTGCTTTGTAGCAAGCTTCTCTTTCGGCGCCATGCTGTGAGGTTTATACAATGTCTTTGCGAGATAATGTGCGAGTGGTCTGGGATAGGTTGGATAGTAGGACTGACGCAGCGTGTGGCGGCCTATCGTGGGACTGGAGGTTCCCCAGTATGGAAATGATCCGCCTTTTGGGCGTCTATGTATACAGGCCGCTTCCCGAATTGGCAACGATGGATGTGCTTTAGCGACCTCCCAGCATGTTACCAAGGGGTTGTCGGGGTTCAGAGCCGTGGCCTTCTCATGGGGACAACCAATCTACTGGACAGCCGCACTTTATGGCCTGATTATAACATCTTCTCAGCGTACGTTCCTATATGATGTGTGCCTTGACCGTTAATCTTATTCAACCAAGCTTTGGTTTATGGAGTTTGATGAATCGCATAGTTCAGTCGGGCGAGCATACCTTCGGTGTTCAGTCACTGAGTCATCAAGAAGGCATAGTATTGTACGCAACGTCATCCCGCCAGATTGGTTACTGATTCCTGTTTACCCAGATGAGCGTGTGCCGCATCGTGTTACGGCGACGCTGAAGGCACGCTCACCTCTCCACACACATGTCATGAGAGCTACACTCTTACTCGGGGGCCGGTACGAGTTGCTAAAGCACATGCAGATAACCTTTCGGCACATACCACAATGGATGCGGATATCCGTGTTTCCAGCCGTTGATGAACCATTCGTCCGTTACTGGCGGTGTCTCACGGCTTCGCTTATCAATGAGAGATAGACCTTCTCCTTGAATTGAATCTTTCTCCGTGCGATGTCATGGAATGCCTCGACGACGGCCGTAGTGGCTATGCCTATGTTTCCAACAGATGGTGAGTCGCAAGTCCTCTGGTGTATTCCGTAAGGCATATAAGTGCTGTCTTTTGGTATACGCAGCAATTATGTTGGCTTCTCCTTATTCTGATTGTCCGTCACAGGAATATCTGAACCATATCCTTTGTACAGCCGCTGTTTTGACACCGCCGACGGAATTCACTTTGTAGTATGGGGAAATAAAGACATGATCATCTGTCCGCGGGGTTTGGGGCTTCCAACGCCCGATTAACGACAGTGCCGAGGAATAAAACTCGACCTTTCCTACTGCGCTCCAGAGGTGCATCGCGACTTGCTCTTCAAAACATCCCCGCTCTCATCACTATGGATGCTCTCACTGATCATCAGCCGGCAAGGTTTGACAACACCATCGGTGCCGCCCTCATAGGTGAGTCTGTCACCACATGGCTTACCTCTAATGACACTAGCTATCGAATGTTAGGTAACACTATCTCCGCTATGTACGCCAACTCTTTCTCAGAAGCACGATCAGTACTAACTATACATCCAACAGCCTATATGGAATCACGACTGTCCAAGTGAATATTTATTTTACTCGTCCCTCAAATGATTCCCCTGCGTTCAAGTGCTTGGTAAGTATCATACTTCAGTTCATCTTATGTCCCAACGACTCGCGTTGAATGCTGCCCACAGATATTTGTGCTGTGGTACGTATTTGCAACCACACTAGAAGTGTTCTATCTTCGCTCAACAGGGGTGATTTTAAGGCTCCTGGACACGGCGGACCAGGCATTATTCAGCGCTATCTTTTATTACTATGCTGTTCAGAATTTCGCGGATCCTGCGGCGTTAGAGTTCATTCCCAGGTGCGCTTCTGTGTTGCAATTCGCGCATAGCCGTAATTGATGAAGCGTGTATACAGAACCACCACGGTAAGAGGCCTTTTGGTAGTGTGTTTCTATTTATGCTCATTCATAGCCGCAAGCCTGTGACGATCGTCTCCGTGAGTTCCTATGCGACGTTCATCTCTCCGCACACTCATCATCCACCAAGGCACTAAGCGACATCTGCGTTAGAAGGTCCGCCGTACGTAGTTCTGCATAGTCAATTGCTCATTCTCAGATTTCCCCAGCATCTTTATTTACCGTCTATGGAAATGTGAGCATTACCTATGTGATATCATGGAACATACATATTGAGTCCATATACGCAGTCAGCGATGGAAGAATGCGGTTTACGGTCTACATCATCGTGAGTCAAGGGATCTAGAGCCTGTCGTGCAACTGGCTGAGTCTTTGTGCGTTCCTAGGCAGTCCTTGCGTTGTTAGCACTCCGTAGGTCTTTGTTTGTATACATGACATAACCCGTGAATTGACCTGTGTCCAAATTAATAGTGGGTGGATTTGGTAGGGTCTTACCTCTCGTGATGTTCTTTTCGCCGCTGACAAGGCTTGGATAGTATTAGCATGCCTCTGGTGAGTTCAGGTTCCAGATGTGTGTTTCATCATGATTGACTGACCCGAACCTAGTGCCAAATTCACAACTCTCAGCGATATTACCGACCGCGCATCGGTGAGGGAGCGCACTTTCTCACAAAGATTATATGCGATTTTGATCTCCAAAACACAGTGGGTTCTCTATACCACGTTCAGTTGCGGCGCAGCAGCAGACGTCATAATCGCTGCATCAATGTGTTTCACCCTCTGGGAGCACCGAACGCAATCAGCACGGTATGTTTGTAGAAGACTCGCCGGGGAGCGAGTCTTACATACTGACATCGTCGGCATCTAGGACCAATTCTTTATTGCGTGTTCTGATGATATACAGCATCAACAGCGGGGCTCTCACAAGGTTTGTCCAAACAGTGCGTTCTTGTCCCAGGCGCCCCTTCAGTAACACGTCTCCGATTCAGTCTTTTCGCCGTTGTCTCGCTTATAACGGTACGTGTGACTGTGATGCATCCGATTCCAGGACGAAGCTTCTGACCCCGATACCTCAGTTTGCTACCATGCCAAAGAATTTTATTTATCTGGCGTTCTTCCTCATCTTACCCAAACGTATGTTCCCTCCTTCCACCAGGGTTACACGGCTAACTCTGCACAGTACTACTGAATGCTGTCCTCGCCACATTAAACGCTTGCAGCCGGCTGAAGAAAACTTATTTGGATACCACCGAACCAGTCTCCATCCAACTTGGCAACTTAACAGATATTAGTGGGACACCAACTGTAGGTGCCACGCGTTCGTCCGGCTAGGTCATAATGACACTTTTATACCAGACCGGCGGGCTCCGCGTGGAAAAGAATGTTGTGCAGGAGGTACACTCTGATGCGTCCTATCCATGATATCCTTACGTTTCACCCATCCCTATGCTCTCTTCCTATCCCTAGCCTCAATATGCTGCTGAATTGTGACACTATATTCGACGCTGCCGGCCGCTGTACATGATGTGAATTGTTACAAAACATTACAAAACACAGGAATGGGTATGATGATATAGTGAGCTTTCTCAGTCAGTTGCGAGCTACGCGGCAGCTTCAAACGGGATCGTAACCCTTGTATGATGTAAGGGTCTCGTCGCCGCTCACAACAAATCGCTAGACTTGCCGCTGTCGCGACGGGTATGCATAGGGGGCACAACGGGAATGAAATAGAGCGCGACGACGTCCACAGACCCGCCACCGCGCGCGCGCTGATAGATGCTTCAATTCTTCGAGCGCACGTGATGATTGACCCACACACACCCCACACCTCACTGCAAAACAAACAAACAAAACCAGACATCTCACCCCCGGAGTTGTTTTGTGTTTCGCCAGTTTTGCTTCCTAACCCGGGGTCTGAGGCTGCTGGGAACGAGACTAGGGGTTGTCGGGGTTCAGAGCTGTGGCCTTCTCATGGGAACAACCAATCCACTGGACAGCTGCACTTTATGGTCTGATTATAACATATTCTCAGCGTACGTTCTTATATGATGTGTGCCTTATACCGTTAATCTTCAACCCAGCAGTCATGAGGGTTAAATACACGCCATGGAATGGCGACTTTGTCAACGCATTCGAGTCTTATAGTATGCTTGAGAACGTTCAAACCCACGTTTGTGTACGACTGAGTCTCATGCGGTTGATCTTCCCAAGCTACCAGTCACAAGGTCTAAAGCCGTATCATGGAAGGGCGACTTCATCAGGGCCCTCGAATCTTCAATTATAGGCCTCACCGCCTTGACCGGTGCTCACAGTATTCCAGGAATCACATTAGCTGGTGCGTGCAGTGTCCTTTGACGTTCATCTAAGAGCTCTGCCGTGACCCTCAGTTTTGATCCGTCGAAAGTGAGTCATGCTACTATCATCTGCAAACGACCTTATTGCGTGGGATTCTGGCCAGATACCGTCATATTAAATCTGGTATACCCGTAGAGGCGCGTTCTAATGTGATGCTGCGGCAACATTGAAGGCTGAAAATAGGAACACACGTTCCTGTTCTCCGTGTTACCAGAGGAGCGCGTCTGTCCAGATGGCCGGTACGACTGCGATGGAACGCATGCGGATAGCCTTTCGGCACAGAGCATATACAGGTGCGGTGCATCAGTGAGGTGTACGTCTTGCCGTTGATGATCTGTTTCTTTGCTACCAGCCGAGGGATAAAAACACGCCTCCTGCTATAGAGGACCAGAGGCATATCACTCCCTCTTCTTCACCATTCTCTCTTCACATGTCCCCAGTAGGCATGAATACTCCTATTGATCTCCAGGTACCGAAGTTCGACAACACCATCGGCGCTTACCTCATTGGTGAGTATCTCACTACACGGGCTGTTCTGTACGTCGGGACGAAGTTATAACTTCTGGATGCCAGGAAACACTATCGCCGCTATGTGCGCTGAATGTTTTGAGAGAAGAACTGAACCCTAATACATGTAACAGCCTCTATGGAATCACGACTGTCCAGGTTTACATTTATTACACTCGCCCCTCGAATGATTCTCGAGTGTTCAAATGTCTGGTGCGTATCATCATGGAATGCATTAATATTATTCACACCTCGCTTTTGTCCACAGATATTTGTGCTGTGGTACGTATTTTTTATCACGCCAACAGGGGTTTGTCATTACTTATCTGTGCGCGTCATCAGGCTCCTGGACACGGCAGAGCAGGCCTTGTTCAGCAGTCTCTTGTATCACTATGCCGTCAAGAACTTCGCGAATCCTGCAGCGCTGGCGCTTATTCCTAGGTATTACCTCCTCTCAAACATGCACATGTCTGATTCATTGATGATATATACAGCACCATCTCGGTGAGTAGCTTTTAGTACGCATTTATATGTGTGCTCATCAGTGGCCGCAAGCCCGTCGCAATTGTCTGTGTGAGTATACATGGCCCGTTCCGTATATACGTGCACTCATCATTCACAAAGGCAGTCAGCGATGTCTGTGTCAGAAGGTACCTCGTCCACAGCCCCGAGTGGTCGACTGCTTATTGACAGCTCTTCGTAGCATATTCGTCTTCCGCTTGTGGAAATGTGAGTACCCTAGCAATACTACGCAGCGTATATAACGGAAGTCTACATGCAGTCAGTGATGGGCGAATGCGATTCCCTGTCTTACTCATTGTGAGCTGTGAAGCTTGATACTTTGTGTGCGGCTAGCTTATTCTTTGCGCGATCCTAGGCCATTCTTACATTTGTATCATTACGTATGTGTTATGTTCTCTACGCGGTCCGTAAGTTGACGTCCGACTTCGTCAACAGTTGCTGGTCTAGGTAATATTTCATCTCTCATGATGTTGCCTCGACTGCTGACAATATTATCACAGCGTTGGCAAGCGTCTGGTGAGATTATGTTGCAAGTCCGGATCTCGCCGACTCTACTGAAGTCAACGTAGTGTTCATTTCACGACACTCCTTGATATTACTGACCATGCCTCGGTGAGAGAGAAGACGTCTTTCCATAAATGACATTCACACTTTTGACCTTGACATTGTAGTGGATTCTCTATGTCACATTCAGCTGCGGAGCAGCAGCAGATATCGTCATTGCTGCATCAATGTGTTACACCCTGTGGGCCCACCGGACCCATTCACCTCGGTATGTTTGCACAAAGCTTGCTACTGGACATATAATACGCATTGACATTCTCGGCATCTAGTACCAACTCTTTGTTACATGCCCTTATGATCTATAGCATCAATAGCGGAGCCCTCACGAGGTTTGTGCATATGTTACATTCTCCTTCTCTGGCTTCCGCAGTAACGCTCTCTTATTCAGCATTTTCGCTATTGTTTCGCTAATCACGGTGCGTATGAGTATCACGCAGACGTTTTTGAGGAGGATGCTTAGGGTCGCAACACGCTAGTTCGCTACCATGCCAAAGAACTTTATTTTCCTGTCAATCCTCCTCGTATTACCAAAATGTGCGCCGCCTGCCTGCTTTCTTCACGGATACGCGGCTTACCCCTGCATAGTACTATTCAATGCCGCCCTCGCTACATTAAACGCTCGCCGCAGGCTGAAGAAAACATACATGGACACCACCGAGCCAGTCTCCATTCAGCTCTCCAACTTGGCAGCTGGGAATGGAACACCAACTGTAAGTATCACACACTCACGCGGCTGGACCCTATTGACATTCTCACAACAGAGCAGCGGGCTTCGCGTGGAAAAGAGCGTTGTGCAGGAGATACACTCTGACATGTCCCACGCATGATATCGCTACATTTCACCATCCCATCCGCTATGCTATCTTCTTTTAGCGTCGAGATGCTCCATAATTGTGATACCTTAGTGGATGTTTGCGGCTACAGTACTTGATATATATATTGCCAAAGAAGATCACGGAACACGGGCTATAGGTTTCAGTGATACGATTAATGTTCACAGTCATATGCGGGCTACGCAGTAACTTTAAACAGAGTCGTGACCCTTGGATGCTGTAAGAGCAGCGCCGCTTCTCACAATGAATCGCTGGACTCACTGTTGCCCCTTGCAGAACACCTCATCAGACCAGAGCATCAGTCTCTCACATGCCTATATACAATGGACGGCGCCCATGCCCCTGCTGGCTCCCATGCACCGCTCGTCAACTGTACGGCTTTTTCGTGCTTTGGCTATCCAACAACTACGCCTGGCGATGTCTTACTGGCAACGCCCTCCTCCCCTTTTTCTTGCGACATGCGGGAAGCGCAACTCATCTCGACGTCGGTGTCGGCACGGGCTATTATCCATCCCACTCCAGATGGCTACGGGACAGCGTCGACGTCACGCTCATCGACCTGAACCCCAATACTCTCCAGAAAGCCGCGCAGCGTTGGTGCCGGTCAGAACCGTAACAGTGTCCAGGAAGTCGTCCATGACGTCTTCACCCCTCTTCCCGATCACCTGAAGGGCAAGTTCGACGCCGTCTCGATGTTCTATCTCCTCCACTGCCTCCCCGGCAAGATGTCAGAGAAAGCGCCGCAAGTCTTCGCAAACCCGACGGGACGCTGTACGGTGCTACGATCCTGGGCAAAGGCGTGCAGCACAACTTCTTCGGAAGGACACTGATGCGGCTGTACAACAAGAAAGGCATCTTTGGGAATATTGAGGATGCAGAACCTGATCTGCGGGCCGCACTGGAGAAGCATTTCGAGGACGTTGAGGTTCGGACAGTCGGGGTAGTCGCCATGTTTGTGGGTAAAACGCCACGAAGAGCATAATAATCGTGCCTGTGAGTTATGATCTCATCAGGGTCCTGTGTTTGACGAATACTCAGATTTTGTCTCCAGCTACGATGAGAAAGAGGGCTTACGCTTACGGCTTAGAAAAGACTTTCCCTTGCGGCTCAGATCTTCCATGTTGTCATAGACTTGACCCGAGATTCATCACTGGGAGATCCATATTGTATAGCTGGAAGGAGCGGTGGTCTATCGAGACTAGTGACGTTGTGATCATGTTGATTACTATATGGTGGCTCAAGTCTCAGAACTGGTAGATTGGATACATCACTCACATGTGTTGTCAATAACATCTTGATATAGGTGGCGGCGCGCCATAACGTACAACGCATTCATTGTGGTACGCGTAAGTATATACACAGAACAGATCACATCGCACCTAAAACGCGACATGTCAAACAGAGGCTACACACACTGATGGCACGCCCGCCAACACACGTATTTGAACGGCTCTAAGATATTTCCCAGCCACAGGACAGATGATAGATAGATAAAGAGGAAGTAATCGCACTCCCAAGGAGCATGGGAAGGAAGGAAGGGAGTGGGTGGAAGGTCGGGCGAGGTGGAAGTGGCCAGAGAACACTGTTCTGCTCACACCGGCACCGAAATAACTTCGACAATAGGGACTCAGCCACGCCGAGCCGAGGGTATAGAAACAGAACGGGCATGCCCGACGCCAGAGTAAAGACAGAAGGGGGAAAGACAATTCGCTTAGGAAGCTGTCGACCGATGATGATGATACACAGGATACGAAGATACTGATGACGTGGATTTTCTCATTCAGAAGTTAAAATGCACAGATTCTCTTGAGAGGACAGTGGTATCATTCCGCGTACGGTGGGCGGCTTAGATGCCCGCGTACGCGTCATCATCGTCGTACAGGGTGTACACTGTATCGGGACGCTTCGAAGGCGCGTCTTCCCGCGTGGCGCGCATGCCAACAGGGACTGTTGGGGTATCAGGCTTGGCGTTGCCGAAGTGGGCCGAGGGCGGGGGAGAGGGCATGCTGAACTGGGAGGACAGCGGAGAGGGATGAACGGACGACGGTGCAGTGGGGAACTCCATGGTTACCGGGGAGAAAGCCCTGTCTGGAAGATGGATTTCGGGCAAGGTAGGCGGAGTCGAGTTAATGCGAGACTTGCCCGAGTATGCGGGAGATGGGACCGGGAGTTCGTCGTCGACGTCGACATCCATAAACGATGCCTGCTGGTCATGTTCCTGGCCCGGGTACTTGCCCGTCGTCACGTTCAGAGGGCGAGGCTCGGAGACGTTAGGGACAACAGGAGCAGGCTTAGACAGCGCCTCTTCCGCAAATGCAGCAACTTCAGGTGTAGGCAGAGGCTGGGGCGGCGTAGTCTGCAACCTTTGGGAGATCTCCTCATACTGGGCAGCCTGGAAGGGGGAGACACTGGATCGGTTCAAGTCAACGTAGTGTGCGTCAGCGGGGGAATAGAATGGACTATCGGGCACCAGACCCTGGCGAGTGACGTATGCAGCCGGAGGGGGAGAGACAGGGTAGCCTTGGCTGTCTAATTCATCCGAACCGAAGGGCGATTGCTGCATAGCGGCGTTAGCGCCGTAGCTGGGCTGACGGTTGAGCATGGCACCAGAGGGCTGACGCGTGAGCACAGGGGACATTTGACCCTCGAATGCAGCATTCGGTCCCGGGGACGGTGTCCTGGAGAAGGCAGCATGCGGACCAGAAGACGGCTGACGGTTGAGCATAACACCAGCGCCGTTGGACGGCTGCCTGACGAGTTGACCTTGTGCATTGTAGAACGACTCGTACGGCGCAGGCGAGATGGGAGAGCCGAGCGGAGTGTCACCCATAGGGTTATAGAACGGCTGAGCCGAGTTAGGCGTGTGAGGAGACCAAGCCTGCGGGGGCATCGTCACAACTTGACCAGGAGCAAAGGAAGCTTGGCCCCCGCCGTAGTAGGAGTGGTCACCGAACGAAGGGTCATAGCTGACTGCGCCGTGGTTCAAATGTTGCTCAATCATCGAGGGAGGACGGGGACTGTTGCCACGCGAGCGCATCTGTGGCTCGTCAGGAAGCATCATGGATTGACGACGGAGCGCATCGCTGTTGAGTTCATCATCCGAGTTGCGGCGCGAGCGACGCTGTGAAGCAGATACTTATGAGATTGACAGAATATCAGTACATTTTCTCTGACGTACCATGAAGTAAGTGCCAATGAAGAACAGCGCAACAAGGCCGCCGACGACTGCTGCCGCGATTCCGACAATTGTCCCGGTATGCGTGGAAGAGGTGCCAGTGCTATCATTCGCCTGAGACGCACCAGTCGCAGAGACGGTAGGCGCGGTCACGTGGAAGCTGGGTGTTGAAGAAGTGTGAGCAACCGATGGCACTGATGCCCCGAGTGGCGAATGTGATGGGGTGGACTGGCTCTGTTATCCAACGTAAATCAACATCTTGAGTTCTATGACGTGAGCCGAACGTACCGCAAGCGAACTTGGCGCGACGACGGGAGTAGAGCTCGAAGTTGCCGCCGAAGCACTGCTGGAGGATGACCCGCTGCTCGACGATGAATCTGCAGGAGCAGCTGACGCGCTGCTGCTAGACGAGTCAGTAGCGGGCTGCGCAGGTTGAGCAGGTTGCGACTGGGTAGACGGGGGAGGAGTTGCAGGAGGCAGTTGGTTCTGAGTTTGGGCTGACAAGCGATGAGGACGCCAGTACTAGAGGTGAAAACAGCTAGACTTACATGCTGCGGCATTGGAATCCGTAGGAGTAGGGGTTGGCGTAGCAAGGGCACCTCCCGGGTCGGTCTCCGTCTGCCAGAAATAGGACGTCGGGCTCCTCTTCTTCAAACGATGGATGCGTCTTGCGTGGTGGTCTTCAATCATGGTTCAGTGATAGTTTGTGCAAGTTTTGTGAATATAAAGAGCGACAGAATAAAAGAAGGTGGGGTTCCCGTTGGGAACTGTGGGCGCACACACACTAGGACGAGCGAAGGAGACCGATGTAGCAGAGACGAAGGAGGAGGGCGGACGGGATTGATGGGCGACACATTTTCTTTGGAGTTTCGTCGATAAGTGGTTGTTATTCCGGAATAATGTTTTTGTCGCTGATTTTGCGCGTTGGTCGTTATGCAAATGGCAGATCACAGGGTCACACAACGCTTCCAGGCACCCCTGCGCTCCCGCACGGTGATCTGGACCGCGGTCCACCGCTATAATTACTTCGTACGACTCTATTTTGCAAGGCGGGTTGGCCACAGGAAAATATTCCGAGTACTTTTACAATACTGAGAACCTTTCGCTCATCATCCTACTGGTCCCAGAATCCACTCCATAAGCTCATCTCTTCAGAAAGATCCGTCTTCCGTATGATGTCCTGGCCTTGAATGAGTCTCAACTCTCGGCCCTTCATGCGTCGGACAACTCTGTCCGGCTCGTTCTTATCCAACTCCTCGTCCGTTGGTAGCCGCTCCTCTTCGGGGAGTTTCGCGGCGAATTCGTGCGTCAGAGTTAGAATTGCATGCGTCTTTGATAGGGCCTGTGAGACAGCGTGCGAAATGGCTGTCGTAGTGGTGCGGCCAACAGACGGGCTGACTGGCCGTTTCAATGGTTCGTAGTGCGCCAAAACTAGGGCGGAGAACAGGTCCCCCACTCCGGAAAAGTATCCTGGGAGGCAGGTGATGTACCGGGCATGAACGGTCGAGAGCGGCTCTGAAGGTTGTCCGTCCCCTTTGCTTGACACGATCGAGACCAGGAAGTCGCTTTCGGATATCTCTTCGTCTGTGAGAGGCCGTAACGTGGAAGGGAGAGCATCCTTAAGCCATCGACGTAGAGGTATCGAGCTTATGACAACGTTTGGAACGTGATGTTCTGTATGAAGAATGGTAAGAGCCCTCCGGAGTGACTGAAAGTCGGTGAGACGAGTGTCTGTAAGCGTTCTGCGGAGAGTGGGATCAGCAGTTACGGTAATCCAATAGCAAGGCGGTGCTCACTCGACTTCAAACCAGTTCGGAGTGATAATTGTTGAGAGAGGCAGCAGAGACCTGTATATCGGTATCACATCCGGAGATACATAGAGCTTCCCAGAATCCCCCAATACGGCTATAGGGAGGGTGAAGTCAGTCGGCAGTGGCATCTCACGCAATGAACGTTACGTACGATCCAGTAGGTATATCAGGTCTGGGGTGCTTTCTCGTAGCTTGTGAACCAAGTCAGCCACAGCAGAAAGAGCTTCGCCGCCCGGTATATACCCTGCAACAAAGGGTCACTTTGACTGTACAAACATGACCACCCGCACTCACCTGTCAACAATCTCTCAGGGCGAAGAAGCCTGTTTCCTTCCATGAGCTCGAAGAGCCGAGAGAGCTCGGCAGCGTTTGCTCGCGAGCCTCCGAATCGGCCATAGCCTATGAAGACAATGAGCGTGGGTGATTATGAGAAGCAAAGAAGGAGGTACCGGAGTGGTTTGAGAAGTTGACAGTATTGACGACCTGCCATCACAGCGAGCTTTCAATTTTTGCTCGTGTGTCCGGAGGTCGAGTGCCATTGGTAGGACTCACGTCAACGTCATAGCCTAGACACTGCAGCGGGAATACGGCTGCCTTGCCCCCAACGTAGCCAAAGGCAACGTGCGATTGTATGCTCAGGACACGTCCTTGCGACATCGTGTTCATGGATGGCTGCAACCTGGGGCCCGGGTCTGTTATCTAACGGGTATTATGACTCCAAGCGTTAAATACGCTGAGACGAATTTGAAGATTAGGTTTTGAAGGCTATACAGGAATCGTTCAAGATAAGCTCACGTATAAGGAACTCGTACTTCCGAACATATATTTGTGGATGCGAGCAGCTCTCGAACATTCGCGCGTCAAGATAGAAAATACATTATCAGGAAAGCAATCGGACACATCAAGCGCCGAGTTGTCAAAGACTTCACTTGAGACCACGACCACAGCATTCCACTTACTTACTACATGCATCATCAGCAGCGACTTTTTGTCCATTTCTGAGCTGTTTACGACGTAAACCAGGCTGCACTTTACAGTACTGGACGCGAATTGGTTCCGGTTAGTCGGCAAGGGAGCCGCTGTAAGCCTGCTGACTCCGGAGCATCTCAAGTTCAGACCTTTCAGGGGCCATGCGGCAGTCTTGAAGTAGGCGCAGATTGTCTTCGCATTAGCACCGCATGCATCTGGAGAATAATCAAGAATCATAACGCAGACCCATCATAGGAGAGCCGGTTCACAACGGCCGTGCGAATCTGAAGCCTTGGTTTGTACACCGCGGCCGTCTTCTTTGCTGAACTTTGCACCTAGATCCGACCATGGGCAATGGATAACAGCGTTGGCACGGACATCTGCGATTGATCGTGAGTTAGCCGCACCAGTATTCGTTGAAGGTGACCAGATGACCTCAGAGAACTGCCTTATAAGTAGCGTAACCAACCATAAGCTTATCCATCCTAGCTCATTTACCAATCTCATTACGCGTAACAAATGCGTTAACAGTGCTGTGTCCTGCGGCTGCACATATCCGATGCAACTATAAGTACAGTTAGCCGGCTTCCAGCATGCTCCACTCTTGTTTCATCTCCATCCGCCATGTCCTCCAGAGAATCTAACGTTGATGTGCTCGTTATCGGGGCCGGCCCCTCAGGGCTTATGGCTGCCCATAGTCTTGCAAAGTTTGGCGTACAAGTGCGCATCATTGACCAGCGGTACATTGGCAGGCGTTCTTCTGTGAAGTTGTTGAATACTGACCTGTAGTGTAGACCGTCGAAGGTTGCCGCAGGACAAGCCGACGGTATTCAGCCGCGCACGATCGAAGTGCTGCAGGTATGGAATCTTGACCGTCATGGCATACCTGGGGCTCATGCCGCCACAGAGCTATGGTCTAGCAGAGCGTTTGCTCCGCGAAGGAAACCAAATGCACATGGCCGTGAGTAACGCCGAGTTTGTTACGATGATGAATGTAGCTGACACGACCGTCCAGGCCTTCTATAACCCCAGCAATGACGGGGGAATACAACGGACTGGTCGAGCTGCCGATGTCACAGCCCCAACCGCTCGCTATCCGTTCGAAGTCTGCCTGTTTCCTGCCAACGGTATTTCCACCTGGCTGATGCAGATTCTGATCCGTAGGTCACACTGCATCAAGGTGCCATTGAGAACATCTTCCTAGACTCAATGTCCGATCTCGGCCTGAAGGTAGACAGGCCCATTGTCCCTACATCGATACGGCTTTCGCAAAACCCTACGCAGCTTGCTGATCCGCAACAGCATCCAGTGCAGGTAAGTGTGGCGTAAGGATGTAGGTTTTGTGGCCGCTAAATGACGTTAGGTGGTACTGAATCATGTGGGCATGCCAGACGGCGAAGATACCGAGATCGTCAATGCCAAGTTTGTCATAGGCGCGGATGGTCAGACCATAGCTCACTGTGGCGCGTTTCGAGCAGCTGCTGACGATGTTTAGGTGCCCATTCGTGGGTGAGGAAGTCCTTAGGAATTACCATGGACGGCGAGCAAACGAGTGAGTGTGCGCGGGGTACTGATGACGTCTGTCCCAACTCATACTACCCATCCACCATCAATCACAGAGTACATCTGGGGAGTGATCGACATAATACCCAACACTGACTTTCCGGACGTGCGCAACCGATGCGCCATACACTCGAACAATGGCTCTGTGATGATCATACCGAGAGAGGGAGATCTCATCCGTCTCTACGTCCAGCTGCAGGAGGCGGATGTTATCGACCCCAATACTGGGCGCGTTGATAAAGACAAAATGGGCCCAGAAGAGCTGCTACAGGTCGCGAAGAAGTCGTTCTACCCGTACACCATTGATACCGACGCTTTTGAGTGGTGGACAATATATATCAGTGAGTTGACTTCACACACTACGACCGACTCCACCTCATCGGTTTACCCCTTCAGTCGGTCAGCGGGTAGCATCCCAGTTCTCGGTACATGAGCGCGTTTTCATTGCTGGCGATGCGTGCCATACGCATTCACCCAAAGCAGGTACGAATAGCCATATCTATCGAGTGTGGTTCCATTTGATATTTAAGCAGCGGAATGACAGGTCAGGGGATGAACGCGAGCATGAACGACACCCACAACCTGAGTATGTTATCTGATTTCTGTTGGGCCACGATCTCATATCATGATAGCGTGGAAGATTGCCCACGTTTTGCGCGGTTGGGCAAATATTTCTCTGCTCAAGACTGTAAGCGTTTCTTGTAATTCGCAAAAAAAAGAAAATATGCTAAAATACTTGCCTTTTCATACGTAGTACGAGTTCGAGCGTCGCAAATATGCCCAAGACCTCATCAACTTCGACAAGAAGTTCTCCGCCCTCTTTTCGGGCAAGCCCCGCACAGAACAGAACCAAGATGGTGTTTCCCACCAGCAGTTCCTCGAGTGAGCTGCTTCCATCCCACCGCTTCTCACGCGCACAAAAATAACAAAGCTTCTAACTCTATCATTCTCAGGGCATTCCAAACCTTCGGTTTGTTCACATCGGGTATCGGCATTCATTACGCTCCTTCTGCAATCGTGAACACCGCGCACCAAGTCGCCGCGTCTAATCTTGTTATTGGCCAGCGCATGCTCCCGCATGTGTTTGTCCGTGTGGCTGATGGTCGCCCATTCGAGATTCAGGACCTCCTGCCGTCCGATACGCGGTTCAAGGTCCTTGTGTTCGCAGGTAATACCACCGAAGAGGGGCAAATGAGCCTCGTGAACGCGTTTGCGACGGAGCTTGAGGACAAGGATGGGTTCTTCCGCCGACATGGTGAAGAGAACCCCTCGAAGATGTTCGATATCCTTGCGATCAGTTCACAGCCGAAGGACAAGCTCAACTATGTTGACCTGCCTGCTGTGCTGAGGCCGCATTGGAGCAAGTGCGTTGCTATTACCCTCTATCACGTTACGTGTGTTAATTATGCTATTCTTGCAGGGTGCTATCCGACGATACAGATATGTTCTCACGGACAGGGGGAAAGGGATATGAGGCGTACGGCATCGATACCGAAAACGGCGCTGTTGTCGTTGTGAGACCTGACGGATATGTCGGCATGGTCGCACCCCTCGATGGCATTCGAGACCTCAACGAATACTTCGCAGCGTTCATGAAGGCGTGATGATGGACCAATATTAGATATACATTTAATTGTAATAATGTACTGTGGGACAATGCGATGTGGGATATGTAGATAGTGATGTGTCCTGGATAAACAAATATGGTATATTCTTCCCTACGACGTCTCGGTAGTCGAGGACCCTGCTGTCCCACAACTATGTTCCAGCTCTTCCTCTTCCTTCTTCAGTCTGTTCATAGTGGCCTCCAACACTCTTCGCCGCCGCTCTTCTCTTGAATCCGTCGCGAGCGGGGTTGAACCACCACCGAGGACGTGTGACGAGGCAAGGAGCCGTGCCTCTGCCTCCAGCTCCGAAGATGGCTCATACGCAGACGAGGTATATTCATCCAGACGGTGAGCACCGCCTGTAGCGGCGCGTTCGAACTCGGCAACTTCGCGGTTCAACTTCGAGTTGAGTTCCTTGAACTATGATATCCTAAGTTAGTACGGCCAAGGATTTCGCGTGTGGTAGAATACACTTACGTTGTTATCATGGTCTCCCCAGACATTATGTGTTAGTTCGTGACATAACACCCGCCGCACCTCAGCATACAGCCGAAAACCGTCGTATGCATTAGTCCGCAAGCGTAGCTTGATCGCCTGACCGGCATTCTGATTGAGACCGAGGAGATCAGGGTGTTCATGAGGGGCCAATTCCGTCAGGACGCCAACGGAGAACTGGTGCGTCTGCATGATGTGCTTAATAGCAGGGTCGTTGGACAGTCTCTCTAGTAATGTGCGTGCACTAGCAGGATTAGGTAGGTGGGGGAGAGGCTCGATCTGGTGGAAGCGGTAGTTCAAGGAGGACGCGTTCGCAGATCCTGTGGAGCGTAGCTGGAATCGATAATTGTCAACATCAAACCTGTGAGGGTTGTGAAGGGCAATACCTACTTTAGGTTGCGGTTTGGAGGCTCTTTCTCGCAATATTCGCTCGCGTTTCTGGAAATCATTCTCGACCTGCCGTAGCTCGCCCATCTCTTGCGCAGTGGGGCCGAGTAACTGGATCTTGAGGCCAGTCTTAATTCCGGCATGTATAATGGTGTCCTCCCCATTCACCGTTGCTTTCTTTCCTTTGTATAACAGTTTCTGGTTCACCGGTGGCACTGACGTAAGCTCTTCGAGTTTGGCTTGCAGTAGGTCGAATGTGGCATCGGGAAGGAGGGAGAGAGAGTAGTTCTGTCCCCGGTGGGATACTGTAAAGTCCACTGTGTCCATAGCGTCGATACAGGCTATGTTGAGGGTGTTGTGGTTGTGGTCAGAGGTAAAGATGAAGTCTAGTGGAAGCTGCCAGAATTCATTAGTCAGTCTGGCGCGCATAGATAGAGTATATGATCGGGCGGGCCGGACACAGTTAAGCGTTTGCATCATGTGATCGCGTTGTCGCGTCAGGTTGCAAACTCGTGTCGCTACTCGCGTCGCCGACAGGCGACCTCCACTACCATCCCGAGCACGCGCCATACGGCTGGCACTTTGTACTTTCCCCCCGCTCGGATGATTCACTGATATATCTTTTTAATGGCCACACCAGCGAAGAAACTCGTCCATTGGTCGTTGGACCCATCCGGATCGCCTGTTTTTGGTTCACCAGGTTCCGAGGGGTTATCCGACACCACTTCTTCTAGTCTTCCTTACATCAACTCCCAACTAATTGCCCATGGCTTCACTCATCAACCTGGATTATCCCTCGAGGGGACGAATAAGGAGGACACTGAGAGGGTGGTCAAGTGTTTATTAGCAATGTTAAGTCAGCGTATGGTGAGTATTGCGTATCATTCATCTGCACAGTACTTGATGCACGTTCGAAGGATGATATGTCGCGAACGGAAGACTTAAGCACTAAGATACGGACACTGTCGTATGACCATGAGCGCTTGATGTCGATGTACAGATCTGCTACCGAGGCAGCTGCAAATGCTGAACGGGAAATGAACATGCACAAATCCCGACTCACGTATGAGATTTTATTTCGTTGCTACTTTTATTCTGATTTTGTTTTGCATCATTAAGGTCTGCCAATCGTACTCTACAGTCGACAGAGAACGCACACAAGCAGACCACATTGGAGCTTCAACGCACGCGCACGGCCCTTCAAGCGATCCGTACCACCCATCAAACCGAAATCAAGAAGCTTGAGAAGGAGAAAGACAAGATTTTGGAGCGGTGGACTAAACTTGCCGATGCTCAATTAGGCGGTAGTATCAACAGGTCCGGAATACCCGTCGGGTTCCGATATGCGAACGCAGACGTCGTGGAGGCGTCTGAAGTACAGCTAAGAGGGACCGGACCGAGTTTGTTAGAAACCGCATTGGAACAGTCCGAGCAAGCCAGGAGTGACCTTTTGGACGAGAACGAGCGGCTGAAGGGCATCATCATGAGCGTCGCTAACGAGCTACAAAGAACTCTGTATGTGGCGCTGTGTTTGACAAGCTCAGACACTCCTGAAGAAGTGAGTGAACAGAGAGTGAACCTATGCAGATGTGATGAACCTATTTGTTTATTATCCTATGCAGCCTTCTGTTTTGACTTCCCTGGAGTTATTCCCCTTCGCCCCCGCCAATGCGGCTTGGGAAACGCTGTCGTCCCTTATCGATGGAATCAAGCAGTCGTTTGAGCCCTTAGCGAACTCTGCGTTCCTCCCAGGCTCGTCTACTGCAGCGGCGGTTGATGAAGACAAACAAGCGGAGGAGAGAGCCAAGGTCCGCGAAATTGAACGCCTGCAAACAACAGTCAGTAACCTCACAAGGGAGCTCAGTAAGTGGAACGCCTCTATCTCCCTGTGTGTTCGGCTATAATTTCCCGCATAGGTGATGCACAGAATCAAGCAAAGGATTACGCCTCCCAGACGCAGGAAATGTTTGAACGGTTCGCGAAAGAACAACAAGCGACGAATGTCACTATACATTCGAAGATTGTTGCTGCTCAGAACGAACAAAACGAGAAGATTGAAGAGCGCGCGCGGGAACTCGAAGAGAAACGACAAAGGCTTACCGAGGCCCATATTAAGCTGGGGCGGGAAAAGGCTTCATTCGAGGTATAGGCATTGTACTCTCTTCGAGTTTTCTGGTCTGAAATTGCTCTAGGCTGAGCGTATTCAGTTCCTGGAGGAGAAACGGTCGTGGCAAACTCAGTCCATGGATACGGCCTATCAACCGGCCCCTATGGCTGAGGAAGCGGGTCCCTCGAGCTCCATAGTCGAACACTTCTCTCCGGCAGAATCTCCTAAACCGTCTCCAAAGCGTTCACTGCGTAAATCTCCACGAAAATCAAAGAGTAGCGCATCAGTTGTAGGGGGTGGTGTAAAGAAGTCGCGTGCCCCACGACGGTCGTCTGGGCTCCACAAGGGTAAGGGCAAGGAACGAGCATCGGCGAAGGTTATTCCATCGTTTGAGACAGAAGTGATCGCCCCGCGCGCGTCCCACATGCAGCCTGCCTTCAAGACAAATATGATATTGCCCCAACCTCAAGCACCCCGGGCGATTGCTCCTGCTTTTGTTCTTCCTCCTCCTTCTCCCGCAGCGCAACTTCCCTCGAAGGACTCTCTCTTCTCCACTAATCCGATGCCACCAATAGGCAAGCTTGACTACGCTGACCCCTTCTCGCACGAACCCCAGACATCTCAAGCCCCTCCAGCCACCACCTCCGACAGTACAATGTCATATACACTGAACCCTGCTCCGCAACCACCTGTAACCCCCGGTCGGCGACCGTTCCCCATGGCAAAGCCATTCGCTCCCCATATGGTCCACGCCTACTCGCCTGTAAAGCCTAGCCCTCTAAGCCGCATTCTGCTGCTAGGGAACTCGCCGGACAGCCCGGATGCACCACTAGCTGCACCTGCTCTTGGCTCCCTCACCGAGGAAGACGAGAGCCAGGAATACCCTCGGCTTCCTGCATTTGGGCATGATGCACAGCGTGGTCCTGCGCTGAGTTTAGCTGCAGAGCTTGGTGTGTCAGAAGACGATGACGTTCCTTTGCGTGATACATTAAATAATACCTTCGAACCCCCTCCAAGGCCGATATCCGCCTTGGGCCGATACCCTACTACGAGAGACAAGGGGAAAGCCAAAGCCCAGCCAGCGAGCTCCCGTTCAAGGCAGCCAACTGTACCGATAGAAAAGCCGAAGGCCAAGCCGAAAAGCGCGGGTACTCAAGTGAAGACACCGAAAGTCATCGGTGGAGGAATTACGAAGAAGACGACCAGGATGACTACGCGGTCTACCGCAGCGGCTGCCAGTACCTCGAAAGCAGTACAGAAGCCGGCAAGTAAAGCAGGCCCCAGGCGTGTACCAATAGGCAGTTCCGAGGCTGCAGCTCCACCCACTTGGAAAGGCTGATCGTGTGCAATTCATTTTGGGGATCTCTGTATTTTTCTTCTAGTTCTCGGAAGTGTTGTACATGCTCCTGTTTATGACATATCACAACATTTCTACTTGAACATAATTCAACATCGGTCTCGCTGAAGCTTTTCAGCGAGACCAATCGAAATGGGAGAGAAGATTTCCAGGAAGGCCTTGCGTAAACTCGAGTCCTTCCTTAACGTGCCTTTAATTCGTGCGTCGTCGTACGACGGCCAGGTACTGAACACGTTGAGTGACGTGAGGTGACACTTTGAAACGAGGTAGGGGTGACGAAACGTACTTAAGATTGCCAAACTAGTCGTAATGACGTTAGAAGATTCTGGGCCAATAAATTTGCCAAATTGCACACCGTCAGGACCCCGGGGTCTCCGCTTATTGGCCGCGGTGGGCGCTGCGGATTCCGCGGCAGCGTGGGACTCATGTTTCTCATAAGCCGGATTCTGTCAGAATACCCTAGGTCGAGACTCGCGCTTTCGTGCTCTTCCAGGACCTGCCCGGCGACAGCGACGACCACCACCACTTAGGCCTGCCTACCCAAGGCAGCTCTTCGACACCTCGGCTCGTCGAAGTCTGACTGTGAGTGGTGCCTGGCCTCGTTATGCCCTTTCGCTCTCGCATCTCTCTGGCCAGCGAAACCGGTTCCTCCACCAAGCTCGACTCCTCCAATGACCGGCCGGTATCTAGCTTTAGCATGGAGAAGATTTCACCCCGTGGCCCCCGTTCTGATGTGATAGGCAGCGCCGGCGAGGGAACTGTGGCAGAGCCGACTTTGCCGCCTCCGGTACAGCAAGCGTCGTCGTTCTCGTCAAGGAAGAACAAGAAGGCAAGGATCGATGGAGGAATCAAGAAGAACCTGCAAGTACATTGGGATAGATTTCGCCGCAAGTTGAGCAACGGTACTGCCCCATCGTCTTCCTCTGCATTCGAAGAGAGCACGGCCGGAGGGAGCAGCTACCATCGCTCTACGACCAGGCAGGTGGTGGCAGAAGATGCGGACGAGAAGTTGGACGAGGTTGTTGTGGATAGGGAGTGGGCAGAGGATCTGAAGACAACGAGTGCGACACATTCTGACCATGGGGTTCAGCCGGAGAGGGGTGCGGGGAGCAATCCTATTGGAGGGACGAACACCGACAGGGAGAGTCTTGCGATGCACGGGGACGGATTTTGGGGGAGTTGTGTCCCATTGATTTGGATACGATGGAGGGTGTGGCCATTCTTGCTCGGATTCTTCTACACGAGATTCTTGGACGACAAGGCGGAGCAGCATTATAACAGGGAGAGCTGGTTCTTGAGGAAGGTATGTAGCATCTATCGTTACACATTGCTAGTAATAACTTCAAACAGAACCTTGCTATCTGGTCTGCATGCTTCTTCATTCTGAATTGGACACTTGCGACCATAGTCGTACCCAAACCCGCAACACTTCCGGACATTATATTTTACTACTCACTCATGCCGTTGTTCACATTTCCCCTTGTGTTCATGGTGATATTTGACCTCCCTCGCGACCGCCCCAAGCTTTATCAAGTGTTTCTCGGTTTGTCGACGTGGTCCTGGGGGGTTTACCAGGTCACATTCATGCACCTCTGTAATTTCTATCATCAAGACCAGCCGGCGTTATATCCTTGTCAAGGGAAAGATTTCTTGGCGACATTCTAGTGAGTACATCACGAAATATGGTGAAACATCCGATACACTACTCTAACGCTGTCCCAGCTACACAACCGCTTTGCAAACCATCGCGTTGTTCGGTTTGAAGATGGAAAGGTTTTCTGGGCTTGTGGGCATGGTGATATTCGCCGTCTCGTACGTTGTTGCTGCTGCCTCGTGTGGAATAAGTGCTTAAATATCTCTTACCCAAAGTGGAGGCGCGCTGGTCATCCCGGAACGACGACAGTTCACGCGAAGTACGTCTCGTACAACAATACATACCGCCACATCCATCTATGGTGCTAACATAACCTCTCATTTCATCCACAGATATCACAAACTTCATCGTCTTTCAGCTGTTTCTGCTTTACGTTCACTACATGCGCGAGACTGTGAGTTCCGTCGCCCTTACCAGTGACCTGCAGAATCATGTTGTGCTGAGCACTGAGTATTGTAGTCCGAACGCAGACTATACACCCTACGAGATCAGCTCAAGATCCAATTCAGGGCCACTCAGAAGGCGCAGGTCAATGAGAGGAAAGCCGCAGATTCGAAAAGACGCTTGACATCCTACGTATTCCATGAAGTCCGCGTTCCCCTCAATACTGCTCTATTGGCTGTACAAAACATGGAGGCCTCGGGGACTGTCGCAAAGGCTCAGGAGATCGAGTTTAAGGCTCTTGAAGGCAGCCTGAACATGATGTCAAAAGTGCTCAATGACGTGCTCGACTTCAACAGGATGGATAGTGGGCGATTCGAAAGCGTGCTCAAGCCATATGCATTCCACAAAGTCATGCGTTCGCTGTTTGTTCCATTACAGCTGGCCACGGACGCTCGCAGGTTGACGTTTGTGACTGACCTCGATAAGAACATTGACAACGTTGCTCGGCGGGCGTTGTACGAATCATTGGTCGGCCTTAGCGAAGAAGACATTGAAAAACGAATGGCTTTGGAAGAAGATGGCATCGTGGTCGGGGATGAGACGCGGTTGCGCCAGATCATTACCAATTTGGCGAGGTATGTGCGCTACATCTAGCAGCCCTGGGTCGTCCTATTCACACGAGTGTTAGCAATGCGTGCAAGTTCACTCCACAAGGTGGACGGTTAATCATCAAGACTCGGCTGATTCTTCCTGCGACTGCTGCCAACTCAGTCAGCGGGACCGAACTGCAAGAGATCTCGTCTCGTCCCATCCCAGTTCGCACTTTGAGCGCGAACTCAGGAGGTACGCGCTTATATAACGTTGGCGGCGGGCTACAACTCACCGAAGAGCGCAGAGACCTTCGACAACGAGCCTACTGAAACAGAGCAGCAGCTTTCTGCGGCGCGTTTGGATCAACATAACAATATACACAACAAGCCTCCACCACTTGAGTGTATCGTTGTCCGCATTGAGGTCACCGATACTGGTTGTGGTATTCGGCGAAGGGATATGATCCATAGCAAGCTATTTTGTAGGCCAAGTTCTCCCCCAAAGGTGCTATGGCTCATATTCTTTGTTTATGTCAGCTGCATTCAATCAGACGGAGATGGGCAGGCAGCAAGGTACGTCTGCACCACCACTGTCTACTAGCACGTGCTGACGATTGTCGAAGGCGGCAAAGGGACTGGTCTGGGGCTGGCTTTGGTCCGCCAAATAGTGAAGTTGAGCGGAGGTCGTCTTGGTGTACAATCCAAAGTCCATGAGGGCTCAACATTCTGGGTTGAGCTACGTAAGTGCAACTTTGAATTGACGTGTTCAACACGAAACTGACAGTTTTGTATTTTAGCCTTAGGAGTCGGTGCTAAGGCCGTCCCTGGGCTCTCATCTGCACAGATGTCCGATACTGGACATGACCTATCTGACATTAACCTCTCCGACATCATGGCTGATTCTTACACTGCCGGTAAACCGGACCCACCTACCGCTCCAAACACAACTCTGGGAACACGATCGTCGTCCGCGTTGCATAGTATCATGGAGCAAGGTAAGTAGTTACTGCCCTGGCAATAGGAGAGTTTTCTCACCAGTTCGAAGGCGGCCTCGTGGAACTGTCGGCTAAACGAGACGACGTTTCTCCCGTTCTCACCCGTACTATCGGCGACCCTCATACAGGGACTGACCCGCCTCCGCAAAGTACACCAGAAGAGGCTTCACCTTCCACTGCCAACCAGGATCTTCCCACTGTTGCGCAGCATAATACAGAAAACACACGCCCAAATTATCTCAAGCTACCCGCCCCACAAGACTTTTCTCTCCAGCGACTACATTCCAGTACCTCGGCCCAAGCATCCCCTTCTTCGACCGCTGTTGGACAGTCTACAGGAAACTCAAGTCCGCCATCTTCACCCGGGTTCGAGCTAGGAATAAAGGTTTTGGTAGTCGACGACGATCCTCTAACGCGGAAGCTGATGTCTCGTATGCTCACGAGAATTGGCTGCCGCGTCTCGACTGCGGAGAATGGCGAGCTGGCTCTCGAGATGATATTGGGCATAGGCTCACGTGTCACACCCTCTTCGGAAGAGACTGGTAGCGGCGGGCTGTCTGCTGAAGGCGCGATGTCATCATCACGGATGTCAACCGGTTCCGAGGAGTACAAGTACGCCGTTGTATTCCTGGACAACCAGATGCCAGTGATGTCTGGCCTCGAGGCGGTTGCAAAATTGCGAGAGATGGGTCGACATGATTTCGTGGTCGGCGTCACTGGTACGTCCATCTGTGTTCAGTCATTATTCTCGCTGCTGATGGCTTCCTCCAGGTAACGCCTTGTTGACTGATCAGCACGAGTACCTCGAAGCAGGGGTTGATCAGTATGTGCTTCTTTACTCCAATGAGCACCGCTGACCGTTAACGTTACTTCTGTCGCAGTGTGCTGACGAAACCTGTATACGAGAAAAGCCTGCATGCCATGCTTGTCATCGCAGAAGATCGGCGAAAGCGAGGTACTCCGCACTCCGAGGCACCTGTTGATACATCAACGCTGCCCTCATAGTATTTGCTCATTTTTAATTCGAACATATGGTTTTTCTGTCGGGCACTGGTGGTGATTTATCTGTGGCTTGTCATTTTATCTGGTCTTCCTCCTTATAATGGTATTCTCTGTTGCTGTCGAGCTGTATTAGATGTCTTTCTGCTCATTGTCACTCATTCTATGCATCACATCATAACATTGTATGATAATTGCATTCCCCTCCCAGCATACCCACTGTCGACATCTGTCCCCACGTACTGTTTGTTCCGCTTTCCTTACATAGTACAAGATACACGATAGCTACATGAATTGAAAACATATCAAACAGTAAAACTTCGCTCGCTTCGGGGGTAATAGTGGGATGTTGGAACAGGAGAAAGTTCTGCCAGAAGTGACACATAGTTGGCACATGACATGTGGCATGGCCGGTGGTATTCATTTAGTATCGCTCGATACCGTGAGGCGATGCACGCATTTACCTCTGTTAGTCGGTCGGAGTACACTAAGATAGAACACCTAGCTTTCACTCAGGAGGAGCACGTTGGAGGACCAACATAATGCAATGTAAACCTGCAGATAATGATAGCTATTGCATCGGTAGACCTGCGATAAATAGGGGTGACCATTACACTCGAATAATTGGGGCCGTTTCGCATGTGCTACAGAGCCAACGCATAACTTGAACTTACATGCCAGCCTAGGTATGATGAGCCGGTGGCTAGGGTCCTGATTCTTTCTCAATATTTTATCTTATATAAATAATATACGTGTCGTGACTTGATCCGTTCTTTGGCCAAGCCCGTGGCGTACGAGTCTCTTCACTGCGGTAAAGTAACGCATAGAAAACGACAGGTGTATTTATGGACGTATTCTTGCATATCGGACCCCCGCTTTGCGCTAGGCAATAAGCATCCCCTCCGCATTTTACTAAGATTACAGTAGGCAAGTCTGTAGCTTAGTGAGGCCCATGGACAGACAGCTGTTCGATATCCTAACTGAGCCTCATTAGGAAGTGGGCTTTCTCCGAATGTCGCGTATAGAACTAGCTAACTCTTGCTGCGTACACATACTCGAGATCTTGAGTTATGATCTAACGAGCAGCGCAACTGATTACCTGGGAAAGTATTTTCTCCAAGACCATCCATGTATTCCACAGTAATCTTCCAGTTCTCTCGTATGTCCTGCTCCGCCTCATAGCCCGCCTTGCACCATACGGCGCAGACCTATATTCAGACGACTGCAGGTGGACTTCACGCGACAAGACCCTCTTTGCCCCCTCTCTCTTCACCCTTGTTTTCTACCGACGTTTCGTTGTCGTTGTGAATTTATTCTGGAAGTCACGCATGACAGACTTGTAATTTCCCTGATAAGAGCGCGCAGAATTGTACCATGACCGCCTTCTCACATCAAGAGACGTACAGTACTTCGCTGAAGGGTGTATCCGGACCCCGGAACCGGATTTCACATGAGCCAATACCAAGAAACATACCCTATTGTGTTGCCAGTTTCCACCATGTTCCCTGAGTCTCCAGCTCCTGGCAACCGGAAAGCCAAGCCGTCTCTTGAATTACGAGGAAGCCCCTGAGATGTGATAAGGCCATCTTTCTTGCTGGATGATACCCTTGAATGCAATCAATCATACCTGCAGTAATCACATCGGGTTATAAGAAGAAACATGATATGTTCGTAGTTTGAGAGTCTTACCACGCCCGTGACATAGTCCTCCTGCGAATGAAGTTGAGTCGAAACCAGGACGTCACTAAGTCGCATAGTCGCGGTATCGGAATAAGACCCCCGATCACTTTAGTCAACGCAACACGGGGATTATGGTGATTTCCAGTTACCGCGCTCGCTGCGGCCAACCCTTGACCTATTACATGCACTACATCTCTACCTTCCATCCACTTTGCTCTTGTCTTGTTGATCTTCTTAAGTTGAGCTCCTGAAAGCTTCTACACCGAACGCTTGCACAGGCCCATGCCTAGCGTAGCCGTGCTGCCATCTTCACCAGCGTTTGGGGACTTTAGATTGCCCACTCACAGTGTGTCATTATAATACATCCTGCATGCATCATGGCCTGCTAATCATAACTTCAATTGCTCCGCAGAAATGCAGAATGGACCTGCACCTACCCAGCGTGATTCTGTAGCGGAAATCAAGGCTGCTGCGAGAGAGCAGGCACAGAAGGCGGCTCGGGGAGCCTCTGCGATTACACTGCTTCGGACTGCGCGGGATCAGATACATACTGCGAGGGCGAAGGAAGGAGAGAGTGATTTGAGAGGCGCATTGAGTGCATTGACTAAAGCGGTATCGTTGGCTCAGCTCTACATGGATACGACCGAGATGAAGCAGGAGATATCTGGCAAAAAAGGCAGTTTTATGAGAGATTTACTCGACTTCCAGCAGGTGAGTTATCTAGGACATGAACGTTTCATATCCCTTACTAACTTGGTAAGCGTGAGGGTCACGACCTGAAGGAGAGCATGGCGAGAATAGAAGGGAAGCTGGTTGAAATTGACACGGTTGCAGCACGGTAAGTATACCTTACGACACCCTACCTTGTTGCCCTCTAAACCTTCTGCAGCGAGTTTGAATCTGAGGCAGCAGATGGTACAGTGTCCAAGGCGAGCGGCGGCAGCATTGCTGATCGCATGCGAGCACTGCAGAGTGCGGGTCTGTCTGTGGGGCCGGCGAAGGCGACCTCGAAGCGCATCTCGAAGGATCTTCACCTACCATCTCTGCCTTCTACGCCTGTGGTACCACCGACGCCCACTCTATTCTCTCCGTCTACTTCGTCAAGCATGTCGTACCCCGTCTCTCCTGAAATGCCAAAATCGCAGCGGATGTCTCTGCAGAACCTACCGTCACCTCTTCTACCGTCTCCCAGCATCACATCTCCTTCTATTGCTTCACCGTCTCCCCATACATTAATTCCTGTCTCAAGTTTTGGACCGCCATCGCCAACCTCGTCCGCATCGTCTTCGCCTCGAGTCACCAACCGACTGAGCTTGACCGACTTCAGCCACGCGTTTCCTTCAATCGACGAACTGGATGAAATGGACGCTCTGAGACTTCCTGCTGTTAAGCCATTAGCTACGGGGTCCAGTAAACATTCACCCACTGACGATCATCCTCTGGAGGGGTCCTCCCCGATCGCACACTCCCCCATTCAACTGATCAAGCCATTTCCTATACGGTCGATTGATCCTGGACCGCGACCTTCAAGTACACCGATACCAAGTGTGGATAATTTCAACAGCAGACCAGCATCTCCGACACGCTCACCCCTCGTACCAAGAAAGCCTTCCAATCTTGCATTGAATGGAGCAGCCAGATCACCTCTCTTGTCGCAAGTGCCTCCACCGATTCCACATACGTTGTTTCCCGGGACCCTGCATGAATACATGGGCAAGAACAATTTCGAAATTCTTATTCTCGACGTACGTACACGTGAGGAGTTTGACCGGGAGCACATCAAGGCGGACGCTATTATATGTATTGAGCCCTCAGTACTACTCCGAGAAAAGTGAGTTGTTCCATGTTTCAGCAGTTCGAGTTTGCTCATTTGCGTCTACGCAGTGTGTCTGCTGAGGCCATCGAGAATTCACTTGCAGTAGCGCCACGCCAGGAAAGCATCCTCTTCTCAAATCGGGACAAGTTTGATTTGGTTGCTGTATATGATGAATCGTCTACATCGTTCAATGATTCTCCAGCACTGAAGGCTCTTATGGGGCAAATATACGAAGTGGCATTCAAGAAAATCCTGAAGAACATTCCTATGGTGCTGGTTGGCGGTCTGGGAGCTTGGAAAGCGCAATTCCCTAACGACGTTGTTCACGGCGGTTCTGAGACTACCTTGGAGGTCCCTGGGCCTGCGACAGACTTAATGCATGCCATTGACTCCAGCCCAGGTGTAAACGGTCACATGTCGCCTATGGTTCCCCTACCGTCGCCACCGTCTCTCGTCTCGTCTACCTCCGCCGGTCATGCCAGATTACCAGCGGAGTCATCCACAAGACCATCCTTTGTGCAGCAACCTATGTCTCCTCCGTTTGCTGAAACGTCCAACTTCACGCGCACTGTGTCCGCTGGCCCTTCGTCAGAGCCACATGAATATAAGATGTGGGTGCCGCCGCCGGGTGCTGGGACCCCCGCACCCTCAGATATTCCTCCCTCACTACGGTAGGATGCTTTCTCCTTGTTCCAACATGTAACAAATACTCATCCGCCCTTAAGTCCTGGCTTCGGCAGTAGAGACATTGTTTCTCCCCCGTTTGCTGACATGTCAAGAAGACCTTTATCGAGGCCCGTGGGTACACGGCCGCCGTCGCAGTCGGTGTCATATCAGCCTCCTCCTATACCTCCAACCGTGAGTCCTTTTCTTCATGTCCAGCAGACACTACTTAACAGCCGATATGTAGAACCCTACACATCGCGTATCCCCCTCGCTAGCCACCGGGATTTCGGGAATCCAATATCCACAATTCAACCGGACAATATCTCCTCAAATGTCTGGGTCATCCTTCAGCTCCCCTGCCAATGGTCTTGTTTCTCTACCTCCGCAAGCCTCTATCAACCCTTCGCCTTTGCGCCGCAGGACCAATGATTATATTGATCAATCGCAAGAGGCGTTGCAGGGCATCTCACACCGCCCACCTATTGATTATCCTGAACTATCATCGCAGCACATTCTTAGACCACCTCCCGCCGTGGCCTCGTCAAGTCTGGAAAGACAAGACAATCGACCGAGGATCATGTCGCATGCCGGTCCCAAACCTCCGACTATTCCCTCAGACTATCCTGTTACGTATTGGGCCGATATTCAAATAGGAACGTCTGGCCTGAAGAACCTGGGAAATACGTGCTACATGAACTCGACGATTCAGTGCTTGAGCGCCACGGTTCCGTTTGCGCGGTTTTTCACGGGTACGTAACCCACTGATTTGTCTAAGTCAGCTGCTGAGGTTATATACAGATGGGCGGTGGAAGAGTGCAGTGAACATGGTAAATCCTATGGGCACGAAGGGTCAATTGGCACAAGCATTTGCAAATATCATAAGGGACATGTGGCAGGGAGAAATGGCCAGCTTGACACCTCTGCCTTTCCGAGTACGTGGATGACCGCATTACTGCCGTCCAGAAACGCTGACACTCTCCCAGCGCACGGTATGCACTTATGCAAAGCAGTTCGCGGGATCAGAACAACACGATTCGCAGGAGTTCCTCGCTTCGTTACTCGACGGTCTTCATGAGGATCTCAACCGTGTGCTGAACAAGCCTCATCTTGAGATGACACCAGAACGAGAGGCCGAGCTCGAGAAGCTCCCAACGCAGCTTGCCAGTGAACAACAATGGCAGATGTATCGAATGCGAGATGACAGTCCAGTGGTAGATTTCTTCCAGGGTCAGTACCGAAGTCGGCTAGAATGTTTGACATGCCATCATGTAAGTTCGGTGGAGCGCTACATTGCTGTGTCGAACTCATATATATCCCTTCTCATAGACATCCACGACGTACAACACGTTCATGTATTTGACGTTGCCGATCCCCACCCACAGAACCGTATCTAAGGTCACGATTCAACAATGTCTGGATGCGTTCGTCAAGGAAGAAATTATGGAAAAGTCGGATGCATGGTAAGATGGTCAAACGTCATGTGTGTCATGAATACAACTTACTCTTTCGTTCACAGGCATTGTCCCAACTGCAAGGTTCTACGGAAGGCCACCAAGTTACTGTCCCTCGCTCGTTTGCCACCTGTCCTGTTGATCCACCTCAAACGCTTTTCCGTGAAGGGCCACTTCACCGAGAAGATCGAGACCCCTGTTGATTTCCCGCTGAAAGGTCTGGACCTCACGAACTACATGCCGCCGCCACTCCCTCCGGGTGTTGGAGGAATACCTAATTTGCCTGCCGACGATCCCCGCGCCCAGCTTCCTCCGTACAAGTACGACTTATATGGTGTCACGAATCACTTTGGAACGCTGAGCAGTGGTCACTGTGAGTCTTGACGTTCGTTGGCCAGGAGACGCGTAGCTTAACACTATACATAGACACGGCCTTCATTTCTTCTCGCGGGGGATGGCTGTACTGCGATGATAGTCGCATAACACCAGCAGATCCGAAAGACGTTGTAGTAAGTCTTCATTTCTACCTTCTGTGTCCACGTCAATAACGTTGATCTCTAGGGTAAACCGGCGTATATATTGTTCTATAAGAGGATAAAAGCATAATGTAGACCTACATTTCACTATTGTTCGCTATCTTTACGCTTTCATGCCCGCTTTTTTGATTACTTAACCCTCGACAGTTGTATTATCACCCATTCATTTGCATGAATTACCACACCAAGTATACCATATCATAGTACATGTAATCATATAACAGAACAACAGATCGGAAATTGACAACTATGCAAATACTAGAGACCCATTTACACCGTTGAGATTCATGTGATTGTGGATCCCATTCATCTTCGTGTCCTGATTCTGGCTCTCGAAGTGACAGCGATGGCATAGCCATGTCTGAGACATAGAACTGGGGGAACCCCCACTGGGAGGTGTGGATGGTGGCGTAGGATAGAAAACTGGGGAGAATTCGGTGTGACAGCGTGTGCACTGTGGATCAGGCGATGAATGTGAGCTTTCGGACTCGACGGAGTCCTCAGTGTTGAGGGTGGCATCCAACCGCTGAGCCTTCCTGAGTAGGCCATGTGTGTTCCCAACTTCTGTTTGTTTGTAGTTCTTGCAATAGACTTGTAATGCAGTCTGTGCAAGGGCTGATGAGGGGACGTGCGCTACGCGAAATGGAATGATACATACCTCGCTGTTCTCGTTCAGTTCGCAAATACCAAACGTCTGCCGTCTATGCTGAGGGTGGCCCTTACATGTGACTAGAGGTGCCATGCAGCCTGTCGCATCCTTGAACTCTACCGAGACCACACTTTCCTTCTTGTTACCCTAAGGAGATATCATTAGCCCGGCAAGTCACGGAACGTGCGGGTCCCACTTACAGGTTGCAACTCGAAGCCGAACTTATGACCTGCTTTCCACGCGCAGGATACGTGATACTCCGCAGGACAATCACTACAGCGTATGACCGCGCCGCCAGAAGAGTCGCATAAGGTACATTTCTGCGGTCATCATGTCAGTCTATTTATGAGATCATAGAAGTTGTGAGAGTTGTGCTCACGTTCATCCAGCGATATGACGGAATCGTGCTGATGCCCTCCACACGACGTAATCGCACCGCATCCGTGAAGCTTACTTCGGGAATGAAGACGGAACAAAGGACGTGCACCCAACCCTGGCCTTCGGTAGGTTTGCATGCTCGCAGGAACGAATCCGCGGATGGGTGTAGTGCTTTCTTCTTCGGATCTCTGCGCGTTCTCGGACATAGGAGACAGTCGTGTTTCTGCTCACACAATAAGAAAAACAAGCATGGACAATGCCACAAGCGGATAACTCACCAACGACGCTTCCAGGCTCTTCTCATTTGAGCACAGCTCACACGTCCAGTTGTCGAAGGTCGTCGCATCAACTACCACGCCACATGCGCCTAACCTATCGTCAGTGGTGACCTGGAACAGGATGCGCAACTGAACATACCAGGATGGACGCGGAATTGACACTGGCTGCACCGAAGAATCTTCGACGGAGGCCCGTTCTTGTGGCACGCTAGGCATCGGACTTGAGGTATCACAGCAGGAGGAGGTGTAGAAGTAGACACCGATGTCTAGTAACGAGAAAACGATATCCGAAAGTAATCAGCCTTTGCACGACAAACTCTGCATAAGCACTCACCCTCGGGCGCTTTGAATTCGGAGCCGCCAAAGGCGTTCCTTCACGCTTCTCAACGGGCTTAGTCTTCGAGATGGTATCTTCTCGGAACGGCCTGACGTTGAGATCGGCGTACTTCCTCCAACTGATACCGCAGTTGTCGCAGAGAACGTTCGTAGCCAATGACAATGCCTTTGGAGCCTTCCACCATGTCTCGGACTCCCGTGTTCGACACGCGCCGCAGCTGTTATCGGTGCGGGTGAGTTCTGTCACTACGGAACCCTCATCGTCTGAAGTGTCGGCAGGAGGGGCTACAGGGGCGGGTTTACCGGCAGCGCGTGCTGCTTTAACTCTGGCGTTCTGCTCCCCGAGCTTGGCACTATTAGATAAGATGGTGAGTGTACCGAGACGTGCAGATGGTGTAAATACGCACTTCTTCCAGTGGCCATAGAACCGGACGACCTCATACATCGTACGTGTACCGACTTCTTCTCGTACAGGACGCAGCTCAGCACCATGAACCATCAGTGCATCCTCGAAGGCAGCGATCTCTGCGTCAGACCAGCCCCGGTCAGTGTACGATGTTTCAGTCCTCTTCCACTGAATTAACGGTCAGTGACAAATTATCTGCGCCAGAAGCAGAACCGACCTTCTCTTTGCGCATAGGCGCTTTCATGTTAACGGTGATAAAATCGCGTCCAGCTGCCCAAGCGTCACTGTATCGACGGATGACCTCGCTCAGCCAGTCAATGTTGTACTTGAGTTTCTCACTCCGTGTGAGCGAACTCTTGTATGTTTCCACTAAGTGGAACGTCAAAGATAATTTGTGTGGGTTTTAAAAAGGTCTTACTCGTTGAGACTAGATGAACGAGTATGCATGAGTGCTTGTCGAATGTGACATGAGCCGAATATCGTACCTTCCTGCGGGGACATTTCGCAGACTCGACTGAGCACTTCGATAGTCTGGTCATCTCCTCTCTCTTCTTCACCTGTTCAATCTGAGCCTCGAGAAAGTATCAAACTCTGCTGAAACCTACCTGGAACGGGTGGTGAATCATCTATACCGGGTACTGGGAGACTGCCGACTTGGTATTTCGGACCGACCCGAGTTGCCGCCCGTGGGAAGATTAGATCGTCGGGATCTAGTTGGTTACCACAGTCAGCATGTTGGTTCATTCTCCCCTCGGCTATCGACGATCACCGCGACAGATGGCCAGTGTTACTCACCCAGTGTGTCCTCTGCGACTGTGTACTGCCTGCAACGTCGACAACGTCACGACAATCAGTAACAGCGTTCAAGAGTTATCGCGACGAGACAGTAGCTTCGCACCCAAAATATCGGAACGGCCACATCTTGAAGTGTTTGATTTCCATGTTTTCCTCTTTCTCGGCTTGCATCCGGTCTTTACGAGGCCGGCCGCGGCCTCTCGTAGCGGGGGCATTGGATTTGGGCTTGGAGCTGAGCGGTGTGAGGTGTCTCGCCACCTGATGGCTGTCAACCTCCTCTTCGTGTTCTCGCGAGCACGGGGCACAAGTCCAACCATACCCACGACTGGGCTTCGCCAACAATGGCGGGTTCACACACGCCATATGGAAGAACCTCTTACATCTGTCACATTGAACAGTTTCTTGACTGCAGACAGAAATGTTTGAATTCAGAAGGGGGATCTTCGGAAGGCCAGTAAAACAGAGAACTTACGGAGGACACCATTTCTCGCACGTGGCGCAACTGCGCAGACTGTCAGTAAGGTCGGGGACGACTTCCTTCTCGGCGACAACGTATTCGTATCGTGCAACGAGCGTATCCCTGATGTTATCGGGAACTGTGAAACAATAATTAGTGCGTTCGCATGCCAAGCACGCGTTTTTCGTGGGCGGTGTGGCACACATACTGTTTCGAACGCTGGTGGCCTGTATGACCTCGAATTCCTTCCTGATCCAAGGGTCAAAGAGACGTTGGAAATAAAATCTGTCTGGACGCTTCTTCCATCCTGCGAGATCCGATATTTTATCTCTGTGAATAACATAACACTTTGCGCGCAGTTGGCTCAGGTCGCAGACTTCTGAGTAAATAGCCGCCAGGAGCAGACGGGAATCAGCGACAGTGCGGTCGCTCACGTCGCTGGGCCGATAATACCATGCCAATCGTACACGAGTGAGGGGACCATTTCGTTTGCCGTTTTCATCAAAAGTTGGAGTTCCTTGTGCGGGAAGGAATTCCATTATCCGGGCCACAGAGTAAGGGGTGCCATCGCGAATCGACCAGCTCGGCGAGCAGTAAACATGGTCTAGGAAAAATCAAAATGAGTTTTCAAACAAAGCAGAACGCATATACAACGCACCATTGACTTTTACTTGATCGCCGCTCTTGAGTGTTATTTGTGTAGTCGAAGGTGCAGCCGGAGGCATGATGCAAAGTCGTTGTTGAGAAATGAAAGAATATAGGGAGTGTTGAGCAGAGAGTCAGAAAAAGATTCTAACACTTGTCGTGTGGCGTAAGAGATATACGGATACAAGGAGGATTATTCGAATGGCCAGAGGATGAATGGGCCGTTGAGGATGAGAGGCAAGATGGAGTCCAATTCGTTCGCTGTGCGACGCATAGTTCAAACTCCGACGCCCATGCGCGGAACCGCCACCTGGGCCACTGCCATCCCCAGGACCTTCAATTCGAGCTAGGATGGCATTCTCGTGATCTACTATATGAGCATTCCATGCAATTCTAGAGCTCAACCAGCCCGCAGAACAAATAACGTTTCCATTATTGCCTCGAACGCTGCTGCTGCTTCAGCCCATTCTAGGCGCCGAGCCCCGTGCATGCTGACAAACAAAGCAACAGAGCACTCTCATAAACGTACACCGGGCAGTCTCAAAACGCTCTCATGGGTTGCAGTGGTCGCTAACATTCATCGCACAATAGCAGTTTGACCTGAAAGCGAGGAACGAGTGGCAGGTCAAACGAGTGCTTACTAAGCGAAGAGGGCCGAATGCGGCAAGAGGCGGATCGCTGGGCGCTCATGCGCCCTCGCTCCTTGTCTCCCGCCTCTCCTCGCATTCAAGCCCTCGGAAAAAATTCTCTGTTTTGAAGCTTCGCTTGTCTTTTCAAGGCAACTAAACGACCATGGTAGAAGTAGGACCCCCCCAAGGAATTGCAGGAAACGAACTAGGGAACTACGATGGCAGAAACGAGAACGAATACCAACTCAGCACAGAGGAACAAAACGAGCTTGACGCGCGACTGGCGCGAAACCTCGAAAGAGAAGCAAGGAGAGACGGCGGAGAAGCCGACGTTTCTGACGACGAGGACCTAGTACCGCCTTACGAAAATCTCCCGCCGCGATCCCGCGAAGGGGGAGGGACGCATACACCCGATCAACGGGGCAACGCCGAAAACGGTGGCGGCGGCGGATCCCCTCGCCGGCTACGGTCGGAGACTCCCGTCGAACCTGCTGCGAGTCTGTTCGATAAGCTGAGCCCCGAGGTCCTAAAAGAGGTGATGGATTTGATAAAGGCGGCGAGCGGACAGGCTGTATGCGCGGAAAATCCGCGCGCGGCCAGCCGAATCAGCGACCGTTCCGCTGGAGCAGCCGGCAGCAGCATGATCCAGCGGTCGAACAGCCTGGGACCCGACGAAATCAGCATCGACGACGGCGTCGAGCTCTTCGACGATCAAATCAAGCCGCCCGAGCCGGTCCTCGCCCTCATCAAGTACCGACACCACCTGCCTCTCACGATGTGCACCAACCGCGCCCTGCGGGACATGAACAACAGCGCGGTAAAGTATACGAAGGTCCACAACTCGATGGGGGACAAGAAAAATCTGCTGGACGTGTCGCAGTGGCCAGGCGAGCCTTACATGAAAATCGAAGAGTGGCGGGGAGCCTGGAAGAACTTCCTCGTCATCCTGGAGCAGGTAGCCAACCGGCAGACCGTGCAGCTCTTCAGGGACCACTTCGAGAGCCTCTGCAACCGGGACGAGGTGGAAACCTCTTTCGACTCCATTCTGGAGTTCGACATCGACGTCCGGCGATCCTTCTTCGGCGGGACTAGGGGTAGGTTCATAGTGGGCGGTCTGCCCTACGAGACTAAATTTCAGCGGATTTGCCTCGGCGTCATGCGAAAGAAGTACGAAACTTCCGACAAGCCTCGCGCCCTTGCTCACCCCTACAAGCCGCCGACCGACCGACGTGTCGAACGCCGTCCTATGGACCGTGGCGAGGGCCCTAGTAGCCGTCCCTTTCAAGAAGGCAGACAGTCTAACGCCGGACTGCTCTGCCTCAAATGCGGCCAGGGCGGACCCAAGGGCCACCACGCTTCCGCGTGCACCAGGACGACCCTCGCGAATGGTAAGCCGGTCTTCGTCGTCTTCGACAACGGCAGGCTCGTGGCCGTCTCGACAGGTCGCGAAATCTGCCTGTTCTGGAACCTCGCAGGCAACGAACCCTGTCGCAGCATACGCTGCCCCGGGACCGCCGCCCACCTCTGCTCACTCTGTGGCACCGCCAGCCATCACGCCAATAGTAAGCGGTGTGTCAGAGCTTGAGCGCGTCATCACGCCGTACCGGGCGGATGTGTTCGAGTCCGAGCTCATTCGCTTCGGTCTGCTGGACAAATATCCTGATCTGCCCAGCAAGTTGCGCCGTGGTTTCCCTATCGGGGACTTCCCCATTCTTTCTCGCACCTTCACACCTCCTAACCACGCCACCGGCATCGAACACATGGATTTCATCGAAGAGTACGTCCGCGAACAAGTCGCCTTGCGGCGCATGTCCGGCCCATTTTCGCAATCGCGTCTGGAGGCCATCCTCGGCTCTTTCTTCTTCTCCTCACCCCTCTCTGTCGTTGAGAAGGCGGGTAACCCAGACAAATTCCGTCTGATACAGAATTGCTCCTTCAAAAATGCGGAGGGCTTCTCCGTCAACACTTTCATTGACTCCGATCTTTTCCCTACGACTTGGGGCACCGCCGCGATGGTGGCTGAAATAGTGAGTCTCATTCCGACGCTTGATGTCGCGTCCTCCCTCTTTTCTTGACCGCGCGTGGCGTGTCCCGTGGTTTTTCCTTTTCTCGCGCAGTCGCGTGTCGTAGCGCCTTTTTCTCTCTCTGTGCACCCGCGTGTGGCATGTCCCGCGGTCTTGTCTGCGCCGTTTGGTGCAGGTCCCTGCGGTCGCCTCTCTTGTTTTGTCCGCGCCGTGGCTTGACCCGCGTGTGTCTCTCCGCGCCGTAGCTTGTCTCGCGCGTGTGTAGGGCAGGTCCCTGGGCGCAGGATGGGCAGGTCCCTTGGCGCATGTCGGGCAGGTCCCTGAGCGTATGTCGGGCGGGTCCCGGAGCGCATGTCGGGCGGGTCCCTGAGCGCGTAGCGGGCAGGTCCCTAGGCGCGTGTTGGGCAGGTCCCTTGAGGCGGCTTGACCCCTCCCCTTGTTTCTGCGCAGTTTTCTCTCCCGCGAGGCATGACCCCCTTACCCGAGCTGGGCTGATTATGTTGCCGCAGGTCGCAACAGCCCCACCCGGGACGCAGGCCGCGTCCTTAGACATTGACTCCGCGTTTCGGAACATCCCGATCCTGCCTGCACACAAGGCTTACATCGTCATCCAGTGCCAGCCTGGCTCCTTTTTTCTTGACCACGTGTGTCCGTTCGGTATTTCGTCCGGCCCTGGTGTGCAGGGCGAGCCAATGGACGCTTTGGTGGACATCCTCGCGGCGCACAACATCGTCCCCAACGCGAAATGGGTCGACGACCTCGCGCAGTTCCGCCTTCCGACGTCCGGCTCTGCCACAGAAGGCTACGTGTACGGACATGACATCGAGGACGTTTTTCGTGTCACGGCTCGGCTTGGCACCCCCTGGAAGCCTGGGAAATGCACGCCGTACAGCTTCATGCTGACTTACCTCGGGTTCTCCTGGGATTTGCCGGCCCGCACAGTGAGCTTGCCGGAGGCGAAGCGCGAAAAATACCTCGCCAAGTTGGGGCGTTTCATTAGCCACATCTCGTCGGGGCGTGTTCGCCTGCAAGACTGCATGTCCGTAAATGGCACGCTGTCGCACGTGACCTTTGTTTTCCCGCTGGGCCGCGCATACTTGACCAACCTCAGCGCGTTCATTTCCACGTTCCCTAACCCGTACACCACCCGGTACCCACCCCGTTCCTTGCTGTCTGACATGTCCTGGTGGGCAGACACTCTGTCCGCGCCTCGCGCTGCCCGCTCTCTGTCGCCGCGCGGGCCCAGGCAGGACCTGAACATTTGGGTCGATGCTTCGACCAGCTGGGGTATAGGAGTGATTGTCGGCACTCAATGGGCTGCGTGGCGACTTGCCGATGGTTGGAAGTCAGCAGGACGCGACATCGGTTGGGCCGAAATGATCGCGGTCGAGTTGGCGGCGCGGATTCTGGACGTTCGCGGCCACAGGGACGTTGATCTTCTCGTCCACAGCGACAACGCAGGTGTGGTGGGCGCTTTTAACCGCGGCCGCAGCCGAAATTTCCAAGTCAATCAGTCCATCCGCAGGACGAACATCATCAACACCGCCGCTAACATGCGGCTCCTACTCGAATATGTGAACACCAAACTCAATCTGGCCGACCCTGTGTCTCGCGGACTAGCGGGCCCGTCAGTTGAACGTCTCCCTGCCGTCGCGCTCCCGGAGGAGCTGCTTCCCTTTCTCGTGCATGCATAGCACGCCTCAGTGCCCGATAGCGCTCACCAGTGTGGGCGTGCCGGACAAGAGGAAGACTATGTCTTCTCCGCGAACTCTTAGCCGACGAAAGCCTCGTTTACTCTCACAAACTAACCGCATCAAGCCGTCTCCTCTCCGACCCCACGTGCTCGCCCGTGAACGCGTCGCCCGTTGGGTCACCCCCTTTGCACTTGACTTCCGGCGCACGCTCTCCTCTGACACGTCTGAAGAGGCTGCGACCACTCTGCTCGACGTAATGATCGCCTCGCTCGAACCTAACACTCTGAAAAATTACGGTGCCGGCCTGCTGCGTTTTACCCAATTCTGTGACTGTCTGAATATTCCCGAAAATTGCCGCATGCCCGCTTCGGATGCTCTGCTTGCCACCTTCGTTGCGAAATGGGGTGGAGTTGTCTCGCGCTCTGCTGTTGACACTTGGATCGCCGGGCTATCCTTCTGGCACAACGTCAACGGCGCGCCGTGGAAGGGCGGGCGGATGCTGCGCGTCACTTGCGCAGGTGCTGCCAAGCTGCAGCCTGAAAAGAAGCGGAAGCGGCCGCCTGTGACTGTCGAGCATCTCAATGCTCTCCTACGCTTTCTTGACCTCTCCAATTCGTTCGACGCCGCTGTGTTGGCGGTCGCCTGTTTCGCCTTCTGGGGCACCCGAAGGTACGGCGCATGCTGCCCCTCCCTTCCCCGTTCTACACGTGGCGCGTTTCCGCTACGCGAACGTGCGCTGACTTTGTTGTTGCAGGCTTGGCGAACTTGTCATCCCCTCGCGCGGTAGTTTTGATCCACGCAAGCATGTCTCCCGTTCCTCTCGTTTGAAACTTTGCTCTCTACCCGATCGAAAATCCTTCTATGCTCTGGACCTGCCGTGGACGAAAACTACAAAATTTGCCGGTCTCGTTGCAACGGTCACCGAGAATGACGAACCTTCGTCGCCCGTGAAGGCCCTACAGCACCACCTGCGCTGCAACTCGCGCGTGCCTGTTACCGCCCCTCTGTTTGCCTTTGAGGCCCTAAACGAAGACGGCTGGGCTCCAATGACCCGTGACTGGTTCCTTCAGCGCTGCAACGCTATCTGGGTCGAAGCGGACCTGGAGCCGCTTACAGGTCACTGCTTTCGCATCGGCGGAGCGACCGAACTCCTGTTGCGCGGAACGCCGCCTGACATTGTCGCCGTTCAGGGTGGCTGGCGCTCGCAAGCTTTCCTCGAGTACTGGCGTAAAATCGATTCGATACTCCCTCTTTTTATTTCAAATACCTTTGACAAGTCTCGTCTCCAACTCGCAAAGGACTCCATGGACCTGTTTCGTCGAAAACGTGCTACTAGACTGTCAGCCGCTGCTGTCGCTGTTTAACCCTCTCCCGTGTATTGCCCTGTACCGTACCTTTCAATTCGCATCTGTACCGTTACGTCTCAGGCGCGAGCCTTTTGGGGCGAGTCGCTGCAGCGTTGCGCACGACTGTTGTGGCTCAGCGCCCTTCTTGTGGTGAGTCGTGTTTTTCGCAACGCCCCGCCGCCTGCCTCACGCTCAGTCGGAACTCCGGAAAACGAGCTGGCGCGAATTCATTCGCATAGCCGTTGGCATCCACCACTCGAACTGAAATCGTTCGTCAAGGAGCCAACGGCGGGACTTCTGATCCTTCGTCCCCGCGCCACAAAGCTCAGCGCTGTAAGCGCCCGAAACTTCCAGAACAGAAATTGCTTTTCGCCACGCGAAAGCTCTTTTCCCACGCCTGGAAGATTTCGGAAAATCGAAGCCCGCGGGCTTCGCCCGGTTCCGACTTTCCCGCCTACGTCTAGAGACCCAGCATATCCTGAATCCCAAAGACTCAGATTGACAACTAACTTAAGAGTAGACATAACAAAGAAAACAACAGCCTCCTCTTCCTCCCCTTCTTACATCGCCCACTAGAGCTACGGAAAACTCAAGCGATTAGGAAGCTGGCCATAGGGGGCGAGAGGATGGCCACAAGTTGGTATCCAGGACGGGCGCTCCATGAGCTCGCCGAACAGGCATCCCATTTTAAATTGTCGCCATCAATATGATAACAAACTCCGATATCCCCATTTCAGCTACTCTTTCCCCGTTATCCCAGGTATTGAGATACCGTGTTGGCCACATTGCCTTGAGTCCGGGACGGTGTACAATCCCTAATACACGAGTGACGGGTGGTTGTATTTGAGCTCATACTCACCTTGCAATGGGTGTATGTCTACTCGGCCGTCTAGCTTTGAAGACCACGACACGGCATCGACTATCGGCTGCATACTCGGGCTTCCCCCACGCAGCGGAGCACATCACCGTGGGCTGTAGAGTAATGTAACGCAATGCGAGGTTTGTCAGCCTTTGTATAGTCCCCTCGCGAGCCAGCCTCGCGAAATCAACGGTGGCTAGATTTGCGGATAAGAAACGGAGTGTAGAACACAACTTGAAGAGGCGGGATCAGGTTTTTCTTTTCGCATTCGATTGTTAGAAAATAGCTCACCATCATCCCAGCTTGCAAGCAGTGTAGCATGGGGCGTGCGACACGGATGAACAGTAGACCGGTGTTACGGAAGTGGACTGGAAGTGGTCGTCCATTCGATGAGTAATACTTCCGGATACTTCTGGGCACTGAGCAAGGGTAAGTGAGGGATGATACGAGGGGCAGCCCAGTTGCCTCCTGTGCGAGGCAACGGCCGCTGACCCTGAGCGAGGTTGCATTATAATATCAGGTAGAATTCCGTGCTTCTTAGCCAGACCGGTACTTCATCTGTGATCGTTTATAGAGTCCAAAGATACAGTCATTCATTGCACATTGGAACTCTATCCGCCCTGTGAGCATCTGGACCCAGAATGAGGAACTTCCAATCATAGCGTCGGAATATGAGATGATGAGCACAATCGTAGAATTTGTATTCTTGGCAGTCTGAACTTGTCGCTTGTCGATAACTAGGTGGAAGTAAGGATGAATGTCTCAGCTGTAGTCCGTATGCGTACTCACCGTCTTCGAGATAGTACACTGGAGGAAGTCCAGATATTTCGGCTTGTCCCGGAAAGGCTAAGATGGAGGTTTCCCTTGAAGGATCCAGGAACGTCAGGGAGCAGGCGAGAAATTTGCTTCCGCTGCACGGCATGCAATATTTAGCACCGATATTAAAACTAACACTCCCGCAAACTCGTATGCTAAAGCCGGAGCTACCGTGATATATGACTTGCGACATATCTGCTGCACAGCCTCTTGAAGGTGTTGGGTCGATGAAATCAGGACACCCGGAATGACAGCCCGCTGTGCACGGTGTTGTCAAAGGGACCCTGAACTGGAACATAGTGGCAATCCGAGAGCTTCGGAGAAGGCAATCATCCCGCCTTCTACCTATCTCGGAAATGGCGGTAATGAGGCGCGCTATCAAATATCCTTGATCAAACATTCCAGATCATCCGTCTTTGATTTCTACATTCCTAAGGAGCTGCTCTACGGTTATACAATGCAGCTATGCCCGAAACTTTGGAGATCGTACAAAGAACGGGCTCGCTGGGACATTCATCAATGCGTGCGTGCCGATGAATTGTAGGATCAGACGCTTCGAGATCTCCGACAAGTTCGAACTTCGTCATAGATATGCGGCGAACACGGCGAAAGCACGTCTTGCGGACTGCATGTGAACCGCTAGGGATATAGAAAGCATTTGTAGATTGACAAAGCGGAACATCCTCGACCGTGTCCGTGTGTACATACAAGGAACCGTGCGTCTCGTATCCAATGTTCTCCCACTGAGGGCAAAGAGTTCGACAAAAGGGGCGAGCCATCGATCCACATGTACCTGGTCCTCATCCACTTACAAACAAAGCAGTGACCCCAAGGACTAGGCTACGCGCAGACTCACGTACGGAAGCAATCAAAGCAATCAGCGTTCGCAACGTACACTACTGTCAGCTATCAGAAGTCCAGAAACTACACCTCAGCTTTATTGGGCGTAAAAGAGGCTCGAATCTGTATATCGTCAGCATGCCACGAAAAAATTGGGAAGATTATCTATAAAGAACGCACGTCTTCCCATACCCCGTTGTCCGTCAGTACCCGAAGCGCAGTGCAGGCGAGGACCTTCGACGTCTTAATAGCTGCATCGTGAGCTTCTTGCGTTCCCGCCGAGTCCTTGAACGCCTCAGTATGGTTGCTTCCGCCCTTCACGGTGGGCACGTGGAACACAGGCTGAATGGTGGGGATGACTATGGGAAAGAGTTGTCAACACGGTGCTCGGACCATGTATCACGAACAACATGGGGCTTACCATGGGAGATGTCACCCTGTCAAATATAGGAGGATGGGCGGTCAGAGTGGCGCTCAGCGAGCTTTAGGAACGACTGCTTACGAGATCTGTGGACGCTTGTAGGGACGTATCAGTCGATACGGCTCCCATCCCATAGTTGTTCTGTGCAATGCGCAGGTATTCACGGGCTGTGATGGCTTTAACACGATTACTTGGCTGAGATGAGGGTGAGGGAGCCTTACCAAGGACATCGTTTTGCCTACAGTCTTTGTACACTACCCCTTCTTTGATGTCTACTTTACATGATGTGGCATGCGCCGCCCCCCTGTATACATTGATGTTGTCAGAGACTGGTGAACGATGACTCGGAAGAAGTACGCACTCAAAACATGCATTCACTCGGGTGCGCAGGGCCACTAATCCTTCCCATGAGGTCGCACGGATTGCCCACTTCATCTTTGCATAATCAGGAATCACTGCGAACAAATTATTACATATTTTCATGGGGCACATCTGACGAACATGCACTCACCGTTAGTTTCCCAATCCTTCCCTGCGAGAACGCCGTGTACTCGCTCAGTGGGCTTTATTTGCTGACGAAGAGCAGAGATGGCGGAGTACGCAAGAAAGGCGGCGTCCAGAGCATTCTGCCCCTCCCATGGCGCGTAAGCGGCGTGCGCACTGTATCAGTGAAACTGTCAAGTGCATCGTACTACATTGGGGGAAAGATGCTAGCTTACGGGTGGCCCGTGAACTCGACTTCGAGGTTTTGGATAGCTATCCAGGGTTGTACAACTGTTCCGTTAAGGGCGCCAGGACCTGGGTGCGCCCTGCGCAGGCAACTATCAGACACGTCGGATGGTGCTCCGGTGTATGTGGGAGCTCACATGAGGCAGACATCCATCTCATCATACGCGCCTTTATTTAACAGTTCAATCTTACCGCCGCCAAATTCCTCAGCTGCGGAAATGAATTATAAAAATGGTGTGAGAACGGGGGTCGCTGGGGAATCAAATATGTTATCCTGTTACCTGGTGTGCCAAGAAGGATGATCTTGCCCGGGATGTCGTGTTCCACCAACGCCGCCTTCAGTGCGACAGCCACCGCGACGCCAGTGATAGCAATCAAGTTGTGGCCGCAAGCATGTCCCAGTCCAGGTAGGGCATCCATCTCGGACTGCAAGCCGATGACCCTTCCGTTTTCCCCATGCGAGAACTCCGCCCGCCAGGCTGTTTCCAAGCCGAGATGGTGTGGTGTGACGTTGAAGCCACTCTTCTTCATGAAGGATGTCAGCTCATTGTGCGCTTGCCTGTGTGAAGAATGAGAGGTTAGCGAGATGAATATGCGCATAGCAAGAATAATCAACGAGACGAACACTTCTTTGAACCCTAACTCCGGATGCTCTTCAGACACATAGTCAATAATATGTATTTTACCTGAGAAATAGGCCGGCCGCACAAACGTCCTAGACCCTCACGCACCCCATATGAATATGCTCAGCTTGCGGAGATCATCAGTCAGCGAGTCAATCGTCGAGTCGATCGTTTTGAGGAACGGCGGGTCGAGCACTTCTTTATGAAGCTGATCGTGCGAACTATACGAGGGCGGATTATTTACCGTCGCCGGCGAACTCAGGGTGTCGGTATCATTATTATTGGCGTGGAAGCTGCACATGCATGGGCCGAGCTGTTCTGTATTTGTATTCTGCAGCAACGATATATTGATACTCGGCGTCATTCGCTCGCAGGAAGAAACGACGCTCACCAATGTCCTCAGGCGGTTCCTTCGAACTACGTCTGCAGGCGGCAACGACGAAGTAGGATCATGGTGCTTGTGCTTCTCGTGATGGTGAGTTATCGGCTCTGACTTCGTTCTGTTGTGCTTGTGCAGCGAGAGCTTGTGCAAGAAACCGCTTAGACAACCGATATCGTTCTCCATATAGCGTGCGCTGGGAGTCGGAGAGGGGCCCGGCTGCGAGGGATCTCGAGCCGTGAGTAGTATACCTGTTGCTTGTGCGTCCATCAAAATTTTGCAGCGGAGAAGTTCAAGGGCGTGTCTGCATATCTGCCAGCATTATAATCCAATCAGCCCGACAACAGCGGATGATTATGTGCACTGATGTGTGGATAAAGGGCTCTCCAACGTTCAGGCAACCGTTCCTAACAGGACGCCAACAATTCAGGGCAGCATGCTCTAGAATGAATCCGGCTAAGCAAGAGGTGGAAATGCAGTGTCGGATTTACAAGCAACACTCACTATAGAAACATATTAGATAAGTATGCTACTCGACTGCACATATGCGGTACTGTTACGGATCCACGACTGTCCCACGTCACTTTCCTGTCACAGGACCTGATGCAGCGTGCTCGTACGCTCCCGCAACATATCCACGGTGCGCATAATCTCGGGCCCCAGAAACATCGTTCCAAGCTTTTTGATCAGGCCGCCGTTCGACGCCATGTTGAGCTGATCGACCCCGCTGACGCCGATGGTGAGTTTACCGTGTCGGGAGACGAGGGAGCAATAATCCAGGCCGTCGGTCGTGGGCTCAGCTAAGGCTATCTCGCCCTGGCCAAACAGGACCAGAGCACCCTCGTCGTCGGCGTTTATGACCCGAGCCTGATTTGCAAAAGCTGGTAGGAAGTTCACCTGGCCCTTGCTTGTGTGCAAATGCAGTGCACCCTGGAAGTTCGGAGGTACGAAAAGTACGATGGGAGCTGCACAATATGAGATAAGCACTTTCGTTGACATTTGTGTACACGCGCATGACCTACCATGACGTGTTACAACCTCAAGGCATATATTCTTGCGGGCCTGTAGAGCGAACTGCGCGGAGATGAGAGCTGGCTAACCGACACTGTGGATACGTGTACGTACCAAGTTGACGTTCACCCTGCCATGTCGGCTGGTGACTTGAACGTAAGTCTTACTCGGCGTATCGGTGGGGCCCGCGGTGGCAAGATTCAGGGAGATCTGCCCGTGACGAGTTTGGAAGGATGCATTGGGTGTGATATTGCTCTTCATACATTTCCCGCGCTTGCGTCGACCACCGAAGAACGCGGTGTGCGCAAGCGGCGATCCTGGAAGCTCGGCATTGATTATGTACGAGCCTATCAGAAACAATCAACGACCATCCTTGGATTACGGAGTGGCGTGACATACCCGTAATAGAGTTGTGTTTCGAATAAAGGGATACATAGTTGACGTGCTGGTGGGTAGATGGCTGAAACACAGAATTGCTGCGCTGAGGAGCGCGGCTTGAGCTCGCCTCGCCCATGGCACCTGAAGGCCTCGCTCCCTCGACATATGGTGGCGGCAGTTCGCGCTCCGTTACTGGCTCTTCCTGCTGTAATGATAGCTCAGCAACGCTGCACAACCGCTCCGCCCAACCTGATATCCGCACTTACCTGTGCTTGTGGCTTCTCTGCCGGCTTCTCCAGAGGGTATCGCTCATAAACTTCTGCCTTTTCAACGATCATGGTTGTAGCTACTGGAATAGAGTACAGAAGAGAGTGTGGTGGAATGTGTGATGGATGGGGATGCGTTAGCTAGCACGACGAGGGCCTTCATGTAGTCCGCTGGCATCAACTGCGGACTGTAGTACTGGCGCTTGGAGGCACTGCGGCACAGCCAAACTAGCAGCCGCTGCGCATGCTGTGTGACCATCTCAATGGTATAAACACAGCTACTGGCACCGATCCACAACCACGAGGGAAGGAATGCAATCAGTGCATTATTGTCGTCACCTACGCTATCCGTATTATAACATGTCTTCGGGCGGTCTACGCGACCGTTTCACCGAGCAGCTATTCGAACAAGGGCGTTGCATGTATATGCGAGAGGATGCGATGTCATAGTATTACTAGGACGTAGAGATTACAAGAGGGATGCTCGCAACCGTGTGGCGGACGGTAACAAATTAGACAAGACGCGACAACGACTGCGTTCACGAAATGGGCGCTTATGGTATCGACGGGAGTAGCCGAAACTGTATAGCTATCGCAAGCCACCATTTGTAGGCGCCCATGCCGCATCAGGACAGGTGTAGCACCCCGCGAGCAGCTCACATCCAAAGGTAGGACCGACGACAAGACCCGCGGCGAAGACAACATGGTGTGTCGTTAAGCTGTTTTCATACCATGGAGGAATGTCTGACGACGAAGCTATGACTTTAGGCCGACCAAAAGACTGCCCCCACCAACCCCATGAAGGAGGTCCGCATCGACAAGCTCGTCCTCAGTGTGTACCCTCAATATGATCTCAATGCGCATACCAAACCTCTGACCCTGCATTTCTTACCTTCTAGACATCTCCGTCGGCGAGTCTGGTGATCGTTTGACACGAGCATCCAAGGTGCTTGAACAACTCACCGGTCAAACACCCGTCACCTCGAAAGCTCGCTACACCGTCCGAACCTTCGGTATCCGTCGTAACGAGAAGATCGCCGTGCACGTTACCATCCGTGGCCCCAAGGCCGAGGAGATCCTCGAGCGTGGCCTCAAGGTCAAGGAGTACGAGCTCCGCCGCAGGAACTTCTCCGAGACCGGAAACTTCGGTTTCGGTATCCAGGAGCACATCGATCTCGGTGCCCGTTACGACCCCGGTATCGGTATTTTCGGTATGGACTTCTACGTTGTCATGGGCAGGCCGGGTGCGCGGGTGACGAGGAGGAAGCACAAGAAGGCGCGCATTGGCTCGCAACATCGGATAAAGAAGGAGGATACCATGGCATGGTTCAAGCAGCGATTCGACGGTATCATCCTGGTATGTCCCAATCACTCTATATTCTTGTATTTGGGTAGACGAAACTGATGCCTGGTTGTTTGTAGAAATAAACTGCTCTCCTATCCTACCTTTGTATGACACCTTCCGCTATGACTTATTGCATCACCCGACATGTATTTTGCATGCATAAAAGCATTTTCCAACGTGCGAGCCGGGTTTTCGCGCCCTTGAGAGCCACCTCAGACGAGTGCATGAAAGGTAAGTAATTGGCATTAACATTATATCCTCGTGAATCTACGAAACCCATTGTCCCTTATCGTTACATCATAAATACAATCGTGCTTCGAGGCAGCTTTTCGTGACATCACTGCGTTACTGTTTGCATTAGTGGCAGGGCATCCGCACCTGCTGGTCTCCAGTTCTGAACCTCAATCTTCCACCCCTCGAGCGCGCCGTTGGCCACCTCCTTGCTCACGATACCCAACCCGTCCGAGTCAAATACAAAGCACTCTGCGGTAAGATCCTTCTGCAGTACCTGTAGCTTCGGTTTGTCCTGCTTTGATACCTTAACCAGAGCAGATGCAGAGCTCTTGTCCGCCGATGATAGATTGGATGAGGCGACGACACCAGACTTCGAGCCCGTCTTGCCTCCTATAGTTGGTTGTGTGGGTGACAATACAGATTGGGACTGTTCTGTCTTGTTTGGCTGACTCTCTGCAGTCAGAACCTCCGCACGTGCTTTCGCGCTCGACGAGGGATCTGATACTGTGCTGGACTGCTCATCCGGGATTCCTTCTATAACTTTGGAGACAGCCGACGGTTTGTCGTTCCCGGCGGGGGGTTTCTCGGTTGTTGAAGAAGCCGCGGCAGCTTCGGCCACGTCCCCGTTGATAGAAACTTTTGAGGATTCCGCAGGAGACAGTGACATATCCACAACACCATCAGGAGACTGTTCCTTGAGAGAAGATACTCGCACGCCTTCGCCGGGCGGGGCGACATGGCCAGTTGTGGAAACTTCTTCGGCACTCCGGCTGGCATCTGCTGGTGTATAAGAGATGACCGCGATCGCATAGCGTAGAACTTTGAGTTGTCCATCGCCGATCTCCGTGTTCTCCTTATCTTCAGACGAAGACGAGGCGGCCGCTGCCTGCGGGTAAATCAAGAAAGTCTCCGTCTTTGTGTGGACGAAGACTGATGCAGACCTGGCGAGGTCCAAGGGGACCTCCGCAGCCGCAGGACCCGTATCGACATCCATCGGTAGCGTGCTATCACGCGCGGTGTTCGGATGTGCTCGAGACTTGGCTGTTGGGAACAAAAGGGCTTTCATCGCGTCAGGCCGATATTCAAACCTAACATCCATGTGACAGATGAGCAGAGATAGGAAGTTGAAATTGAACCGTAGACGTACCCCGCGCGCGTCCATCCCGCCCGACCACCGAGGATGATGGTACGGTCCGAAGACAACTTCCTGTCTGTTGCTTCTATATCCGTAAGGCCATCGTTGTCAGCCGTTTGGTACAACACGCGACGTCGTTTGCGCGAATGCTGAGTGCATGTCAGAGTATGATGTCGATCTGCGTACTCCAGTAATCGCTGGTCGCGATTCCGAGCAGACAAGGAATGCGCAGTGCCCCTCTGGAGATAGCCATTGAATGAATTGTTCCCATGTCTTTCTTTCTCGCCGAACTCACCTTCACAAACTCTGCATTGAGGATTTCGACACCAGAGCCATCGTGACTATTGCCCCACCCAGCACTCAACAGAGTGCGCCCATCATCCTCACCAATAAAGTCTTCTTCGTCATCGGACCCACCCACATAATGCGAGCCAAAGCCACCAACATACCTAGCCTCGCGCGTAAGCCGCACCTCGAGTTTCAAATCTTTGCCTTCTTTGCGGGCCGCGCGTGCAGAGCTCCATTTCACCCAGCCTGCGTGCAGGGCGCACAAAAACAGATCCGAGTCGTCGGTGTAAACACGACGCAGACCGTGCAGCCCGGACGTACGTAGTCGACGGTAATCATATGGCATCCCCGACTGCATATGAGTGACGAGTTGAGGCGTAGTAAAGAGCGGCGCGAAGGAAGGAATAAGTGCACCACCCCAGATTTTGGGCTCCCGAGGGCGCTTCGTAGGTAGGAACCCGGACGGGATGTACACAGTCGCTCGGATTTCCCGAATCTCTTTCTCCATGAACGTTACCGGTCCATTGGGAGTGTTGATGGCGTCAGAGGGTGGAGGTGGGAAGTCGAGGAACGGGAATGGCGTTCGGGGATAGACAAAGGTTCCGATGTGTACAGGTGGAAGAGACGGTGGTAGATGTGGCCTCGGTGACTGGGATTGCATATACGCGTTGTTCGGCGCGAGAGTAGAAGCAAATGGCGGAGGAGATGCGCGACGTTGCGAGTGACTGATAGGTGGAGCGTGTGGGTGCATAGACATAGGATGATGCGAGGGATGCTGATGTTGAGGGGGTACCTGGGAGAGTGGGGACTGTCCTGGAATATGCTGAACGTGACCATTTACCGTTTTTGACTTATGCAGTCCCTGATTCTGTTGCGGAGGACGCTCGGCGCCCATTTGACCAAAGGGTGAAGCCATCCCTTGTGGCATTGACATTCCAGGAGAGGCAATGGCCATTTCATTAGCTTCATTAGGACGGAGAGCTTTGGTGTTCTTTGAGCTTCCACCGGGTCCTTGTGTTTGAGAAGGAAGGCGATGGTGATGACGATGGAGGTGGACGTGATGACCTGAGGGATGCTGTCGACTCGACCGTGCGGCATCATGCTCGTCTCGCGGAAGAATATCACGGTCCCTCTCGCGCTCTCGTTCACGTTCTTTCTGTACAAGCTTCTCTCGTTCCCTTTCTTCTCGTTCAGCTTCGCGAATATCCTTCGGCCACCCTGCGGGCTCAGGCATCCAGCCGTTGTCTCCTCCCGACTGCTTTCGCGGCTCCTTTGGTCGCTCACGGCGGCTTTCTCGATCGCTTTCCCTATCTCTCTCCTTCTCCCTCATGTCTCTTTCCCTGAAGACCGGTTTATTCAGCGCGGACTGTTTCGCAATCCGCTCTTGGTCCTGCTCGTCCTTCATCCGCACATCCTCAGGAAACTTCTCGCTCACCAGCTGCCTCTCGATCGCCTCCGCCTCTCGCTCGCGCGCTTCATCAACCATCTTCGAGTACTGATTCGAGCTTCCTACAGCGAATCGCGACCAGACCTGGGCAGGATTCTGCGGCTGACTTTGCATCTTCCGCCACTCCCTTTCTCGTTCAACCTCATCCATGTTCATTTCATGTTCACGCTCCCGCTCCCGCAGCATCCTCTCCTCCGCATACCTGTCCATATCCCTTTCCCTATGTCGTTCCGCCCTCTCCCTCTCCCTCTCGCGATCAACCTCCCTTCTGTCTTCCCGGGAGGGCTCTCTGGTTCTAACAATTTCTCTTTCACGTTCTCTCTCGCGATCTGCATGTACACCTATTGAGCCGGGCCCGGTGAGTCGCCCGCTGCTGAGCGTGGGGGGCGCTGGGCCACCTCTCATCATGCTTGACGATGATGGCATAGGAGCAGGACCCGGGGTACTGCGCAGTTGAGGACTTGGTCCCTGGGGTCCGTAGCCACTGCGGCTCACCGGTCCGGCATCCCTTTCCGCTCTGTCTCGCGATCGTTCTCTCTCCATCCGCTCTCGCTCGTCGCGGTCGTAAGGGCCATGCGTAGGCCCCTGCAAACTCCCCATAGCAGGAGACTCGCTCTCCCTGCCATACCTGCGGTCACCTCCTGAGTCTGATCTGTGGCGCGGCTGGCTTGAACTTGAGCTTTGTGAGTGACGCTGAGGAGGAGGAAGAGGAGGAAGAGGTAGTGCGCCCATGATACTGGCTCCCTGAGGCGTAAAGACTTGACTGGTGTGCCCGTTGTACATGATTGAAGATTCTTCATAACCTGGAGGAACTCGTGGATCGCCGTGTAGATGCGAATGCGAAGAGGAAGGTGGCGGGGGAGGCGGACCCATGCCGGGACCTGCTGGTATTGGATACAACGGCACGCTGCCACCCCCTTGTGTTTGTGAGCTGGTGTGCTTTGGTGGTGGAAGCGAGTGATGCGAGCGTGTAGTCGACTGCTGTGATGATGGGGCATACATTGGCGGAGGCGCGTTGGAATGCGACCCATGATGAGAGTGCGGTTGAGAACGCGGGAAGTTCCGGGGCTCGAGTGTGTACGGTTGCGATGTTACACCTGGAAATATAAGAGCATCAGTGAGCATTAGCAGATGTAAACCCAAGTCAATGAACAAATGTTGTAAGCCATCGCGGTACCGCAATCAGCTTCAATGCGGAGGAAAAGCGGCCCGGAGAGCCGGGCACACGAGGAAGCAAAAGATGACGAAACGCTTGAGAGCTTTACAGCTGGACGCCTGCAAAAGCACCGCGATTGAATATTTGTGCTCATGTTCGCTTGCTGAGATCCTCCTGGCCACGAGGCAGAAAGAGACAGAGCCGAGAAGCGGTAAGAAACAACAACAAGCGAGAGACTCACCAGACGACCCCAGTGAGGGCGGTGGGCCGTGATGCCCCCTCATGCCTGCCTCATGATGCCCTGGCATCGACTCTGGCTCCGGTCGCCTGTGCCTGACTTCATACGGGTCTCCCATGCCTACGATAGCGGATGGAGGAGGCAATCGTTGCGACATGCCGTGAGCTGGAGAGTCCTGAGAGTACTGCCTCGGCGGAGACGACGGCCGGGCATGTCTCGACGGCTGTTGGTGGTAGTAGGTGGGTGGCGGCGAGTGCTGAGGGCCCTGGGAGGGATGAGAATGGCGCTGCTGTTGTGACTGGGTGCTCTGTGGGAGAGGTTGCCGGTCCCTGTCGCGCTCTGGAGACGGTTGCTGCTGCCTCTGCTGGTGGTCGCGCTGCTGCTGCCGTCGATGGTGGTCGTCCGACGGGGCGTCGTGTAGCAGGTCTGCGACGTTCATGGTGGCGGGGAAGAGAAACGAGAGAAACACTCAAAGTTCAGTCGACGCGGTGATCACAAGGGGCGATCAGATCTGAGCATAATCTCGCAGATTCCCTCTCCGATTGACCCAGAGCCCTGTCAATATTTGAAGCGCTATGTTTGATATGAAGCGGGGGACTGTGTCCGTCTACAGCCGCGCAAGGCGTGTTACGCATACACCGAGGTCGTTGGGAAGTGGTGGCAAGGGAGAAGAAGGTACAGACAGAGAGAAAGTGACGACTGCGCCGTCTTCGCCCCTCCGTCGGTGCCACGTGAGCAGTCTTCCGCGTTTCGATCATCAGATTCAGTACCGATGCTGCGCGCTTCGCAACGTCAATCCGCCCGTGTTCATCATGAGACAGCATCCCGAATACACAATTTAAACCATACATTTCAGCTATGATAGTGTAGCACCAGCAGAAACATGTGAGACGTTCGCAAAGTCTACATAACAGCATGCAAATCCTTCACAGCAAAAAACACAGATGACAAATAAACGAGTTCTGGAGTCGACCCTCAAGGGATATGCATGTTGATCTCTTCGAGTAGCTCTGCCGCAACCTTTGCGTTGGAGACCTGTTTGCCCCAATGTCAACAGCAATCATAGCGCAACAGCGAAGGAGTGCTTACCCGCAGGTTATAATGAGTCGTTGCTCCATTCTCAAAGACGCTGAATCGTATATATCGAGGGTCTTGAGCAAGGAAGCATTTCATGCCCTTGAAGAGCGTAGCGTTCAGCAATAGGGTATACACAGCCTCTTTCCTCATTACTACGAAGATGGTGCAATCAGCAGAGAATCAACCAAATATGACCCGAAATCACGCACATAGTCGAGCTCCCTCTCCATCCTCCCGACGAACATTGAGCTTCAGTTGCCCCGTCCCCCGCTCTTTCCACTGATTTTGTGGGCTAAGCGCATACAGCTTCCCTCGTACTTGATACACCGTGTCCTCGTCCTCCTCCCCAGTCTGCACTGCAATCAAACAAGCTCTATCACGTGCGCCCACGAAACGAGGCACACCGCACTCACCTTCTTGCTCTGTCAGATTCAACTTCTTATGGTCGTCTTCCGTGTCGTCATCCTCCTTCTGCGACCTTAGCCGTTCCGCGAAGCTGACTTCCTTCTCAGGCTCAGCCGCCTCCGACGCAGCCTCCGCGTCACCGTTTTGTGTAGGCGTGGCGGCTGACGCCGCTGTGTCAGCCCCATTCTCTCCTAGCGCTGGCGTTGCTGAGCCAGATACTGACTGCGCCGGAGCACTGAATCCGTGAGCAGTACCGGTGGCATAGGCGGAGAACGGATTTAGGCTTGCGCGCGAGGGAGAGTGATGTCGCGCTGGCGATCCACTTCTGTGACCAAATAGAGATTGAGGAGGCGGGGATTTCGAGCGCTTTGCGGCCGTAGCGAAGGGAGATGCTGTAGAAGCGAAGGCTTCAAAGCCCGACCGCTTAAGGCCCGAAGGTTGAGGGGACGGGGATCCGAGGACGTTGGAAGAGAATGACGATGAACCGAGGGTGTTAGAGAAGGACGATGTACCGAGCTTCGGCGCAGGGCTGACTACCATCGGGCTCGCGCTGGTCGATGCCACTGAGGGGCCAGATCGTGTCCACTGTTTGCCTGAGAAGACGTTGGGCCCTTTTATAGAAGAGAATGGAGAGCTGGTGGATGCATATGCCATGAACCCGCCCTATTCCATTAGACATTCAAGTGAGTAAACAGAAAGACAATAAGTGCTAAAAAGAAGTACAGACCAATTTAGGTGGCGGCGTGCTCGGGCGCTGAGTTTGGATCGTGCTCGCGACTTGTGTCTGATTAATAGGCTGACTGGACCCTTCTGCTGCAGCCTTTTCTTCATCTGGAGGTGGCGTTGGTCTTTTCGTCTCTCTTGGGTTCACATCCGTATCGTCATCTCGTAGCCTCTTCGTCGCAGTCGTGGCTGGCTTTGAATCGTTCCCAAGAAGATCCGCAGGTATCTTTCGTTCGCTGACAGTACGATCGCCCAACTTGCGCTTCAAGACCTTCTCTTCGTCGAAGCTATCGTCCGAGCTTCTCCTAGACAGAGCATTGACGTCTTTGCGAGGAGACTGCATGACAGAGTCAGGAGGAGGCGTCGCCTCCTCATGGCTTTCACCCTCGCCTGGAGCTGCATCCTCCGGCAGTGCGGTTGGTGGTACCTCCGCAGGATCAGCTTCGCCCGCGTGTTCGTCCTCACCTGCTTCATCAATCACCAGAGGAGGGTTCTCCCCTCTCAAGAGTGGGGGCACAACCGCCGGCTCCTCGGCAGTACTGCCAGTGGTTTGCTCCGTGTCCATAGGCGCGTGCACAGCTACGGGATCCGTACGCTCGATGTCTGGCGTTGCGGTCTTGGGCATGTTCTGCCATGTAAGGTCCTCGACTCCCTGGCTGATCTGCCGAATCTTCGTCTCGGTCGGTGGTGAGCCGCTCGTCCCCCGTCCGTCCGCGGACCCCGGCAAACTCTCGACGTTCTGCTCCTCCTCTTCACGCGTGGAGTCGAGCTGCGCGCTGACGCGGTTCTTCTTCGCAGGTGCGCGTCGGTCTTTCGTATCGGAATGGTTCGTGTCGGCGTCCTAGATGCATGGACAACATCACGCATTTGTCAGAGTTCGTTATTGTGTGCGGGTCCAAGGATTATATAACGATAAGAAATCGGATGGGATGCGACGTACAGTAGACGATGCCTGCGGAGTCTGAGGTTCCAACGACACCTCTCTCTCCCTCTTACGCGGCACCCTCACTTCTAACGCACATCGCTCGTAACTCAGTGCAAGTCTCGCTCGAGAGGCACGCTGCACTCACCGTCATTATCGTCTGGCGGTGTGGCCGCCTTGTTGTCTGATGGCCAGCTGACCTGCTCTTTAGCCGTCTCGTCCTCGGTGTTCATGGTCTGCTATGCGTCCGTGGTACGTCGCCGTGGTGGAGGACAGTGTGAACGGAGAGAAGCGTGTAAAGAGATCGTAGCGGCTTTCTAGCCTTGGTGCCGACGGTCTGGGGTCAATGGCATAAGTAAACTTTTGTAGTGCCGGATACGTTTTGATCATCGGAGCTTGAACTGGTTACTTATCCACGTCCCAGCGCTAGGAGATACAAGGTCCATGCCTCAGTCAGTCCCACGATGCAGGGTGTACGGCACAAAATCTGGGGTTGGAGGTCCGTTTTGAGGGGAACATGACCCTCCAGGCACCTGTGCGTATTTGAGCTCTGTTGCAGACGCACACAGCAATCACAGTCGTTTGATGGATAATTGTCTGTGCCGAGATGATGGTTGTCGATGCGCCCGGTGAGACAAGGAGACATGGAGAACTGCAGGCTGCTGCTTGCATGAGAACCGTGCATGCTCCCCACCTGCGAATGCACGAATTTATGCCAGGTCCCATTACAGCGCTTTCTCGGGGCTAATAACCTCGGTCTCGTGCTTTCGGTCCTACTTCCGATGCACACTACCTATGATGTTCACCCTTCTGTGATACTATCTGCGGGCTGGCAGGCGTTCGTAAATCCCCCGTGAAGACCGCTTCGTAGGCCCGTCTCACACGACTCCTTCACGTTGTTGAGTCGGTCTCACATCTGAGCAGTGCGTGGGTACGCGAGATCAGCTCTGCGGTACAAGCGCTGACCTCACACATCAAGCGTTGTCTGATAAACGATATCAATTTCCAGCACCGTCCACCAACGTGTCTGCAAGTGCACATCTACGACCTCCTTTCGTCATACGTTCCAAACCAACATACAGTACCCGTCACGATCTGTCCTGAGTTTGACTTTCTATTTTCATCTTCAATGTTTTTGGACCACGCCACAAAGAAGAACCACTCCCAAATCGGGTTGCCGTTCTGTCATCCGCGTCTCGCTTCGCCTGGCCTGATCTAGACGACTGGCTGGCTCTTTATTGAAGCAAAAGCAAAGATCGCTGACAGTTTATTCGAGCAAAGATCGAAAGTCCATGAAATTAGTAGATAGGCTACAATACATCTTTAGTCCGCACACGCGATTAAACACACAAACCCAAGCGCGACCTATATATCCGACAAAATCGAGGGGGCCCGAGAGATCATACCGGCAGTCTAAGAGATAGAGATTGATCAGGCTTTCACAGTCGGATTATCCGAGTCCTCATTCAGCACGCGCACAGGCGGGTCCGCGCCCTCACTGCTTGCAGCTTCGGGAGGGGGCGACTTCGTCTCTTTGCCGCCTGCGATCTTGCTGTGTCGATCCTTGGGCTGCTCGGCGGCGCGGCGCGCTTTGGCGGCTGCTTTTGCTTGTGCTTGCAGTTCCTGGTGTTTGGAGCGGCCTGAGGCAGCTTCGGCTACCATGCTGTGAGGAGAAAGAGATGATTAGCGGTCTGAGTGTTGGATGGGACAGGATGGCTGGGCGTACCGTTCGAGCTGTCGACGCTCCTCGTCTGTCTCATCAGGCACGGTGCTCTTGAACACCGCTCCTATCAGCAACAACCCCTGAACGCTAGCGTCAGTCCATGATGAACACGAGGATCGAAATAATCTCCGACGTACCCTCGCTCGGAGGAACAGCGTTTTATCGGATGCTGTGGTGTCCTTCAGCACCTTGTCCACGACCTGCATGCTGTTCAGCAAGCAAATCAGATATAGAAACTGAGGACATTACCTCTCTGAGAACGTTGACCACCTCGAAGCGTGTTCCTCTCCACGACGCGAGCATTATCTACGCGAAATAAGCGACCGATGGTAAGCGAGACAAATACGAGACTCACCCGGCCAGTCATGTCCTCCTCCAAAGCACGCAGCTCAGCCTCATCAATCTCGCCCTTGCTCGCTGCCCTCTCCATCTCCTGCAAGAGACAGCCTATCTCAACATCTGCAGATCCACTTGCGCAATTAATTACTCACCCCCATTATCTGTTGCACGCTCACGCTAAACATATCGCATCACGTCAGTAAGAAGACCGGGTGATATGTGGAGAAACCGCAGTACGCACGCGCTCCCGATGACCCCATACATCTCCTTCACCATCGTCCCCTTCTCCTTGAGCCGCGAAAAGAAGCCAGGACTACAATCACAGGACAGGTCACAGGTCAGCCAGCCTCCCTGCGCACGCGACCACACCAAAAAAGCCACTCACATGCCGAGGAACTTCTTCGACTTCATGAACGTCGTCGCCTTCATGATATACACGTTCCCAATCGTATGCAGCAGCTCAACCCCAAAGCTCTCCAACTTCAAATCATCCGCCTCGCGCCTCATCTTCTCCTCAAACACCTTCGTCTCCGGATCATCCGGCGCGCCGGGGTTCTTCGCCTCGACGAACGGACGCAGCCTATCAATAAGCTTGCGGTGCAACGCCTCCACGCGCTCCTCCATCGCCTTCCGCCGCTCGTTCTCCAATTCCTGCAGCTTCGCCTTCTGCTCCGGCGTCATCTTCGCGCGTTTCTTGTCTCGCGCGGTCTTGGCTTGTAGGTGCTTGTCATCGCCGGCTTCGCCTGTCGGCGTCTGCGCGGGCGAGGGCGTGAGCGCAGTGCTGCTGTGTGGCGTGGAAGATTCGGCGGTAGGAGCGTGCAATGAGGAGGTGGCGGAGTCTGCTGCTGCTGCTGCCGGCGCTGGCGCTGGCGTTGGTGCGGTGGTACCGATAGGTGATGCGGCCTCGCTCGTGACGGCGGACGGCTGCGGGGACGGCGTCGCGCCCCCGCCGTTGTAGTTCTCGTTCATCTCGCGCTCGAGATCTGCCTTCTCCTCGTCGGTCATCATTGTCGTCGCCACGGACGTCATCTCCTTCATCAGCGAAATCTCTCCAATCTACATCGTTGCATTGTCAGCTTGTCCACAGGGAGGGAGGTAGACTAAAGGGGAGGGGAGAGGAAAAGAGGGAAGGGGACGCACGTAGTCCTGGAACCGCTCGCCGCCAAAGACGTTCGCAAAGAAGCCAGCAGCATCGTCCACGCCTATCCCGCCCTCCTTCTCCGTCATCTTCGCCCCGTTCTTGTCATACACCGCGCGCAGGTTCTGTACCACCACCCCGATCAGCATCCGCGGTTATGGTATTGACAATTGCAGCAGCACGCACCGAATCCGATAGCACCTGATATGCTTTGCTGCGGGCGAAATATGAATAAGAAACAAGGCTCGGAGTGGGCATGTAGAAGACACACCTGATGTCCTTGAACATCTCCTCAGCCTCAGGCGACGGGTTCTTGTCTGGGTGATACTGCCATTCACACAATCGTTAGAACATGCAGCGGCGGCGGCGCAGCACGACGCAGAAAGGACGCGCCTTGATCGCCTGCTTGCGATACGCCTTCTTCAGGTCGGTGTCGTTCACGTCCGTCGGGACACCGAGCTACGTCGCGCGCACGTTCATTAGCACTTATTGCTGTCCGTCATCAGCAGGGGACGCACCAGATCATAGTACTCCGTCTCCACGGGTGCCATCGCGGAATTAACAATCTGAGATTAGGTAGAGGGATGTATAGTGCGGTGTGGTCTATGCGACGATGGTTGTGTTGGAGGTTAATGGTATTAACGGGGATGAAAAGCGGCGAGCGGGTGGGGGGAGAAGGAGAAGACAGGTGATGATGAACAAAAACACAGGCGGTTGGTGGCCATGCCATTCAGTGAGACAAGACGACAAACAGAGCCGCGCATGCGCAGATTGCCGAGCCGCCGCGGCGGGAACAAATCAATAAATTGCCAGAGCTACAGTATATGAGTATCGCAGGGTGTCTGTCTTTCTGTCTGTCGTATGTATGTATATGTGTATGGATGGATGTATGGAATGGAAGGATGGAATGGAGTGCTAGATAAACCAATAACAATAGCGATGCGAATGGGACGGGATGCCTGCATGCATGCGTGCAAGAAATAGAAGTACAGTTCTGCTCGTCGCTCGTTGGTATATATACTGTGCTGCAGATGCCAAAAAAAAACACGGGCGCGGTGCTCGGACTGACGATACATACAGTAGCGCAGAAGAGTGCAGAGTCGAGGTGGGTTGGGTCGCCAGATAAAATTTTCATCTTCATAGCTCGTCGATGTTCTTCGGCACAGCCGAGAACCGCACCGTCTTGCGCGGCGCCAGCTCCGCCGAAGACGCATCACTCGTGCTGGTGCTCGCGCTCATCAGGGACGCCGCCGAGTTCTTCCTCATCGGCAGCAGGAGCCGCGACATGCTGAACTGCAGACGCGACGCGAACGTCGCGGCACGTACGCTCCCGCTGCGGCTTGAGCGCGGCGTCGACGGCGCGTGCGTTGATGTGAGCGTTGATAGCGATGTGTGCGAGTCCGATGGCGTTAGGGGCACGGAGAGCGATGGGAGCGAGCCGCCGGTGGATTCGGGCTTGCGCATGGCTGAGCGCTGTGGGGGCGGCGGTAGTTGCACGATCGTCGGCGGCGCTGAGTCGCCTCTGCGGTGAGTTGGTCGTGTAGGATTTCGCGGGTGTGGCGAGAGGGCTTCAGGGGGATCGCGGTGGCGAGACCGAGGGCTGTATGCTTTCGATGCCCCAAGATGGGGTGTACGAGATATATGCAGCCCCATCGCTATTTGCTCGATGGTGGGGCTCCTAGGGAGGGTGTCGACGGGCGATCTTGACGGACGCAGACTCTCCTCCGGCGTCGAGTACATCCCCGCAGCGGCGGACGACGGCAGCTGTGAGGCGGAAACGTTGGGTACGTCTATAATATGCTCGCGTGGCCGCTTAGAACGGCACTGGGACTCACCGCCGGCCCCGATTCGGGTTTCTTGCCCTCGACGGTGTGTGAGAGCGACCGTTTCACGCTGCTCATGATTTTCGACTTCATCCCCGCACGCGAGCTCCCTGCGAGCGCGCTGAGCGCGGCGGGCTTCATCGGTGCGTGGTCGTATGACGCTCCATAGGGCGGTCGTAGGGGCGTTCGGCCACGTATGCGACCGGGATCTGCGCTGGTGGACGGTGCGGTCTGAGGGCGGGAGTAGCGACGCTGTGCGTAGCGGGTGTCGTCCATCCCAGACGATCCGCACGAGTGATTTGAGGAGACGGAGAGCTGTGGTTGTGGTGGTTAAGAGCAGAAAACGCCGCAGTTGTGGCTGATATAGGACAACATTCTCCTGAGAGTGGGCGACATGCCGGCGCGGCCTTCGCGGACCGGCACCCTGCTCAAGTGCCCTGAATGATGACTCATCGTGCGTTGGTCAGTGAGCTATTATAAGGCTGCGAAAGTCGTATTTCTCAAGAACAAACTTCAAAGATGTGATGAGGGATATTACAGTATCATGTTCCGTTGTTGGTTGCATACCGTCGACGCATCTTATTGCTGGAATCCCCGTTATGACATTATTTATCGGCAAAAATTCCTGCGCCTTGAGATGTGAGACGTGAAACGTGCCTTCTGAACCTTGAACTCAGGACCTTGGCCCATCAATTGATGGATGCCCTGATTTGGAAGTTATTGACGTCCGGCAGGTCCCGCTGAAAGAGACGCTGGCGCCTCACGATCTCGCAACATATTTTGCGTGTTGTTGTCCCCGAACGCTATGTGTACAAAAATTTGAGGACATGTTTATTATATTATAGTTGACCTACTATAAAAACTTTCGGCCTGTATCAGTAGGATGAGTCTCGCTGTAACGGCCTTCACAAGTATGTGCTCCCAGACGCCCATCGGACCGTAGCGGCACGCTGGAGAAGCCGAAGTCTTGCATATATGGTAGTTGGCGCGTGATGCGCAGATGCCCTAGTATGGCAGTTTGTCGGTAATGCTCTTCACCAACGTAAGACCCAGAAACACCACAGAGTGGCAACAAGGTGACCTGCAAGGCAAAAATATCTAATAGAGTCCATGCGACAGTTTACATAGTGCTCTCCAACTCTTCAGCAAGCTTACATTGTAAGCCCGTACCGAATTGAGTAGTTGCCATCACACAATAGGCGCCCAGATGCACGTCGCAGAGCGCAGGGTTCAGAACACGAAGTTGCACGATCGTTTGATGCAATCGCCACAGACACCAAAAGACGCGAGGTCTAAGGTTCAAGTCGCTGGAAAACAACATGTTCTACGGCCTACAATTTTTTGCCGAAAAACAAACTCATACCCCGTTCTAATATCCCAATTTACATGTAACGAAGCAGCGGTCGAATGAGGGTGCCGGGAGCATATCTGTGCCACGCGCAACGAAGTACGAACCGACAAGCATGACCGCGCACGCAGTACGGGAGCGTAGATAACGTCAAACGTCTGCGAGATTATTATTTTTCGGACGACACATCTGACAGAGGAATACAGAAGAACCTCTAATAAGGCATGCCCCCGAAAAGGCATACTCTCCACTAACGCATACATTTTCGAGAAAACCAAGTTGGTTTGCGGGGGAAATCAGTGCATAAGGCATAACTCTCCCATACCCCATAAGGCATACCTCCATGGCCGAAAAAAAGGCATACATTATGTGCGCCTATCAGGTATAAATATCGGTTTTTGATGTGCAACCTGCTAAATGTGAGTCTTATCAGCGCCCCATGCCTTATTGTGAACTTTGATCATGTGTATGTAATGTCTACAACAACAATAACTAAGTATGCTCTTAGTTGTAGACTTCAATAAGCTCATAACATATACCTCTATGACTTAATTATGTGCGAAGTACGGGCGCTTACTACAGGCGCCTTTCGCATAGGGCATACCCCCCACTAACGCATACCCTGAGGGCACAACGGAAGGGTATGCCTTATTGGAGGTTCTTCTGTAGTATCTAGGCACACATTTCAGCAATATCAGCGCGCAAAACTGGCATCGACCCGTGTACTACTACCAGGTGTATTGGTAGATAGGTACACTTCTGTCTAATACAACGTCGTCTTGGCCTTCTATTTTTCTATCATACCAATTATCCTACATCTCCCCTGGCCTTGCACTTTGCGGATAGTTTGATCATTGGCTCAGCGTTGTCGTTGCGAGTTCACCGTCGCCTTCTCGCCTGCGTCTGGGTGGCCCGAGGTGATAAGCCACTGTTATGTGCAGCCAATTCAGCTGACGTCACAAGCAAGTACGCGTGAAGCTGGCAACACGCAACCGCAACAAACCCTCACGGCTCTCGTCGTCGGACCCTTTAGTGAATAGGAATTCCACACTCTGCGTTCCTGAATGCTCCACAAACATACACCCAGCGTTGAGATACCGGAACATGTTATCCTTACGCAACATCAGCGACTATATGCGCACCTGATGCAAGTGTATGCAACACAGTAGCCTCAACGCCGACGTCATTCTCTGTGTAAAGGTTGTGTGAAGGGCATGTCGGGGATGTATATTCGGAGTGCGGGTAGCCCGTCGAAACTTGCCAATAGGTACACCAACTTATGTCGTGAAACCTTCTCCGCAGTGTAAAACAAACACTGGGAAACGCGAAGCCAGCGTGGCAACGACCGGTGTACCGTTGCAGAGTTGTGTATGCATCCCCAGGCCAATGCTAGCGGTCCAGTTATCGGTTTCCCCAAGAGCAGAATACAAGGCTCGTCATTTGCGTCGTCATTCGCTGTTTTTCCGATGTTTTGTTCGACGAGACAGGCTGAACAATCTGCTGTAGTCATCTCGGCCGCGTTTTGCGCCACGATGTATGTGCACGACTGGTGCGTGGCAGAGAGGCTTGCTCGAGAGGCAAGCGGTGGGCTTGTCAGCAGTTTTGCACGATAATCATCGATATGCTGTCAACGATGAGGATAAACACGCACGTAAATATTTTTATCGGTGGCCCGCGCCTGGCAGCGACGATCTCGGTAGATTAAGCCAGCCAGCCGTGGGCGACGCAGAGAATAGATTATTGCACGAGAACAAAAGAGGAGCAGATTCGGGTCCGATGAATAAACAGAGCTGAAACGACGGCCAGCGTGGTGTCACAGAGTCAGGCCAAGGCGGAAGGCAGGAGCGATAGCCGCTGCCCTTCGCGCGTCTCACTCCATTTTGAAGTCTCCCACCACGAGCTCGCACCCTCTCATCGCCGCCGTCGACGCCCCCGACGATGGAGAGGCCCCTCGGTCCCCGCGCACAGCCAGACAAGCGCAGCACCGCCTACGAGTCCATCTTCGGTCGTCCCGTTGCAGCCCACCACCAACCAACCCCCCAGCAGGCGGCTTACGACCCGTACAGTCAGTCCCCGTACCAGCACCCCGCAGCGACCGCCGCCTCCTCACCATACACCGCTTCGCTCGGTCGGCGCACCTCGTACGCATCCACGCGCGCACCGTCTGTCGCATACCCCGCTTCGCCCCAGCTATCGTCCGTATACACGCAAACGCAACACTATACGACCAGCGGCAGCCCGCAACCGCAGCCCGCGCGCGCGAGCATGCAGTCGCTCAGACCGCCGTCGACGACGAGCCGCGCGCGGTCTGCAGGCAGGACGGCAGGGATCATTGCGCCCCTCCCTGAGGAACCGCCCGACCCGAGTCTCGAGGCACTCACGCAGACAGGCCTCACGCCCGCGCAGGCGTACCAGGCGCAGGTGTACGCCGCCACGCACCAACACCACCCGTCGGGCCTGCACCAAAACTCGGCGGATCGACATTCGTACGCGGCGGACTCGCCGCGCATCGGACTCAACATCGAGACGGACGATGGGAGGCTTGGTCTCGATTTTGAGAGCTCGGTCTTGGGCCCGGAGGGGACGTTCTTGGATGTGTACAATCACCAACAACAGCAACAACAGCAGCAGCAAAGAACGAATGGCGCATATTCGCAGCCCAATAGCGTGCGCTCCCGTCTGTCTGCCTCGTCCGCCTTCAGCCCCATCCCCGAACAGCCAATCGCATCAAGCTCGACAGGACCCTATCCGCTCCAACTAGACACGACAGTGAGCACCGCAAACGCAAACGCACACCTGAGCACCTCCCCCGCATCCTCCACCGCCGCCGACCTCTCGCCCACCGTCCCCTCCGCCATCTCCTCCGCCTACTCCTCAGGGCGCCGCTCGTCAGAGTCCTCACGCACGCTCCCAGGGCTCGTCCCCGGCGCACGACGAGACCGCTCCTCGCAAGACCGCGCACGGTCCATGTCCGCAACCATCACCCCCCAAATGCGCGCCATGCTCGACAGCACGCGCGGCATCGGCATGCGTCCGCCCATCCCACATCCAAATCCACACATGTCGTCCCCCTGGCGCGACTCCGCCGACTCGACACCTCCCCGCCCACGGCGCCGCACACCAGTAGTGTACCCCGCGCTCCTCTCGCGCGTCGCGCAGGCCCTCAAAGACTCGCTCGTGCTCTCGGACCAGGTCAAAGACGGGCTGACATACACAGACGCGTTCAACGGGCGCGAGGCCGTCGACAAGATCGCCGCGATCATCAAGACGACGGACCGGAACCTCGCGCTCCTCCTCGGTCGCGCGCTCGACGCGCAGAAGTTCTTCCATGCCGTCACGTACGATCATAGGCTCCGCGATAGCACGCACGATCTGTACCAGTTCCGCACGAAGCTCCCGAGCCCGTTCGTCAGCGGAGAACTGGGCGTGCATGATCTCGACAAAGTGGGGACGGTGGTGAAGGCGCGTGCGGATCCGCTTATAGGCGAGGGCGAGGGTGAGGCTGCTGTTCTGCTCAAACAGAGCCCGGACGGCTCGGCCGAGTCGGGCCTCGACAACGGGCAGCGGGACGGCTCGCCGTCCCCGCCCGACTCGCTCAAGTCGCCAGATACCGTCACTACTACCACCACGACGAACGGGAGGGGAAGACGCGGCTCGGTGGGCGCGGACGAGGTGCCGTTGCCGTCGGGCGTGTTTACGCTGCTCACGGACTGTTATTCGCCGACGTGCACGCGCGATCAGCTTTGTTACTCTATTGCGTGTCCGAGACGGTTGGAGCAGCAGGCGCGCTTGCATATGAAGCCGCAGCCGGGGTTGAAGAAGCAGATTAGTAGGGAGAGTTTGGGGGAGTTGATCGTACGTTGTATGCTTTTTGCTGTGTGGGGAGACGCTGATGTGTGGTTTGTAGGAACCCGGGACGTTGTGGATCCATTCGGTGCCGCAGAGCATCCTCGACAAGGTCTCTGACCAGGAGAAGAAGCGACAGGAGGCGATCAACGAGGTCATCTACACCGAGCGCGACTTTGTGCGAGACATGGAGTACCTGCGCGACGTGAGTCTCTCATCCATTCTCAACCGCCTCCCCCTCACCCGTATATATTTTCTCTACACAGCTCTGGATGAAACCCCTCCGCGAATCCGACATCATCCCCGAATCGCGCCGCACAGACTTTGTCGAGCAAGTGTTCTGGAACATCAGCGACATCATCGCGGTGAACACGCGTCTGCGGGACGCGCTGAACAAGCGGCAGAAGTCGTACGCAGTAGTAGAGCAGATCGGCGACGTCCTGCTCGATGCGGTGCCCAATTTTGGCCCGTTTGTGGATTATGGCGCCCATCAGCTGTATGGCAAGTTTGAGTTTGAGAAGGAGAAGAGCGCGAATCCGGCGTTTGCGCAGTTTGTCGAGGTACGTGGTTGTTTTGCGGCGTTTGTTGCGTGAGTGAGAGTATGGGCTTGGTGTAAACTGATGAATCCGTCTGCGTGTGCAGGAAGTGGAACGGCGCCCCGAGTCGCGCAAGCTGGAGCTGAACGGGTACCTGACGAAGCCAACAACGCGTCTCGCACGGTACCCGCTCCTCCTCGAAGCAGTCCTCAAGCACACACCAGACTCGAACCCCGACAAGACCGTCCTCCCCAAAGTCGTCGAAATCGTGCGCGGTTTCCTGCGCGCCGTGAACGCAGAGACGGGTAAGGCAGAGAACCGGTTCAACCTGCTCCAGCTCGACCAGCAGCTCGTGTTCCGCGCGGGCGAGCAAGTCGTAAGTGCAATCCCGTCGCTCTTGGTCTGCTTTGAACGGGCTACTTTGTGTAGGATCTGCGTCTGAGAGAAGAGGGCCGCGAGCTCGTGTATAAGGGCCCGTTGAAGAAACGAGGAGGTGGACAGGGGGATAGTGCTGAATTGGTCGTGTTCTTGTTTGATCATGCGCTTTTGATGGTGAAGCAGAAGACGAAGACGGAGCAGTATAAGGTGTACCGACGGGTGAGTGTTGAATTTTTATCCAACCGCGAGCTGTCGATCTAAACATTATATCATGAAGCCTATACCCCTGGAACTCCTACTCGTCTCAGCACCGGATGAAGACCACTCATCGAAGAGCGCATCACGAAATAAAGCAGTACTATCCAAGAATTCGCCTCACGCGCCAGTGATCCCGATCAAGGAAGCGAAAGGCGGGTACTCGCTTACGTTCGTGCATCTCGGGCGTAAGTATTACCAGATGACGCTCTGGGCGAGCACGTACGTGAGCCAGCGCAAGTGGGTCGAGCACATCGCGCGCCAGCAGGAGGCCATGCGCGAGCGCAGCCGCTTCTTTGAGACTGTTGTGCTCAGCGAGGGCTTCTTTGTGGGGAATAACCGTGTGAACTGCGCGGCACCGTTTAGTGAGCTTTCTTTTTCATGGCCTGTTGAAGGCGGCTGACGCGTGTGGCGAAGGTCAAGGGAGACGTGCGGTGTATGGAACTGCGGACGGCGTGTATATCTCGAATCTGTGGGAGCCGCACCGCGAGCCGATGAAGGTCCTCGCACTGGCGGACGTCACGCAAGTGGACGTGCTCGAGGATTACCAGCTCCTTATCGTCCTCGCAGAGGGCGTCGTCGTCACCTTCCCCATGGATGCGCTGGACCCTCGAGATCCCCTGTCCGGCGTGAAGCGCGCGAAGCGGATAGCGTCGCACATCTCGTTCTTTAAGGCGGGCGTATGCTTAGGGAAAACGCTTGTGTGCGTGGTGAAGTCTAGTGCGCTGTCCAGCACCATCAAGGCTCTTGAGCCGATCGACACGCAGACGCGCGGGAAGAACAAGCCTACATTCAAAAAGATCCTGCAGGGCGGGAATGACACACTGAGACCTGTGAAGGTGGGAATGTCTTAATTGTGTCGTAAGGAAAGTGCTGACGTTTTGTCTGTTGCTGTAGGAATTCTACATTCCTGTGCAGTCAAGCTCGATACATTTCTTGAAGACGCGGTTGTGCATTGGCTGCTCGAATGGCTTTGAGATCGTGGATCTGGAGACATTGGACACCCAGGGTTTGCTTGATCCTGCAGACAACTCGCTAGACTTTGTGCGCAAGAAGGAGGGCCTGCGTCCGATGGCTATATTCCGAATAGACAACGAGTTCCTTTTGTGTTATGACGGTGAGTTGAGATACGTTATCTGACACGATGTGCCACTCATGGTGTATGCAGAGTTCGCCTTTTATGTTAACAAAACTGGCTGGCGATCCAAGGAGAAGTTTATGATATACTGGGAGGGCAGTCCCACAGGATTCGGTACGCATTCACTGCTTTTCTTCCACTAGGTACCGTCTGATGGTCGTACGCAGCCCTCCAATACCCCTACGTGCTCGCCTTTGAGCCCACCTTCGTTGAGATTCGGGACGTCACCACAGCATCGATGTCACAGATAATCCAGGGCAACAACCTCCGCCTCCTGTTCGCCGACACCCCGCCCTCCACCACGAACTCCTCACAGATCTATCCTCCGTACCAACAACCGTACGGTGTCCCGACTCACTACGGCGCCGAACCCGGTGGCGCATACAACGGTCGCCCCTCGCTGCAGAGCAACGGCTATGCCTCGCCATACCCTCCCCACCAACTCCGGGGCCCTTCATCCGGCCGCGATGAGATCCTCATGGTCTCAGACGACCGGATCATGCGTGTCCAGATGCGCGCGCAATAACGATCGCCATCCTCTTCTCCCCCGCCCTGCCTGCTGCTCTTGCTTTCTCAGCCCGTACGGATCCGCTCTTCTCTCCCCCATCGTGCTTTGTGCGTTCGTCCCGTCTGTGTTTTTCTTCTTTCCTCGCATTTTCACATATACATATACATATTATATATATCCTACACGCATCTGTATCTCTCTCTGCATTGTTATCATAGGAAGTACTGATATACATCTTGCATCGACGTCGGCGCCGGATGCGCGGCGCACGGCTTCGCTGGAAGAGCTCATCCACTTACCTACCTTTGCTCTGAGTTGAGTTGAGCGGCGTGCGCTGATCGTGATTAATGCACACACAGACAGATGGCGTCAATAACTCGTTAAGAGCACCCTGAAATTACCGTCCTAAACGAAAACGCAACACATATGTTCTGGAATCTACTTGAGCAACACAACCCGAGTCGGAAAAAGAATGAGTGTTCAGATGAAAAAAATATTAGTGTAGGGGAGTATTATACTAGTGGTAAGAGGGCATGGCGTGGGCATGAGGGGGATGCTAATAGGCGGCTACCGTGGGTAAGGGGGTAGGCTGGGCGATATACAATACAACGATGAAGCAAACAAGAAACACGACGTGTTGGATAATGGTACACAAATGGGCTGGGGCGAGATATGGGTGGATTGCAGACGGGACGGTGGTGGATACTATGCTGTGGGTGCGATGCGACGTGACGTGACGTGGAGCGAGCTGTGAGACGAGACGAGACGAGACGGGGGTGCGATGAAGATGAGTGATGAGACGCCATAGATGCACGGAACGTGAGGGTTACTGATAAATAAAAGACGAAAGGTGAGCAGACGTGGGTCGCGAAGGTCATAAGGGTATCGGAGGATCGGGCGCGTCGAGTAGTCTTTGTTTCCGACGCTCGTCGGCGAGGGCGAGCATCGCTCTGAGGTTCTTCTCTTGTACCGGTTTCGTGAGAACACTAAAATCGTCATCAGCAACCTGCACGCGCATCTGCGCAACATAAAAACTTACTGGTCAACGCCGGCACTATAAAACTCTTGTTGGTCGTCTAAGAGAGCGTTGCCTAAACAGGTTCTGTTAGCATGCCTACACCGCTCAAGCTCAGCTAAAAACATACCAGTGACGCCAACAACAAAATCCTTCCTCCCCATCTCCCTCAACCGCGCCACAGCATCCAACCCCGACATAACCGGCATCTGATTATCCAAAAACACAACCGAGTACTTATGCTCGTCCGTCGCCTGCGCAGCAGCAGCAGCGAGCGCCTCGATGCTCAATCCCGCGCTCCCGTAGTTCTCGCGCTCAGACGCAGGCGTCGGACGCGCGGACGAGTGGCCGTTCAGGATCAGCTCGAGCGCGATGTCGCCGTTCTCGGCTGTGGACACTTTGCACCCGAGGCGCGAGAGCATCCGTGCCATTAGCTTTCGCGTGAGCGGGTCGTCGTCGACTACGAGGACGCGCAGCCCGATCTGCCAGGTTATCTGAGATGCTGCGCTGGCGGAGCCGTCGGTGCTTGGACGTTCGTGGAGGCTCTCGTCGTAGGGGAAGAGCGCTGGGGACGGCAGTTGGACGAAGTTGGGTCGGACGGTGGTGTTGGAGGACGCTCGGGTCGTTAATGGGGGCATGGGAGGTGTGATGGTGGGCGAGGATTCTGGGGTCGTGAGTGGGACCGTCGGCGTCGGGTCTGTGCCTGTGGATGTGTCGCCGAGCATGCGGGTCAGTATTCGCCCGTCGGTGTTGCCCTTGGTGGATATCTCGACAAGCCCCTCTGTTATCCAACAAACTTTTGAGTACCTGGCACAACAACAGGATATGATGAGAACACGTACGTTGATCCATGATCGAATGCATAGCGTTCGTCTGCGCACCAGGCCTCGCGGACGGCGCACGAGTACGCCCCGTCGTATGCGAGGCATCCGACAGTGCGAGCGGCATGTACGGGTCCAGATCGTGGCGCGGCGTAGAGGTAACCGAACGGTTATACTCCGGCGTGTTGAGCATGGGAACCGCTTTCGCACCAACTCCAAACGCTGTATCATCCACATTGTTCAGCTTTGTCATTCAAACAGTGGACAATACGGAGGGGAGACTCACGCATCTCGACCCAGAACGTAGACCCATAACCCGGTTTCGAGCGTATACCCAACCGGCCCCCGCTCAGCTTCACGATCTGGCGAACGAGGGCGAGCCCGAGACCCGTGCCCTTGCCACCCTGCTGCTTGCCGAGTTCGGTCTGTGTGAAGGCAGCTATGCGAAATCATGCAATGAGCATCCAACTATACGTCAGCAGAACAGAGAAGGAAGAGACGCACAGAACAGCTTGTTCTCGATGATATCCCTCGGCCGAATCCCCGCGCCCGTATCCGTGATCTCAATCCTCACAACGATCCACTCAAGCGGCGTCTGCTTCCTCAACAGCGTATTATGTCGTGCAAGCTGCGTCGACGAGAGCTGCGCATTTTCCTTCGCTGTCGAGGCGTCAGCTGTGTGGCACAACGAAAACCGAAGGACGAGGTACGTTACCTTCAACGAAACCCTTCCCGTCCGACTCGTCGTCCTTCGTGTCCTTTGAGTAGTCCGTGTTCGAGTTCGTGAGCGTCTCCGAGTCCGTGCGGGACGGCAGCAGGCGCGTCGGGAGGATGAGACGCGTTTTGACGACGAGCTTCCCGCCCGCGGGCGTGAACTTGCATGCGTTGCTACAGCCGCCAACCAATATCATATCAGCTACACATCCTTCGATAACAATGATAGAAGAAGGGAGAGAAGGGAAGAGATGGATGCGCACCTAGCAAGGTTCGTGATAATCTGCCTCAGCCTTGTCTCATCCCCCACCACAAGCCCATCATCCTCCGCCCCCGCCCCCGCCCCCGCCATCCTCTGCACAACCCCCTCCTCATCATACCCAAGTGCCTCATAAAGCGCCTCCCTCGTAACAGTATCAATACTCCTATCCAGATCCGTCACGAACTCGAGTCCCCTCGCGTCCGTCGCGAGCCTCAACGGCACAAACAGGGAACGCATGACCTGGTGGAACGCATACGGCTTCGCGACGCTCTCGAACCTTCCGCTATCCATCCTATTGAAGTCGAGCACGTCGTTCAACACTTTGGACATCATACCCAGGGACCCCTCGAGCGCTGTGAACTCGATGTCGTGCGCTGCGTCGATGTGGCCTGATGCTGCGATGTTCTGGACGGCGAGGAGGGCGGTGTTTAGCGGGACGCGCACTTCGTGGAAGACGTAGGAGGTGAGACGACGTTTGGAGTTCGCGGCGTGCCGTTCGGCGACTTGGGCTTTTTGGGTCGCGCGGAATTGGACTTTGAGCTGGTCGCGGAGGATGTAGAGACGGCGTTCGCCCTGTGCGTGGGAGATTAGTATTAGTAGGGGGGTGGGAAAGGGGCGGGAAGGTGGGACGTACGCTATCCCGTTGATAATGCAGGAAGAGTAAAAAGAGGTGGAAACACATAAAGTTGATCACATCTGTGCGAAGTATCAGCTTTTTTTTCTCAGTCGCTGTCTTTGCGGGTACACGTACTTCGAATCCAAGTATGGCGCTCGGGAACAATGAGCGAACATGCCCTGCAGCGGTGTGAGCACAACAGCGGAGACGAGATAAAAAAAGGAAATACGCACAGGGCCATGAACGACACCGTCCCCACCAGAGCCGGAAAACGATCCGAGTTCAACCCGAAAAGCGCAATCACAGGCGGCGCAGACGAGTAACTGCACACACCGAGCAATCAGCCATGCGCACAACCGCAGAAATCGCAGCGCACCGCACTCACTAGAACATCGCCAAAAAGTCCTTCGTCCCACAATCGAACCTCGCCGTCTCCTTCTTATAGTACCCACACAGATACATCACCAACAACAAATACACCGCCCACATCCACGTCGACACCGTCAGCGTGACCTGGTACACGAGCCGGCGGCGCCGCGGGAAGTCGAAGAGGATCATGAAGAAGATCGCGAATGTGAAGGGCGGGGCGACGCCCCAGAAGAAGATCTTGTCGCAGAAGAGCGTCGGCTGTGGGATGAACGCCACGGAGACTACCCAGTTCAGGATGTAGAACGCCGCGCACCAGATCGCGACCGGCTACGCACGGGCATTGTGTTAGAATATGATTTCTTTTGTTGAAAAAAATGGGCGGAGGAGAGGGGAGGATAGGGACGAACCTTGCGCAGATACCAGTTCTCAGACCTGTATCGCTCCTCGGACGTCTCCTCGCTGAACCTTGGGTCGAAAAACGTGCGCACGGCAGGCCACACACGCCAGCGCACCGCCGACACCACCTTCGTCGCTGCAAAACTGCTGCTGTGCTCCGACGCATTGTCCGTCTGAGTCTGCCCACCACCACCGACAGCAGCAGTGGCGGGAGTCCACACGGGTCGCTGCGTCTTCTCGCCCTGCCCCTGCTCCGAGCTATTCGTACTCTTCAGATCGTCGCCCCACTCACGATCGACGACGACCTCGTCGATCTCGTCTGCCTCTGCGAGAGCCTGTGCGCGCTTCGTCGATCCCCACCACGAGCCGAGGAGCTCGTTCCCCTCCACGCCCTCCTCCTCGTCCTCCGTCTCTGGCTGGTCCTCGTCCGATGTGGGCGGCACCGGGCTCGCCTCGAACTGGCGGAGCAGTCTGCGCCAGGCTCCTGCCGTCCATTCTTGCGTCGTCTCTTTCAGTCTTCTGTGAAGACTTGGGAAGCCGCGGCGACGACGATGGCGAGGCTGGTTTTCGAGCGAGAATTGTTGGACGGGGGCGGGGAGGAGGGAGCCTGAGGGGGTGGGTGGGCTGGTGTTGGTGCTGGTGGTGAAATCGGTGGTGGGGTGCTGCTTCATCGGGGTGGCCAACTCATCGTTGGTGATTGTCCGGTCGAAAGACCCGCCCGCTTGCATGGCAGTGTCGCGGGAGAGAGAACGACCTCTCTGAGCGACGAGAAGTTGTTGGTGTCGACGCAGACGACGATGAAGCAGTGATGAGAGGCACTCACCAGGTGATCCGTGCCGTGCAGACAGACAGGATGTAGGTTGTGCGGGAGCGGGCGACGGTCGTGGTAGCAGTGAATAAACTGGCGGGTCCGTTTGAGCGGGCGTGTGCGATTTGGTGCCGTATATGGAAATCCTCCAGAAATGCACATGTCTGCAGGATTACGGAATAGGCAATTATCCGATGTTTAGGCGTGCCTGGTGATGACGTTGTTTCATGGCGAATCATCCGTAGGCGCGCTGAGACTGTGATCAACGCCCCTGGCTGCTCAGACTTGTCCCGCTCCGTCAGCGGAACCTGCGCAGCGTCCCGTCCTCGAGCTCGTCGGGCTGGTATTTCGCGACGATGAACACACACAAGTGAGCTAGATAGAAAGCTAGCATCACAGTCATCGTGCATGACGAGAAGGCGGCGGCCGTGAACGATGCGGAGTACAATTTTCAAGATACGATGACAGCCTTTTTCTGTACATGCTTGGCAGCTGATGGGAAGCCCGGAACATGTCTTAGAGCAGTCGATGGTTCTGCAGTGGGTCTCCGCTCAACAGAGAGTGAAGAGAGGGATACGTGGAAGCATAGCGGGTTATTATTATTGACCCGGGTGTGCTAGTGCGTACTCTGTTGGCGTCGAGGGTGTCCAGGAACAGCTCACCGCGATCAAAAGTATCCGGGGAACTCGGTCGCAAAGGTGGAGCTCGGACCAGCTTTGCAGTTTTATTGCACGCGCAGCCTCCGTGCATCCATACATCCCGCGTTCCGCTCTCCTTGGCATAATGAACTGACACATCTCATGTCCCCGCTGACGTTGACCACAATCATCGTCCAGACTACAAACATACGTAATGTTATTTGTGTACCACGTCCGTTGTAGGATCCTGCATTTATTGAGAACGAACAGCCAAGGTCGTCGCAATTCTGTGATCCGTCGAGGATCCCTTCTTACGATCCAAGTGAGCTCGTTGTGGGCAGCTCGACAGCTCTATCCCCATTGCCTCGTAATCGAACCACTGATAACGTTCACCTTCTGGAGTTACAGTAGAACGTGGATCGATGTGCACCGCAATACAATGGTGTACGCAGGCATCCTTCTATTTTACACTAACCGCCCATATGACACTGCTCAATGGCACGTGACCTTACTTCACAGTCACTGCAGGCGCGCCACGCCTTGACCTACAACAATCCGGTCTCATAGACGGGTCGACTATGGCTCGAAGGAAACGACAACTAATGGAAGACTCAGACTCAGACTCAATCTCTGGTGACGAGGAGATGGACGACGACTTCGGACCACAGGACGCAGATGCCAGAGCCGAGCGTGAGCTCTTCCGAAATCCGTACAAGAACAAACGACGGAAGAAGAACGGGAAGGAGGACGCGATATACGGCGTGTTTGGCAGCGACGACGAGGACGAGGGATTCGAAAACAAGCGAGCGGGGAAGAGTGCGGGCAAACGCAGTGACTGGGCGAAGGCCCCTGCGTTTGTGTCGGGGGACAAGGTCAATTTGGACAAAACTGGGGATGTGGACGCGGCGATGGAGAGTGCTGGCGCGGACTCTTCTGATGAGGCTGAAGAAGATGAGGAGGGAGAGCAGGGGAGTGAAGAAGATTCTGAAGAGGAGGACGAGGATGAGGATGAGGATGCGGGATTTGTGAAAGACAAGGAACCAGAGGTCAAAGAGGAAGACCTGTCACCTCCACCTCAGCCCAGCGGCCTTGGCTTTGGCTCGTCTCGAGGAGGTATCGGCTCGTCGAAGGGCGGTATAGGCTCTTCAAAAGCGGGCATAGGCTCGTCAACCGGCGGCCTCGGGTTTGGTGCCTCTCGAGGCGGCATAGGCTCTGGAGGCTTCAGCAAAGGCGGAATTGGCTCATTCAAAGCAGCCACAGCAATCAAGGTCGAAGAAGCCTCTCCCACACCACCGCCCGCTGCCCCCGCCTCCGAGCCTGAGTCCGAATCCGTAACAGCCACCGACCTAAACCTCCCCTCCGCCTTCGGCAAGTCCTCGCGTCCGCAACGGTCCTTCGTGCGCACCTCCTCGCCCCTCAGCGGCTCCAGCACCCCCAAGCCCGTTCCCCTCTCCGCCGAAGAGCGCGCGCACTTCTCCAAGATCGGGGGGACGTTCGGCGCGCGTATGTTGCAGAAGATGGGGTGGCAGGCGGGGTTGGGGTTGGGTACGGCGGGCGAGGGCATCGTCACGCCTGTTGAGAGCAAGTTGAGGCCGAAGGGCATGGGGCTTGCGTTTAAGGGTTTTAGAGAGAAGACGGAGCAGGCGAAGAAGGAGGCGAGGAGGAGGGGGGAGGTTGTTAGTGAGGATGAGGAGGAGAAGGGGAGCGGCAGGGGCAGGGGAGGGAGGGGAGGGAAAGGGAAAGGGGAGAAGGAGAGGAAGGAGAGGAAGGAGGATGTGTGGAAGAAACCGAGGAAGGTCAAGACGAAGATTGAGCATAAGACGTATGAGCAGATCGTAGCCGAGGCCGGACAAGAGAATATCGGTCTCGGCCAAATCATCGACGCAACCGGCGCAACAGTACGTCCTGCCCCCTTCTCCCTCCTTAATCACTACCCGTATACTCATACTCATTCATCGCTATGTAGCCCCGAGAAGTCTCCTCCCTCGCAGACATCTCCCTGGCCTCCTGGACGCCCACAACAGACCCGACGCGTCTCCCCGAGATCAGGCACAACCTGCGTCTCATCACGCAGACGTGCAAAGGCGACCTCGACGGGCTCGCGAGGGAGGCGCGCACGCTGCAGGAGCGGAAGCGGTTCGTGCAGCTCGAGGATGAGAGGTTGAGGAAGAGGGTTGAGGATGAGGCTGAACGTGCGTCTTCTCACTTTTCGTCTCATACTCTGAATTTATTTTAATTGGTGGTGGGACAGTGATATCAAGGCTACAGCAGGTCCACCTCGTAGTAGACGACATCAACGCACGCGCGAAAGAGCTCGCGAGCTCGTACGACGCGACGCTCGAGCCGTTCTCGCCCGCGTTCGAGAAGCTCATCGGGCTGTACCCCGCAGAATTCGAGCGGTACAGACTGGACGAGGTCGTCGTCGCTGCTATCGCGCCCATCGTGAGTAACTCAGTCTCGGTCTCCCATATATATTATGGTTTTACAAGTGGCTGATTTTGGGTGGGTGTAGTTTAGGAGGATGCTTGCACAGTGGCGGCCGCTTGAGGACCCGGGTGCGTTTGTGGGGAGTTTTAGGATGTGGAGACGGGCGTTGAAGATGGCGGAGCCGGAGCCGGATGTGAAGACGGAAGAGCAGGTGCAGGTGTATGGGTCGAGTACTGTCGTCTCGTCCGTGGCACCGATGTACGTCTACCTCTCACATTACTCTTACAAAAAAGCGCTAATGGCAGCTCTAGCGAACGCGCAATGACACCGTACGAAAGCCTGATCTGGAACGCCTGGCTCCCCAAAATCCGCTCCACAATCAACAACGACTGGTCCGCTACCACCCCAACGCCGCTCGTGCACCTCTACGAAGCCTGGGCGCGCTACCTCCCGCCCTTCGTCATCGACAACTTCTTCGACCAGCTCGTCCTGCCCAAAGTACACAAAGCGGTGAACGAGTGGAATCCGCGCAGGAGCGGCGGCGTGCAGTTGAGGACTATTGTGTTTCCGTGGTTGCCGCATGTCGGGGCGAGGGTGGAGGAGGTCCTGGGGGAGGCGAGGAGGAAGGTTAGGGGCGTTTTGAGGGGGTGGAGTGTGGGGGAGGGGATGCCGGAGGATTTGCTCGTTTGGAAAGAGGTGAGCTGCACGTCTTTCTCATTTACCTATATGATGGTGCTAACAAACCGTCGCTGCAGGTCTTCGATGTCGGCGAATGGGACACGATGCTCCTCAAATACATCGTCCCAAAGCTCGGCGCACGCCTGCGGACCGACTTCCGCGTGAACCCGCGAGACCAAGACATGTCGCCCCTCACCGACGTCCTCCTCTGGGAGGGCCTCCTGCGCCCGGCCATCCTCGCGCAACTGCTCGAAAGCGAGTTCTTCCCGAAATGGCTGGACGTGCTGCACGTGTGGCTCGTGACGCCGGGCGCGAGCTTCGAGGAGGTCGCGCGGTGGTATGCGTTCTGGAAGGGCACGTTCTCGGAGGGTGTGTTGGGCCTTCCGGGGGTGGAGAGGGGGTTCACGCGCGGGCTGCAGCTTATGAATAAGGCGTTGGAGCTTGGACCGGGGGCTGCTACTGAACTTCCGCGGCCTGATCACACTCAACCCCTTCCCACCGCCGTCGCACCGGTGCAGAGGGCAGCTGTACCGCCGCCGCCTGCGCGCGTACAGGAAGTGACGTTCCGCGATATCGTAGAAGAATACGCGGCATCGCATAACCTGCTGTTCGTGCCCACAGGACGCGCACACGAGAAGTCGCGGATGCCGCTGTATCGCGTGTCGCCGTCTGTGGAGGGCAAGGGCGGGTTGTTGGTGTATATTCAGGACGATGCGGTGTGGGCGCCGGAGGGGGAGGAGTATCGGGCTGTGCCATTGGAGAGTATGGTGTTGAGGGCTTTGAAGATGTAGGGTGGGAGGTTGGGGATGGGGTTTGTAATTTAGTGTACTGCTTTTATTGAGACGACGATTCCTTGCCGTGTCTATACGCTTAACTATGGAGCACAGAGTTACGGTGGATGCCTACTGGAAAACTGGGGTTTATCGCTATTGTATCTCGAGTTATGCACACAGAAGCTGAACGATGTAATCCGTTAAACATTCGAATCTCCAGTACTGTACAAGCAGGTCTCGCTTCATGTTGTGTGCAGAGGAATGAATTGGGCGGCGGAGCGCGCGTTAGCACGTGACCAATTACCATCTTTGGTGCGGCGGCCAAACTTTGGGCGTCGAATTTCGTACCCCCAGGCCGCCGTCGTCAACATCAAGCCCGCAAGCACACCAACATGGTCAGTACGCTGTCGCCAGTCTGAAATGCTGCCCAGGAGGTCTATGGAGAGGATAGAGAGGTTGGAATGATGGGCATGACATCTGGGAGGGGTGGATGCTGTCGGTCAGGATTGGATGTAGCTCGGGCGACCGACCTTCTGGGCAACATAACACGCATCGCTGGGACTCTTTACTGAACTCGTTTTTGCCCTCTTTCTGTAGGCACGAGGACCGAAAAAGCACTTGAAGCGTCTCGCCGCTCCCTCATCATGGATGCTCGACAAGCTGAGCGGTACCTACGTGCGTTTCGCGTTTCTTCAAAATTGCTACTGCGTAGACTGAACCCTGCGTGCTCACAGGCTCCTCGTCCATCTCCCGGTCCTCACAAACTCCGGGAGTCCCTACCCCTCACCATCTTCCTCCGTAACAGGCTGAAGTATGCTTTGACCGGCAAGGAGGTCCTCTCGATCACCATGCAGCGTTTGATCAAGGTCGACCAGAAGGTCAGGACCGACCCCACCTTCCCTGCTGGCTTCCAGGGTACGCTCAGATCTTGGTTATCTGGCGATATTTTCACTGAACGCGTTCTTGTAGATGTCATCTCCATTGAGAAGTCCGGCGAGCACTTCCGACTCTTGTACGACGTCAAGGGCCGTTTCGCCATCCACCGCATCTCCCCTGAGGAGTCCACCTACAAGCTCTTGAAGGTCAAGAAGGCCGCTGTTGGCAACAAGGGCGTCCCCTACATCACCACCCACGACGGCCGCACCATCCGTTACCCCGACCCCTCGATCAAGGTCAACGACACCGTCAAGTACGAGTTCGAGAACGGCAAGATCACGGACTTTATCAAGTTCGATACCGGCAACCTTGTCATGATCACCGGTGGCCGTAACATGGGCCGTGTTGGTGTTATCGTGCACCGCGAGAAGCACATTGGTGGCTTTGACATTGTTCACGTCAAGGACTCGCTTGATCGCACATTCGCCACGCGGTATGTATTTTAACGGCATCGGGATTTAATCTGTGCTCACAAAAATATGCTACAGGATATCGAACATCTTCGTTATCGGCGAGGGCAACAAGCCCTGGATCTCCCTGCCTCGCGGCAAGGGTATCAAGCTTACTATCACTGAGGAGAGGGATGTCAGGAGGAGACAGCGTGCGGCTGAGCAATAGGCGGTCTTGTATCAATTTTCACTCTTTACGCTATCCTTCATTGCATATGATCATGCTTTGTATGCCGCCTTGACACCAAAATTATCGCATGATGCATTGTGTTAGTTGCTTCGTCGTCTAAGTTATAATCTGTTAAAACATCCGTGCTCGTGGGATGAAGTCACTGGCACAGCATGGATCTGTGTCTGCAACGTGCGGTATCATACCTGGCTGATATCCTGAGATTGTCCATTGCTGAAGCAAAAACGAAGCGCATTGTCCGAGAATCATTACTGAAGAAATCTATGTCCATACTTTCAATATACCGAGCACTGAATTCTAATCCTAGAGAAGTGAAATGAAGAGAGCAGCACTCAGAGCACCGAACGTCGCTATCGACGAGCCCATGAACTTGACCGCGCCAGAAGTCGCTGCAGCTCCCGAGCCATTGCCGGTGCTGCTGCTGCTACCATTCCCGTTGCTACTGCTTCCGTTGCCAGACGTGCCGTTGGTGGTGGTGGTAGAGTTCGCTCCGCTGGCGGCCTTCTTGCGCTGTGCGATGTACGTCTGGTTCGTTGTGGTCTCCATGTACATGTCGGACGGCTTGATCCCGTTGCACTCGCCGATGGGGCGGAGCTGATGTGTGTTGTATCAGTACGTGGTAGAAATGTGCTGGAGTTATGGGGAACTGCTTACTGTAAACGGAGGGTTGTGCGTCAAGGCGGCGTTGAGGGTGTACTGGGTGGCGAGGTCGACGGTGACTTGGAAGAGATCGTGCTCGAGGACGATGAATCTGTGCGAATATAGCAGTTAGGAAGTGAGAGAAAGACTGGCTTAGCGGTAGACTCACCCTGTGCTTAAGGAAGTGGCGTTGCCGAGGATGGCTTGGAAGTCCTGGAACTGTTGTTCACCAGTTTCTTGACCGCCAGCGACACGCCAGTCTTCAAACAAAATGAGAAACGCACTAGCGAGACCGCGAGCGAGGTTTACTTACCGTTAGTGTCGAACTTGGCGCCAGACGGTGTGGCTGTCCACATGATTGCCGTGAGACCCATGGCGTTTGCAATAGCCCGCACACGATCATCTTTATGGATGTTAGTGGCTGTGGATGATACGAAGAGTAGGTTCCATACCAATGTCACCGTAAGGAGGACGGAAAGTGGTAGGAGTAACGCCGATCACTTGCTGGATTGCGCGACGGGACCAGCCAAGCTCTGCGACGATTTGCTCGTTCGTAAGGGAGGTCAAAGCCTGCAATACATCTTAGCGGGAGTTAACTATAAATGTTAGGTTATTTTAGAGCTTACGGGGTGTGCCCAGGTATGAACACTGATCTCGTGACCCGCCATGTACTCTTCGACGAGAACGTCGGGACGCTCGACAGCGCGAGAGCCGACAACGAAAAATGTTGACTTCAAGTTCTTCTGGCTCAAATAGTTGAGAAGGGTTCTAGTGCATGCGCAGTCAGCTTTGCAAATGGATGGGCTCAGCTAGAGCGACATACTGGGCTACAAAATTGTCAGATACCAGTGATATACCGTACGATGCTAAGGACACTCACTATAAGGCGATGGACCATCGTCAAAGCTGACACCCCATGTCAGCGGGTCGGGGCATGATACAATGTCAGTCGGTCTCGTCCAGCCACCGCATGTCCACCAGCCGTTCTGCTGAGCATTAGCTGCTGCATCAGGGCTCTCGCCACAGCTGCCGTCGATGGTAGGAGCGATGTCGGGGATCTCAACGCCCTCAATCTCTTTCAACCATTCTTGAACCTCCGGGGAGTCGGTGGGAGCGACTTTGTCAGGAGCAGGCCATTCGCTCGCAACGAAGACGACTGATACGAGTTTAGTATCGGCGTAAGCGTGTAGGGATTGATTTACTCACAAGTGGTGGGCAGAGGGATGGCGCCTGAATAAGACGGCGTGGCGCCGGGTGCGTAAGTCTGCGAGACGGGGAAGGTGGGCTCTACCGGCATGCCCGATGTGATTTCACTCAAGGGTAGTGCTCCAGTTCCTTGAGGCTGAGGGGCGGCAGGGGCAGGGGCACCTGGGGACGGTGTCGGGGCGGGGGCGCTGGCACCCGCCTGCCCTGACGAGGGAGCAGCGAGAGCAGCTCCTGTTGCGGACGATGGGAGCTGACGAGCGACGTGTTCGTGATGTCTGCGGATGGCATGCACGTCGTGTGCTGTGGTGGCGACAATAAGTGCCGAGAAAACCGTAAAGGCTTGGAATTTCATGGCGATTATGGGAGGGGGTTAGTTTGTTGGCAAAGGAATGACGAGGAGCACAAGGCAAAAGAGAGGAAAAGGACAGCGCAAAGCGCGACGGAGTTAGACGTTCAAGTTACAGTCACAAACATTTCTCCCCGTCGCAATCGCGGTCTTTAACGACTTACGCGATTTACCATATTGGGATGATTCGCAGAACCTGTCCCTGGATGCCAAGCTACGGCATCTCGGCGAGCTGCCCGCCTACGTTCCTTTCCTGGTAACAGTCGGGACTTGGTCCTGACTATCATCTCGCCGCGATATGTTCTGCCTCGGGCTCGATTGCAATGGCCAAAAAGAGGAAAGACACGCCTCGTGCGTCTACACTGCATAATTTCTTTGCGAGCCAGGGCACCGCTTCAGCTGCGAAAAGGCCCAAGCTTTCGTCCATCACGCCAAGACGCACGGTTGCGGTGAAGAAAACTAGTCCCGCACCAGAGGATATCATTGTTATCGATGACTCGGACGACGACCATGCTGTCGAAACACCTAGCCGCCCTGCTCGTGCGGCCCCGAAGCACTCAGTGAGCAATGCTCGAACCTCCCGAGCAGCGTCGGGTAGCGGCCGGGGGTTGCCGCTGCGCTATACACAGGAGTCTGACAGCGACGTCGAAGTTCTGGAATCACCGATACACAAGGTTGCAAAGGACACAATGTCATTTGGGACGCCCACGCTATTGATAGACCGCGAGAGTATAACATCCGGCCCTGCACATGAAGATATGGACTTTGGTCGGGCTGTACTCTTGCTACAGTCCGGGGACGGCGCAGACACAAACTCCTCAGTTTCTACGGGGGCTGTTGGTCTGAAAGCATCTTGCCCATCTTCTGCTGTCTCGAACACTCCTAGAGAGACTATAGAAGACCCGGTTGAGGAATGGGGCACCGGCGACGATGAGATGGACGCCACGAACGGAGAATCGGCATTTGTGACTGAGCCTGTGGCAGGGCCTTCAAACATTATCGCAGCGCGTGTAGAAAATACTGAGAGATGTCCGATTTGTGACAAGGAGTTGGTCGGTATGAACGCCTTGGTAAATCTCACATATGCGTCCAGACGTATTTGTTTCTCATGACCCACTCTATAGAACATAAACGAACATGTGAATGACTGCATAGATGGTATCAGCTCTGCGCAACCCCTCCCGATACAACCTGAGATCCAGCCCATCCAGACGAACGAGGTGCCACAGAAAGCGCCTCCGTCAAAGGGTCCGGGCGCATTCTCCGTGCTCATGACCTCGCACAAAGAGAATGAAGCGTGGAGGGAGGCTGCTGATGCCGAAGACCGTAACTTTCGTCCAACGAAGGCAAATGGCGGTCGACGGAAAGCGCCATTCTACAAGGTGCTACAAGGTATGCCTATCGCAGTAGACGCCTTTCGATACGGCTCAATACCTGGCGTGACTGCCTACTTTCTGACGTGAGTCGCACGGTCGGTCCATACGAGAGAATATCATAACTTGAATCATAGCCACGCGCATTCCGACCACTACACCAATCTGTCAGCGAACTGGAAGAACGGACCGATCTATTGCTCTGAGGGTACGGCAAACTTGATCATGCTCATGCTAGGTGTAGATCAGAAGTGGGTGCACCCTCTACCAATGAATGTTGCGACGGTCGTACCCGATACAGGGGGTGTGCAGGTCACCCTCATTGAAGCCAACCACTGTGAGTAGTTACAGTAGATCGAGAGCAGGCCGTCGCTCATCCAGGCTCGACAAAGGTCCCGGTTCATGCCTTTTCCTGTTCGAGGGTCAGCAGACAGTGAACGCAGGCGACAGTGCATACAAGTCGCCGTTCGTAGGCTCGAAGAAAGCCTTCCGATATTTGCACTGTGGCGACTTCCGTGCATCCCCGCAGCATGTGAACCATCCCTCCATCAAAGGCAAACACATCGATCATGTTTACCTAGACACAACGTACTTGGACCCGAAGGTTTGTTGGCTTAGTTATTTTTTACGGTGCGACTGGCTCTGATGGCGTGTTCAGTACTGCTTTCCACCGCAAAGCCAGGTCATATCTGCATGCGCAGAGCTCGCTCGTCGATTAGTATCCGGAGAAGCTATACCCGGTGCTGGAGAAAAGCGAGAAGGCAAAGTGGACGGGTGGTTCAGCAAGGTAGACAAATTCAAGCAAGAAGAGGAAGTAAAATCAGCGGCCAAAACACTTGTAGTAGTTGGGTACGTATTGTTCATCGCGCCGTGCGATTGCATACTGAGCGAACTCAAGTACCTACTCTATTGGCAAGGAGCGAATAGTCAAAGGTGCACTATGCTCTCCAACTGCTAGCGCGCGATCCACTAACTGAGTCGCCCTGCAGCGATCGCAAAGGCACTCAAAACTAAGGTTTATAGCGACGCCCGCAAAACTGCCATCCTGCGCTGTCAGTCTGACCCTGAGTTGGATGCACTGCTGACATCGGACCCCCTTGAAGCAGGAGTGCACCTTTTGCCTTTGGGGACCATATCCTCCGACAAGCTGAAGATCTACCTTGAGCGATGGAAGGGTCATTATGCGAAAGCCATTGGTTTTCGACCCACCGGTTGGACGTACGTGTGAATTTGCATTTCTGCTGTGGTCCCCGTACTAAATAACGTGCAGTTTCTCTGCGCCCTCAGGGAGTGAAACACTGCCCGCTATCTCGACGGTCATATCTCGTTCGCAATCCAAGTCGTTCACCTACACAAACCTCAACCCGATGAAGAACTCCACGGCTGCACTGCAGATGTATGGCGTGCCTTATTCCGAGCACAGCTCATTTTTTGAGCTGACATGCTTTGCGCTATCGCTGGATTGGGGGCGAATGATAGCGACGGTGAACGTTGGTAGTGAGACTTCGCGCGGGAAGATGAGTAAATGGGTAGAGAGATGGGAAGCGGAGCAGAAGAAGAGAGGTAGAGTAGAAATTGTACCACCGAGAGATCCAGACTACTGGTGATTCCTGTGTAATTTTTAAGTATCTATGTCCACTATAATTTGGCTGTCCAACTCACACCACAAGTCGTTCGTCCGTGCATGCCCAGTTAACTTAGATGCATACCATCGGGCACGAGGCCGCCGTCAATCACGCGCGCACCTGGTCCGTGCGCACGGCAGCGAGAGTATATAAGCGAGGGTGAATCCTTCTGAACAACTCATACTTACCTTGATGGCACAAGCCCCTTCATCTACCTGGGTTTGTGGGCCGTGGGGGCCTTCCATAGCACGGCGACCCTGTCCTCAGAGGGAACCTGCGGTTTGTATGGGCTTCGGCTCATGCACCGTCTCAATATTTTCCTGTCCCGCTTCGGCCCTCGGGCTGGGCGGGCCTTACTTTTTGACCCTCCGCGGTCCTAACCCTAACCCTAATACGCCTTAATAATTACTTATCTTGTCTACAAAGATTGTATAAACCGGACGTCACCTTCGAGTGTGATTATTGACAACGTGCTCGCGATGAAGTCGATCTTCTTAGGGGATAGCATTCAGACACAAGATGATATGTAGTCCGCTCAAATAATATAAAATTGAATAATACAATGCGGTACACAAGACGATACGCTACGCTGAGTAGTCCAGTTTCGCTGTAGGGTTTCAATCAGCATTGACTCGGATGCACAATGTTGGGTACTTACTCTCGTGCTTCTTGGCCTCGGCAACTTTCCTTGCAGCCTTCGTCAAGTCCTCTTGAATCACATACTCTCTATCATCGCGAATGGCAAACATTCCGGCTTCCGTAACCACATTTCGCAAGTCAGCGCCGTTGAATGAATCAGAGAGCTATAGTTTGCCCTGATCAGCAAATGAAGGGAGACTGAACACAACAGATATATCACCTTCACGATGGCCTCATAATCAATCTCGCCGTGCTTGTTCACGGGCTGAGCATGGATCTTGAGAATCTCGAGACGTGCTTGCTCATTTGGAAGAGGGATTTCGATCTTTCGGTCCAGTCGGCCAGGACGAAGCAACGCAGGATCCAGAGTGTCCGGTCGGTTTGTCGCCATAATCAGTTTGGTCTTCCCTAATGAGTCGAAACCGTCCATCTGGTTCAGCAACTGCACACCATACTGATCAGCACGTCCTTCACCCGGGAGTATAAAGGACAGTAGCATACCTCCATCAATGTACGCTGGATCTCTCGGTCGGCACTGGTACCTTCTGAGAATCGTCGTCCACCAATAGCATCAATCTCATCCATGAAGATCACACATGGCTCGTGATCCTTAGCATAGCCGAACATCTCGCGCACCACCCTAGCAGACTCTCCAATGTACTTGTCAACTATTGCGGAGGCTACGACTTTCAGGAAGTTGGTGCTGAGCGTGGCGGCGACTGCTCGAGCAAGGAGTGTCTTGCCCGTCCCTGGGGGTCCATACAGAAGAACACCTTTCGGAGGCTTCATGCCTACTCGCAGGAATAGCTCAGGGTTGAGTAGCGGTAGCTCGATGATTTCTCGCAGTTCGCGCACTTGCTCGCCTAAGCCACCAATACCTGCAAAGGATACGCCTGACGGGTCTTCCATGCTCATCTTGTACACCATGGGGTCAACTTCACGAGGAAGAATTCGCATGATCGTAAGCGTAGTCATGTCCAAGCTGACCCGAGTTCCCGCTTTCATCTTCGCGGCAGGGAGAGCTGGTCGATATGAAACGACGTATCGAGGTCCGGATGATGCTTTCACAATAACTGCAGCAAACGATTAGCACAATAATGTATACTCTAGAGAATAGTCTTACACCGTTCGTCATCGAGTTGTTTCATAACCTCTGCGATAATCTGGCCTACGGATTGTACGGCCTTAATATCATCTTCGGTCTTCTCGTACTCTTTCTCCAAGTCCTTGAGAGAGAAGCGCACTAGTAGGCACTCGTTAAATATACTTCTGCAAATTATCGAGTTGCGTCTGCTTACGATTCTTCAAGCTCTGGCTATTAGCTTCATGTTGACGCATTTTCTAAGATACGACCGTGAGCATGCATCCAAATGAACTGCCTGTGGTACGCACCTCCCTATATCCTTTCAGGGCATCTTGTCGTCTCTGATCTAGCGGTGCGGACGAACTTGAGGCTTGCGTAGACATGATGGTACGGTTGAGTAAAGCGAGTTAAGTGAACGCGTACACGCGCGAGTACTGACGCGTCCCAATGCGCGTCTATTCATGATAAGTGGGCTTCACGTGATAGCAGCGGATCCCGCCTTTTCTCTCCATTTGGGATATGGCCGCCCTCTTACCAACTTCATCCCCGACCACCACCACCTCGCCTAAGCCATGTCGAAACATCACCCAGGTGAGCTGCTCACTCATACAACAAACTGATACCTTTTCTCATACATGCCCTGTAGATCTCATTATGTGCAGGCGGCAGCCTGGGATTGGTGAGTGAACCTTGCAGTGGCGCCAGCTCCTCATTGCTGACTGTACTTCAGCTATTGGTCGCCTGTGCGAGAAATGTGACGGCAAATGGTGCGTAGTACATTGAAAGTGTTTAGGGTATGGGAACTCATCTGCATGATAGCCCAGTGTGCGATTCGTACGTGCGCCCAGAAACCCTAGTGCGTATATGCGACGAGTGTAACTTCGGTACTTACGGCGGTCGATGCATCATTTGCGGCTCCCCTGGTAAGCTCTCACTAGCTTAGTAATACGCGTGTGCTGAATTTTCTAGGTATATCCGACGCATACTACTGTGCTGAGTGTACGAGACTCGAGAAGGATCGCGACGGTTGCCCCAAGATTGTGAACCTGGGAGCTAGTAGAACGGACTTGTTCTATGAACGCCGTAGATTAGGTATGTGTTACCTTTGACATACGTGGTCGTGACTGAACGGTTTTGTGTGTTGTAGGATTCAAAAAGGGCTAGTTTAGCCACGTCGGTGTATCCAGCCTGTTCTTCGTCATCACATATCCCCTGTTGTATGAGTCGGATAATTGTGCTTGCAATACAATGTCTGCGTTAGCATGACTAGTCAAGTGTGTCGTGGTTCGCATTCCACGCCCATCTCATATAGCAACTTACGTGCTTCCCTTCGTCCAGCTCTATGTCTCGGCCGTAAATCAAGGGGACGCAGACCACCCTACAACTGTCGGGTCCCCGTTATCGGCTGTGCTGGTCGAGGAGCACAGTTTCGATATCTCAAGGATCTGCTCAATAGGGCGCTTCCATCGACAGTTTATAGCATGGTTAACATCTCGAATATCTTGGAAATCAGCGTTCACGCACGTAAACAAGAAACACAGTGAATGTAACGGCAAGATAGCGTCTGTACAAACCAAACTCGCGTCCCGTCTCCCATATTGAAAAGGCGAGCTGGGGTAATCTTAATTCTTCTGATAGAAGACGATGAGGTGCAATGACTAGCTCGCCATTATTTCATGTTTACTGAACGCGCGTGTACATTGTGCGGCCGTTCTCGAGTTTGACTTGGAGTGGATCTTAATCCCGAGGTGTGGTTTTACTATCTGTAAATCTCAGTTAGACCTGACGTGATGTGGGCAAGCGATGTTGTATTAGCTTCCGTCTGGTGAGCCGGTTTCGGTTTTTTTTCTTCAGTCACGCGAGGTATATAAGGAATTTGGAGGCCGTCTGGCTCATTCGATCACTCACCCTTTCGCAGACTGCAATGCACAGGATAGGCGTCAAGTCCATCAGGAAGTTATTTTATGCCAGGGCACCCGGAGGTGAGAATAACGTGCCAAAACAGCGTTATCGCGCGGTAGAGAGATTATAGTAACAACTGAGTCATCTAGCCTTCGCTGGCCAATCAAATCCTGCGACAGGCATGAGGCTGGAGTAATGCATCCGCTTGATAAAGCTTCAGCTGCGTTATTGACTGTCCTACCAGTACCTCGCGGTCACTTCCAATCACATCCCTGCAGCTCATGTCGCCAGCACTTCTGAGCACTGAGAGCGCCTCCGCTCAGCCACCTAAGCCGACCGCGATTTTGCATCGCACTCCCTGGAAGCCCCCGATTGCGGCATCAGCAGAGGGTTCCTACATAACTCTGGACGATGGCAGGCAGCTACTTGACGCCGTTGGCGGTGCCGCCGTCTCGTGCATTGGCAATGGACATCCGGAAGTTGTCAAGGCTATCAAGGAACAGGTTGACAAGATCTCCTGTATGTGGGCTGTGTATCAACAGGGGACCTATACTGATTGCTCACACGCAGATGTTTACAATATGCAGCTATCGAATCAGCCCGCAGAGGAGCTAGCCAAAGTCTTGATCAATTCTGCAAACGGGGCTTTCGAGCTTGTTGGTTTCGTCTCAGGAGGTACGCTAAATCAGACTGCTCACGGATCTTGAGGCTGACAGGTAGATCCGCAGGTTCGGAAGCTATGGAAGCTGTTATCAAGTTGGGACGCCAAGTTTGTAGAGCCATATATTCCACGATGTCATCTTACTAAGTGGCTTTCCTTCACAGTACTTCTATGAGACTAAGCAAACTCAACGCCGAAACTTCATTGGGAGGCATCTCTCGTTCCACGGGAACACCATCGCTACATTATCCTTGGCTTCTCACGCAGGACGTCGAGCGCCCTATGAGCCCCTTCTTGACAATACCAACTTCCACCATGTCTCTCCGGCGTACGCTAAGCGCTTCCAAAAGGCTAACGAAACGGAGGAGCAGTACGTGGAAAGACTGCGACAAGAACTTGATGATAAATTCCAGGAACTGGGACCTGACACTGTCATCGGTTGTGAGTGGTGATATCCTTCATCCAGCTTCTGCCGCGTTTCTAAGCATCCTTGCAGTCGTCGCAGAGACTGTAGTAGGCGCCACAACAGGTGTTGTTCCTCCGCCAAAAGGTTACTTCCGGGCGATGAAGTCTGTCTGCGATAAGTATGGTGCATTGTTTATTCTTGATGAAGTTATGAGTGGCATGGGTCGTACGTCTCCGAGTTTCTCTTGACATTCATGTTGTTCAAACACAAACGCCTTAGGTCTGGGGACACTTCACGCCTGGGAACAATATGCCGAAGGCATCAGCCCAGATTTACAGGCGGTTGCCAAAGGTCTCGGTGGCGGGTGCGTCTAAACGTAGTGCATCTTGGCATTCATGTTCAAGGCATTTCCAGATATGCTTCCATCGGGGCGGTGTTGATTTCCAAGAAGGTTGCGGACGGTATTAGGGACACCGCCGGCTTCTGGAAACATGGACATACTTACCAGGTGAGGCAGATCACCCCAGACTGGCGTGGCGTGGCGTTCCTTTTCTGAATCTCCGCCTTCTGTAGGCACATCCGCTTGCATGCGCTGCTTCACTGGCTGTGCAGAAGGTCATAGTGCAAGAGAATTTGCTCGAGAACTCTCGCAAGCAAGGCGAATATCTGTCCTCCCTGCTACACGAGAGATTGCTCGCGCCGAACTCCGTTGCGGCACCTTTTGTCTTTGACATCCGTGGTTCAGGTTCGTGGTGGGCCGTTGAATTCGACTTCGATGGCCCGTCAGCGCCTCGAGTTGACCTCAAGGGGCAGTCATTTGCCATAGCCGTGCAGCAGCGTGCCCTGGACCACGGGCTCGTTATTATGGGAATGGCCGGTACCGCCACCCTTGACGGCAGCAAGGGTGATGCCATCCTGCTGTCACCCGCCTACAACATCAAGAAAGAACAAATAGACTTTATTGTAGATGTGTTTGTGAAGGCAGTAGAGGAGCTGCTCCGCGAGAGTTTTGTGTAGACTTGTTGTGTGTATGATATCTTAGTAACTACCCTTCATACGTGAACGGCATGCTTCGGCACTTCTTGCGCGTATCAGCGGAGCTCTAACTAGCGCCGTAGTGTTGAAGCGGCGATTAATCAGCCTACCGCCTGCAGCGGCGGAATCCTGACTTGGGCCACCACCAGCTACTTATACCTCCGAAGCGTTTTACTGTCCTGAGGGATCGATGGCAGGCTGTATACACTAAATGGACTCTACCCAACAGCAAGAAGCGACATCGCATCTAGCAGAGCCATCCAGTTCCACAGCAACAGCCAACTTAGAAACGAAGGTATTACGTTCCAGTGCAAGAGTAAAGGCCGCGAAAGAGAAGGAAAAGGAGAGGGAACGCGCGTCAGTTGAACAACAGCCGTCTGCTTCGACATCTACCACGAAACGTACTCGCGACATCGCCACAACCAAGGGGAAAGGCAAGGAATTAGGAGAGGACGCTATCAGGGCCACCAAGAGGTATGGGCGTCCGCATCATCCACATGCTACACAGCCATGTCTAATGATATCATGGTGCATTAGAGCTCGTCGCACGACGTATCCCATTACTGCACCGCTTACTATTAACGAACCACCCAAGGATCCCAAAGGCAAGAAGCGCGCTGTGCCCGAAGGCTCATCTGAAGACGAGGGCCCTACTACATCAGCTTCAGCACCAGTCAAACGTACCAAGACTACGAGTACCTACTCCCTCCGCTCCCGCAACGACACCACTTCATCCAACGAGATGCCTAAGAAGACAAGGTGAGTATTCCTTATATGCTTGACGAATGACTAAGCCAACTCTATGTAGGTCTGTCTCTGGCAAAGGTAAAGCGAGCGCTGTGAAATCCAAGGCAGCTGCTTCTATCCCAAGCAGCTCTCGAGCAGACGATGAAGATATTGAGATGTATGATGCCGACTATGTACCTGAGCAAGAGCGCGACGATCCAGAAAAGCAACAAGAAGATGCGCATCCACAGGACGTTCTTGGGGAGGATCATGGTGATGATGGGCACAGCGACGACGAAGACGATGATGACGACGACGACGGAATCCCTCACGGCCACGACCATCTAACGGGCCTTCATGGATCAGCTCCGTTGTCGCTGTTCGGCGACTTCCGCCACATTGGCTCATTTATGATGGGCTTATCGACCAGACTGAAGACGATGCTGAATAATATCAAGCGTACTGCGGATCCGACTACGAGATTGGTAACCCTTCAGGAGCTATCGGAATTGCTCAGCATTAGCACCGAAGATACGCTAGCTGGAGCATTTCAAGTTGAGTCGTTTGTACGCGAATTAGTCAGAATTCTTGGGGGTACAGGCAACGATCCCGAAGATGGCGAAGACGACGACGAACGCGAACAAGACGAGGACGCAGCCTTAGCCGCAGCTTTAGCAATGAGCTCAGGAGGCGCGTACCAAGGCGACGAGAATCTGGAGGCTCAAGTTCTTGCTTGTCGATGTCTAGCCAACTTGATGGAAGCCCTTCCAGGGGTCGCGCACACAGTGGTTTACCATGGTGCCATCCCGGTCTTGTGCAGCAAATTGATCGAGATATCTTATATTGACCTTGCAGAGCAAACCCTCAGTGTGAGTCTTATTCCACCCCTTCGATGAGTCGTGAACGTGTTTATACGTCATTGTAGACCTTGGAGAAGATCTCGGAAGAGTTTCCCAGTTCTATCGTGCGCGAGGGTGGCTTGGCCGCTCTGCTCAACTACCTCGACTTTTTCTCCATTGCAGTACAGCGTACAGCGCTGCAGGCAGCATCAAATTGTTGTCGCAACGTATCGGCTGAGCATCTACCAATGATTCGTGGCGTCTGGCCGATTGTCAGGAATTGCCTGGGCTATGCAGACCAGCGTTTGGTCGAATACGCCTGCTTATGCGTCATCCGCGTGGTAGAGTCGTATTACAGATCATCCCCTGAGAGCCTGGAGGCATTGGTTGATGTAGACCTCATCAAGGCTGTGAACAACCTCTTACTTCCCGCAGGTGGGTCACCGTTGATCGCTGCAAACACATTCACCCTCCTTCTACGTGCTCTCGCCACCTCGGCGAGGGTGAGCCCCAAGATCACTATGGTTCTTCTCGAGGCAGGCATAGTCGACTCTTTGTATCAAATCTTGACTGGCGTTCTCCCACCCACGTCGGGAGGGACCGAAGAACAAGGCGATTCAGTCAGCGGACAGGGTCTGGGCGGAGGTGTCGCCGATATGACCGTTATGGAGAACTTGGCGCACCGACCGAAAGAACAAATTGAAGAAGCTCTGAGCCTTGTGTCTGAATTGATGCCTCCTCTACCGAAAGGTGAGCCAGCTTCTTATAGTAGGAGAACCACACTTACATGGATCATCAGACGGCGTTTTCGACCACAAAGGTTACACGGAGAAATCCCTCAATCGCCTAGTTAAGGCCAAGGCCAAGGCCGAACGTGCTGCCGCAAGACAGCTCGTGGCTGCTGCTATGGGTGTGGCTGTACCTCCGCAGACTTCCGCTGCTGCAGGTAGTTCTACTCCCGCAGAAGATAGTCCCGCCCCTGACGCGGCCCCGGATGCACCCACAGGGGTGACAGATGCCGAGGAGGTACCTACCCTCGTGCCCACCAAGGAAGCAGTCCTTGACAGAACAGATCTTCTTCGCTCGAAACCTGAGGTTGTAGGCAGGTACATGCAGCTCATGGTTCCAATCCTTGTAGACGTCTATGCAGCGAGCGTTGTTGCGCCCATTCGCCTGAAAACTCTTACTGGTCTTTTGAAGGCTATCAGCTTCCTCGACGCAGATGAGCTACGTCGAGTATTCACGGTATGATAACAGTCTTTCTTTACGCTTCATAGCCTCATTGTGTGCATCCTTCAGTTTGTTCCGGTGGCTAGCTTTGCCTCCTCCATCCTCTCCGCAAAGGACTACCCCTCGTTGGTCATCTCCGCGCTTCAACTCGTGGAACTCTTGTTGATCAAGTTGCCGCTGGAGTATAAGCCTGCTTTCCGTCGTGAGGGTGTTCTGCATGAACTGGAGACACTATCCAGCAGGACTCTTCTTACATCCAAGTCTAAAGATAAGGAGAAGGAGAAAGATGGTTCCGAGAATGTGCTGCCTATGGATGGCGGGCTGCCACCGAACGTCCTTCCACCGGGCTCAGTCGTGCCGATTCCTGGGTACAAGAAGTTGTCATCTCTTGCCATAGAGCCTGACGATGCTATCACGCTGAGGGCTCGTGTTATCAAGTTCAAGCACCTGAGCAGCGATGACGCGGATGACAGTGATGATCTCTCAAAGACTCTTCAACGCCTCGTAACGTGCATCTCATCCAGGGCCACCGCAGAACAGGACCTTTTACCCGCGCTTGTCGAACTCGCCAGCTTATTCGCCTCTCCACACACGTCCGTATCAAGCTTTGAGTTATTGCAGAGTGGCGTTGTGGATGCTTTGCTCCATTTCATTACAGATTCCGAGCGCACAGGTGAGATTTCTCTTCTGTTCCAGGCATGTGGTTATTAAAAGACTTTGCAGTACCCCTCGGGCGACGTCGTGACTTGTTCTTCGATGCCTTTACGGCTCGCAAGGTCAAAGGTTCTAGTGGAGGTCAGACTCCCCTGGCGGTCTTTGTGAAGAAATTGCAAGAGAGTTTGACCAGGATGGAGTCGTTCGAAGTCGTTACCATAGCGCAAAACATCGACGGTATGTTGTTGAACACATTACATGACACAGTGTTTTTACCCCTTTCTAGAAACGAAACGAAGTTCACCGTCTTTGCTTGCTCGGCAGTTGCGCCTGCGCCTGATAGCGGCCGACGACTCGGATATCCCGAAGAACCTGAGCAATATCATTGTTTCCATTCATGCGATCGCCACCTTCCAAGCTCTTCATGACTACCTACGACCTCGCGTAGCTGGGTTGATGACCAGAGGTTCACGGTTGTCCAGCATGCTTGCAGCCCTAGCTGCATCTGGTGCGGCTGCTTCGTCATCTAGTGGTATTCTTGAACCCCCCGCGCCCGCGCCGGCAGCAAGCGCTTCGTCTGGTGGTGTGGGTGTTAGTCGTCGCCGCAGTCAGCGTCTCCGAGAGAAGAAATCAGGCACATTGAGTGAAGGGGGCACAGCGGACTCGGACGCACAACCCGGAGAAGCCACCAATGTAGCTGATCCTGCAGCTACTTCATCCTCGACAGAAGCTCAGGATCAATTAGCGAAAGAATTAGCCAGCGACACCGCTGTGAATGATGACGATTTTGCTGCTGAGTTCACTGACGATGAGGTTGACTTGGATGCTGAAGTGCGTATTCTTATACACACTCCAGTTCAAACGCTCACTATCCTCAGGTTATTGATGATGAAGGCGATGCGGATGACGGTGTTCCGGAGAAGACCGTTACGGTCTCTGTGGGCGAAGGTATGTGTACATATGCTGCGCCAGTCATATTCTCAACGCATACATCAGATGGATCCAAAGTTGTCGCGCAGACTCCCGATGGCACTCGGGTAACTACCCCAAATCCAGGAAGACTAGCTATGTCGGCTGCGATGTCGAGAGGGCTGGGTCTGCCCAGGCCATCATCGTATGCAGCAGCTCTCAAGGCAAAACCTACAGATTGGCACCTTGAGTTTTCTATGGACGATCACAACCTTCCTTTAGATTTGACAATATATGGGGCCATCCACCAGCAGGAAGCTCGGAAGAATTCGACACAGGCCCTTCCGCCTAGCATGATTTGGCAAGGTGTTTATAACGTGAAGTTCAAGAAGGTCTCCGGTCCTGCACCCAGTGCAGAAGGTACTAATTATTTACGTCCTCCAGAGAGCAGCCAAGTACTGACTTATCCTAGGTCGTGGGGAGGATGTTTCTTCCAGGAGCAGATCTCCGGCGCCTTCGCTGTCTTCTTTGCCTGAGGATGCTCCCCATGCGAAGATCCTGCGCCTCCTTCGCGTTTTGCACAAGCTCAACTCCGCTGAGTCTGAGAGAGTGGTCCATCATGGAGCAAATAAGGCTTTGGCCGAGTCGGCATTCGTGAACAACAAATTGACTGCTAAGCTCACTCGCCAGCTTGAAGAACCAATGATCGTCGCCAGGTGAGTTCTATCCTTGCTGTCCCTCAATATAGCCCAGCTCAACTTCCCAAGCTCATGTCTGCCTGATTGGGCCCTCGATCTGCCTCAACATTTCCCGTTCCTTTTCCCATTCGCCACTCGTTACAATTTCCTTCAATCGACATCCTTTGGCTATGCGCGCCTGATCTTGAAATGGCAGAGTCAACAGGTCCGCGGCCAGGACAGTAATTCGCGGCGGGATGAGGGTGTGGGCTTCCTGGGGCGTTTGCAGAGACAGAAGGTCCGCATCTCCCGGAAGCATCTTCTGGAGTCAGCGGTCAAGGTCTTCGAGTTATATGGGTCTTCTTCATCTATTCTCGAGGTCGAATACTTCGAAGAGGTTGGCACTGGTCTTGGACCTACGTTGGAGTTCTACTCTTTAGTCTCTAAAGAATTCGCTCGACGAGACCTCAAAATATGGAGAGATGCAGATACTATGCAGCCAGGACCATATGTTCATCACCCTCTCGGCCTGTTCCCGTCTCCAATCACACCTGAAGACATCGCGAGCGATGGAGGACAGTGAGTGTATCAACCTCAACCGGCGTTTGTTGCACCATAGCTTACCGTTCTACTCAAAAAATTAGAAAACGTACTCACATCTTACGCGTCATCGGACAGTTTGTTGCCAAGGCTATGCTTGATTCTCGCATAATCGATTTGCATATGAACAAGATCTTCCTGAAACTTGTCTTGGGCGATGAGGTTGCTTTGACCATCGATAATCTCAAGGTATGCAATGCTCTATCTTGTCATACTTACGTTCAAGTGTATTTATGATTTATGAAGCGCGTCGATGAGGAGCTCGCCGAGTCGCTGATCAAGCTTCGCAGTCTGGCGTCTAACAATGGCCAAAGTGAGAAGGTGAACTATTCTGCTCCACTTGTCAACCGTGCGCACACTGAAGTATGAAACAGATACGAAGAAAGCTAGGCATGGTTAGCATCGAAGACCTCGCTCTCGACTTCACAATACCTGGATATGACATTGAACTACGGGTTTGTCTTTCTTCTTTGTGACCTTGTCTTGATACTTAGTTTGATTGTAGCCCGGCGGTCGCGACATAGCTGTCACCTCGGAAAATGTCGAGGACTACATACATGAAGTGCTTGAAGCTATCATTGGCCGGGGTGCCGCTGTACAGGCCAAGGCGTTCCGTGAAGGCTTCTCGAAGGTTTTCCCTATCGCCGACTTGCAAGCTTTCACTGCGGATGAGCTTGTTATGTTGTTCGGTAATTCCGATGAGGATTGGAGCTTAGAGAGTGAGTAGCAGACGCATGTCCAACTCGTTCACTCGTAGCTGATTATGTGACAGCTCTCTCCGAAGTGATCAAGGCTGACCACGGGTTCAATGTTGAAAGTCGTGCAATTCGTGACCTCCTCGAAGTGTTATCAGAATACGACGCGAACACGCGGCGCGAGTTCCTGCAGTTCATAACTGGTAGCCCAAAGCTACCGATCGGAGGTCAGCATATGTCTTGGTTATCATACAAAATGTGTATATTGAACTGTTCAACCTCAGGATTCCGTGGTCTCAACCCTCAGTTCACCATAGTTCGCAAACCCCACGAAGCCCCGCTTACGGCCGACGACTACTTGCCTAGTGTCATGACCTGTGTCAATTATTTGAAACTTCCTGAGTACTCATCGAAGGCTGTCATGAGGGAGAGGTTGGCAGTTGCCATGAAGGAAGGCGTCGGCAGTTTCCATTTGTCATAATCTCAATTGCAGCACATACACATTGTACTCTATCATCTCATCTCGTTCTGTGCTATCGCTCATCATTGTCATTGTGTCTACTAGAACATTTCAGTTTCCGTAATAAATAACTAAACTTAACTGTGATTTTGCATGAATATTATGATGCTCTCAGAACCACTTGGGGGACCGTGACAGGCGCAGTTCGACAAGAGTAGTGAAATCAAAGATATATGACAAAAAAAACACAGAATACAAGTGCACATAAGATCACATAATATTGAACCGGTGAGAGATATACACGAATGATAACTTTAGCGCATCCTCCTCCCAAATATTTACCTTCGAAGTGTCATTAGTCAAGGAGGACAGATCATCGGTTGTACACTGCGTGAGGAACGATGGGCGGTGGAAGTTGTGTATCGTCTTCCAATGGCGCAAATCGTCTATTCGCAAGCAACTTAGCATAGCGCGCCGTTACAACGTAAGAATGTACGTACCGGAAACGTGACATATTGATCTGTAAACGGAGACCTCCATTCAGCTTATATCGTAATAGCAAGGAGAGTACAAAGGTACGCACGACTGATTTGAATACCACGAAGAAATGTTTGTCATTATGGGTGTCGAATGATTCGCAGGAGTCGCAGAAGTCTTTGGCGCAGTAGACACAGCGGAACCACTCGCCGGCGATGCGGTTCATACAGCGATCACACACGGCGGAGGTGTTTACGACGTCGCGGAGGTATTCTAGGAGGCTGTGTTAGATTGCGAAGTTCACGTTACCAACGGAAGACCGCTACCTTTGGGACGCTCTCGGCTGTAAACACCACCAGGAGGGCCGGCGGGGATGTTGTATCTGGGAACAACAATTGGTTTAGTTTATTGCAGCACATCATGTATGGAAACTTACAGAATTGGGAGGAGAGCGAAGTCATACTCAATCGGGTGGTCTACCGGTCGAGGTAGCTTAAAGAACACATGCATGGGGTCATGTATCGCATACGAGTGCGCCTCACAATTGGAGCACTATTATTTGTTATCAGGGACAAATTTGCAGGGAACACTGAACGCATTACCAGGCTATACCCGTCAGGTTTCGAAGGACACATAGCGCATTGATAGCGCACTCCATATATGGGCTACAAGGACTTCAACATGACAGAACGAGCTTGGCAGAGATAGTGAGGCTGACCTTACGACAATTCCGGCATGGAAGGCCATGATCATCTGTAGCACCCGTGACAGGTAATGCAGTCAGACTCGAAGACGCCGTACCAATCACCGTCCGCGTGTACGATGAAATGAAGGAGTCTCGTCTTGGACGCGTGGCACCTTCTTCGACGCTCTGGACATCCTTACTCCACTTTTGCTTCGCTTCACGACTGGCAGATTTAAGTTCATGCTCTGGGAGTGGGTAAGGAATCTGTGTGAAGCATTGTTTAACGGCAAACATTGTAGTAAGGAACGAATAGAAGATAGACCTTGAGCATAATATGTGACGAGTTGTGCCCGTCGTCTGTGGAGTCGAGATTACCGGGTAGCCCAGCGGACTCGCAGTTCGAGCAAATGTCCACAGACACAGAAACACATAACACACAATGGAAACGCGCTCCGACGATGTCCTGCATACAGCTATATGATAATAGGTGTCAACAGTGCAGAACGATGGATGCAGGGTTGCATTTGGCTCACTGGAAACACTTGACCCCAGGATGTGTCAGGGCTGTGGTGACGAGTTATTCCCAAGATGAATGGACAGAGCGGCCGCACTCACATGGTTCACCTGTCTCGTCAGGAATTGGCGTTGGATGATGCTCCAGCACCGGCTCGCTCATGGAAGTGAATTTCTTCTCCGGCTTTCCGCTGATCAGCAGGAAAGGATCATTAGGGTGAATCTCATGAACTTGACTGCAATACTTGAATGTCAGCAAGATCTGCGAATGAGATATTCCGATGAGCGCATACCTATAGCAGGCCTTGCACAGATTAAAGTTGTGGCACAAAGCGCATTTGTAACGCTTATCCGTTGTCAGACTGGAACACGTTGAGCACTTGACGTTGACGTGATCATCATGCTCTGGGAAACCGAACAATGTATACCTCTCATCAATATGTCAACAAAGGTGAGAAGAACTTACCGACATCCGCCCATCCAGTTGGTCCCCAGAATTTCTCAATGTAGTGGTGACGTACTTGACCCTTAGCAGCTGGGGTTCTTTTCCATACGGAGAACGCCTTCTGCTGATCAGGCGACGGAGGCCATTCACTAGGTACAGGCGATAGTCCAGGAGCGTTAGCCGATTCTAACGCGTGCAGGATGCCAACAGACTCCATGCAGTTGTAGCATAGCTCATAGCCTGCCCCTTGGGAGGACGCCGAGCGACCGCTTGCGGATTTGATACCTGGGATGGTGAGGCTGGAGGGGGAGGATCCAGGTGAGGCGGACGAGTTCGGAAGTGCGGGAAGTGGCTTGTGGTGATGGCCATGGTTGAGGTCCTTACGGTCGTGGAATGGATCGCCGTTGTCACTGGCAAGCAATGTCCAGGAAGAGACAGATGGAGAGACGGAGGCTGGGAGTGGCGGTGGGTACGCGAAGTCGGAAGTAGACGAACCAGGAGAAGAGTCCTTGTTTTTGCCTTTAACGAAAACATCCATCCCATTGGAGTGGATGGCTGCTACGTGACTGATAGGATCCTTCTCTCCGCAGATCGCACAGACGTAGCGGAATGTTTCTAATATTTTACCGCAGCTGGAGCAATCAGTTGGATCCCTCGGTGGAGCGAGGGGTATAGGTAGAGGATGCTCAAGAAACTTCAGCACTTCGGGTGGGATATCCGGTGGAATGTCTTCCGGGAAGATTATAGGTTCAGAGTGCGAACGCTGACCCTGCTGATGACGATTGGAACTCGATGGCTGTGGTGGACCGCTGTGCATCTTGATTAGCTCGGCCTGCGACTGTAACCATTTCAAGTCTCTGGACGTCGGTCGATGTTCGTGTTCGTCAGCGTCTGCACTGTCCTGAGCACTCCAGCCCGCATCGTACATGATGCTAGATGCATCGTTCGACGAGTTGCTCGACATGTATGCATAGTAGAACTTGCCCTGGGGGCCTTCCTGCAACTCTAGCTCTCCGCTCATGACCGAATTTGTGTCGTTCAACGAGAACTCGTCAATCTGTGACGGTGCTCGAGGGCTACCAAGCAAAGACTTGAGCGTCCGTGAGTTCTGATCGCGCAACCAGGCTGCACCGCGTTCTGTAGCCAGAGGCGATGGGGAAGGGGATAAGGACAGGCTGCTTTGTGCCCGTGGGACATCCAATGTGGGCTCATCCCTGTCCTCGATAGCCGATAAACTACTCCCGTTCAAGGAGAGTGACTGAGGTGCACTCGAAACTGTCTCCGTGTCCCAATCGTTGGCCGCAGTCGCGGATGGTCTTTGCACCAGCGGCTCGCGGCTCGGACCAGATACAATCGTCCGTGGACCGCCCCTGGCACGATAGACGTCGTATTTGGAGCCCATGTCCTTCGAGCTGACCGTGACCGAGTCGTCGTCGATCTCGCCCTGCACGGGGGCACTGTACGAGAGCGAGTACTCGCTTCCGTTTCGCGACTCAAACTCATCCCTGCTTGCGAGTGAGGAGGTGTCTGAGAGACTGGGTCCGTCATATTCTACAGAGATCTTCACCCGCAGCGTAATCTTCCCCCTTCCGAAGCTGCGGCCAGAGAGGATGGATGCTGCGGAGGACAGCGGCGGGTCGTCTCCAGGATTAAAGTACCGGATGGCCTCCGTGAGGTCGCTTTCCGAAGCAATGTCCGTCGTTTCTCCGTCGTCGTCTGTGTAGGAAATCGCATAGGCAGTAAGTGGGACAGAGAAACATTGCTCAACCTAGATACTTCAATGTAGGCACTCGGCACACGCATAGAGTGATGGTGTACTCACGCGCTGTCTCAGGAGATCATAGCTGCAACCTCGGCTAGACGCAAAGGTGATGCGTTTGTTAACCCCCTCGTAGTTACATTTGACGATTAGTGGTTTGTCTGGGCGAGGCTCTGCCCAGTCGTAGTCCGATTGTGCATATCTTGACGACATCCAAGTGGCCGAAACGGTGTGAGCTGCGCATCTTGCGGGACGAGGGAAATCTCAGCCACCCGCGCGCCTACTCTGATACACGCTGACTCAGCAGAGCTTGAGGCCACTTCAGCCACCAAATAGGGTGTATACACCGCAGGTATATTGTAAGCATAATGAATGAGAAAGCAGTTGGGAGGTAGTCATGAATAGATACTGTTGAGACACGAGAGTAGGGGCTGGTGCAGTCCCCGTGCCTGACAATAATCACCGTTCACCAGCGTCTCCGTTACAGCACTCTAATGCGCCTGCGCATGATTGCCTTTTCAAGCGCGTTGTTACCAAGTCGCGAACGGTGAATTGCTGCTCATTACGCCCCTTGCACAACATTCTCTTCCACATTCACACCACCAAATGACCACCTATCATGACGACGACGTATTCTCCGGCTCAAGCTCTCGTATAGGGACCACCAGCAAGAAGGCCCCTTCGCGCAGGACACCCAGCGCGAGCGGGCAGCGATCACCCTCCTCGACGCGTGGCACCAGTCTTGCCGACTCTTTCGGCGACGATGAAGCGAGCGGGAGACACTCTCTGGCACACGAGCTCGCGTATGCTCTTATGCCAGAGTCGGGCGGCTCGAAGCTGCTTGCAGAGGAGCTGGGGATAGAGTACGATGAAGGCGCTCAAGGGATAGACGAGTCAGCGGAGACGAATGGCGAGGCCATCCATCCAGATGGTGGTGAATCACTGGAAGGAGCGTTTGGATCATCCATTCCACCACAAGAGGAGTCCGATTATGGCGCAGACACACCGCTGGACCTGGATCCCGCGTTCGAGACACCGACCAAGTCACAAAGACAGAACAGACTGCCGGAGCAGGATCCTATGGTCGTACTGGCCGCAGACCTGGAATCCACAGATAAGTTTCTTTCACAACTACGAAGATTGGACCTCGAGCAGGGCTCGCAGCCTAATCTGGAGAGGCTGGCGTCGGATATGATCAGACGGATAGACGACACGGTGCGAGAGCGGGAGGGCCAGGTGCGGGAGCTGCTGGAGTACGAACGTGAGTTCAGGCGTATCGCGGGGGAGATTGGCGGCAACGAGGTTCTGGGACACTTGGATGAACTTGACGAACTCATAGTGGAGGACAGACGACCAGATGCTGCCTCTCCACATGACACGCGTAGCAAGGCCCTGGATATAATCAGGGAAGAACCCGAGTCGTCGCATAGTCTCTCGAACGGCGTAGACTGGGAAGCCGATCTTGAACGTGACAGAGCGCGGCTTGAAGAAGACGATTACGAGACAGCGATGGCTTCACCTCCGCTTAACAAGACGAGCTTCATTGTGCCACCCGTCGTTGACGGTCCACCCACACCGAAGGCCACGGTCACTCAACTATCGCATTTCCGTTCGTTCACAACTACCGTTGCTTCTTCGCTCGCTACCATCTCAGAGCAAACACAAGTGAACGCTGCCGCGACAACAGAAGCTGGGCGGAAGATTCGCGCCCTGAAGAATAAACTCGGTGGCTGGAAGACGGAGTGGGAGAGTGCGGAGCGCAGTCGAGCAAAGATAGAGAGATGGGAGGCGGGGCTTGCGGATACAGGAGAAAGCACCCTCGTTGTCGTTCCGACGTCGCCAACGCGATCTGGTCGACACCGTGTCGATGGCCGAAGAGTCGTCAAGGAACATATGGAAGCGTTCGAGCACGCTCTACTCGATGCCAACACCAGAACGCAAACCATCATTGCTGCGGTGTCTTGATATGACGCTGCATGATCACCTTCATTTACATGTTGCAGGCAGCCTCCCGTCAGCTTTCGCTGACCGATACTCTTGGGTTATATGTTTTACTGTCGTGCTGCCCGCTTTACATCTAGGAATTCACATTTGATTCGCAAACACAGACCTAATTATATCGGCATCGTTGTAACTTTGTATAATCATATCTTAGAGATTACGAGGGGATGTCTTGCAAAAATCTAGATACAACATACATATGCCATTCCTTGTGAAGGTGTCGATCCAACGCTCACGGTGTCACCCAGTCTGCGAGTAGAGATTGACGCTTGAGAGATCATAAACAGACGCCTGGAGACTCCGACCATTGACAACACGATTGCCGCACAAGAGCTCTGACACTGCTTTCAACCTTCATGACCTCCATAATCTCCGCCGTCAAATCCAGTAGGTCCCTCTTAGTCCTAAACAACGCAGAAATTAACGTTACTCCCAGAATTCCTCGAAGCACTCCGATCCGTCAACCCTCCGGGACGATGGAAGGTGCTGGTCGTAGACGAGCACTCGAAGCAGCTGCTCGGCTCGGTCCTGAAGCAGTTTGATATTTTGGAGGAGAATGTTACAGGTGAGTATAACTTGTACAACTAGTTTATAGAACAAGAAGGGCTCATTGGGACGCGTCCAGTCGTTGAGGCGATCACGAATTATCGTGAACCGCAACCAGGGATGGAGGCCATGTACCTATTGATGTCAACGTCGCAAAATGTGGACCGAATAATACGCGACTTTTCCGGCGGCCAGCCACTATATGCTGCGGCACACCTCTTCTTCATCGACGGTACGTCTGTCATCTTATGACCATTGCGCCCGCGTTAGCTGATCGTGATATAGCCCTCCCCGAGCCTCTGTTACAGAAATTGGCATCATCACCCGCGGACCCCTACCTTAAGACACTACAAGAGCTATACGTAAACTTCTGGGGTACGAGTCGCGTGTAGTCATGCACATAGCACACAAAGCTGACAATGACAATAGCCATCGAGTCGCAAGCCTTCTCGCTGCAACGACCTGCACTCTTCTTCAACATGTACAGCCCACCGCGCGGCGATGCAACCTTTAAAGCTGCGAGAGAGCAGCTGGAGGAAGAAATGCGCCTTGCTGCCAGAATGGTGCGCACTCACTCGTTTCCCATAGTGACCATGAGAAATGAACCGGTGTCTAGATTGTGAATCTCTGCGTGACGACGAACGAGTTGCCCTACATCCGATATTATGTCCCACCACACCATCCCCCACTTGGCCCGCTGAAGCCGCATGCGTCTACTCGACCTCCACCTCCGTCGGAAGGCAGCAGTCGATGGCGGACGAATCTCGCGCGAGGGAACGAAGCCCGGGCTTTTGAGAGCGTAGAGGGCGACCACTTATCGAAGTTGCTGGCGTTCATGGTGCAGCAGGGGCTCGACGAATACAAGCGGAGCAACCCTGACTTTCCTGTGCGTCGCACTCGTGCGCACACATCTACGTACGACTGATGAGGCGGTATGATCACAGAAAACAGAACGCCCGCGATCTACGCTGATCATCACGGACCGCTCGATGGACATGATGGCGCCTTTTGTGCACGAATTCACGTATCAGGCTATGGCGAACGATCTTCTACCGATCGAGGGCGGGACGAAGTATATGTACAAGTTCCAAACTGCGGCCGGTGTGTACGAAGACAAGGTCGCGGTGCTCAGCGACTCCGATAACGTTTGGACGGAGTTGAGGCACAAGCACATGCGCGAGGCGATTGACAAACTTATGACTGATTTTAATCAGTTCATGCAAGAGAATGCTGGTTTCAAAGGGTACGTCGTGCATCTTATTTCTCAATGCTTCTGCCGCTTAGTGTCTTTATTATAGGGAGGGTGCGGTCAATTTGGATGCTATGAAAGATTTGCTGGCAAATCTTCCACAATACCAGGAGCAGCGAGAGAAGGTGAGTCGAAGATCCTCCTTTATGTCTGTCGCTGACTCATCTATATTTCTCAGTTCTCGCTCCATTTGAACATGGCAGAAGGGTGTATGAACATCTTTGATGCGAAGAAGCTGGCGAACGTTGCTATGGTGGAGCAGGTATGGGCCTTTCCTTACTAACGTTGAAATCTATAATGCTGACTCTTGTTCTATCCTGCTAGAACTGTGCTACAGGTTTAACAGCCTCTGGAAGCACTCCAAAGACACTGGTAGAAGAGATGGTACCACTTCTTGACAGCCGAGATCTGCAGTAAGTAAGGCCAGACTTGACAAACGACAAACCTCATTGAACACCCCTTTCAGTAATTACAATAAAGTGCGTATCATAGCTCTTTATATCCAATTCCGAGGTGGTGTTCCGGATGAAGATCGCCGCCGATTATATCAACACGCACGGTTAACCCTACCTGAGCAAGACGCCGTGAACGCGCTCGTCCACCTCGGCATCCGTATAAGTAGAGTGAGTTGGGATAATCTTCAGGCGGAAGAAACGAGCTCATCCCACGTCCAGGGTCCCGCTGATAAAGATATAAAGCCGAGAATCAAGCAGAAGCCCAGCAAAGAGGAGGAATACGAGCTTTCAAGATACAAGCCACTACTGTCTACCGTTTTAGAGGTAAATGAGTCGCCCTTTTGTCTTCAAGAGCCCTAATTTGATCAAGAATAGGAACACGTTAACAATCGTTTAGACCCTACACTATTTCCATATGTAAAGGATGCTCCCACGTTGACCCCAGCACCCAGCTTGAAGGCTACGCACTCCACTGGATCGCAATCACTACGTAGTCAGAAACCTGTCTGGCATCGAGCGGCTCGACCTGGAGCTCAGGACAACAGGCAGCGCCTGATGATCTTTGTCGCTGGCGGCATGACGTACTCAGAGATGCGTGAAACGTATCTGCTATCGAACAGTCTCAACAAGGATATCATCATCGGTGCGTGACCTATTTTCAGGCATCGTGCAGTCGGCAGCCTTACAGTATCGCCACAGGCTCCACACATACGGTTACTCCCCGTGAGTTTATCGAAGACCTCAAGGTTGTTGAGATAGGAGGAGTCGGCTCTCGTGTCCTGCCGAACGGTCTTAGAGAAGGACACAGCCAACGTCCTTTCCAGGAGTTCTATGACGAAATTTACTATACCCGAGACGCACCCCCTCCACAGCGACAACCTGCCCAGCCCGCCTCACAGTTACGTGCCCAGCCAGGTCGGTCGGCCCAGCCATCACCTATACCCTCATACGCCAGTGGAAATTCTGCGAGCGTCGGCGCCGGTGGCGCCGCGGAGAAGGAGAAGAAAAAGAAGAAGGGTTTCCTTCGCTTCTAGGGTGATGGATTGGCTGTTTTGTGGCCGCAGCCCGTTTGGAATCTTCGTGCATTATACACTTGTCACAGGCTAACTTTATATTGTATATCACTTGGAAATATTGATCGATTTTTGACTGGTGGTTCGTACACCTACACACCATTCGTGATCCACGCTGACGGCGACGAGGTGAGTTTGATGGTTATTGATGCCTCCTCTGTGAATAGGCTCAATCATGGCAAGGGTCATATTTGGATGGAGCATGCAAAGGTTAGGGATTGCCTGGCTTCAATTTGCGGAATCCAGCATGGTCTGCATAAAAATTCTTAAAATTACATGAACAAATCTCTTGATAGCCAACAGCACGCTGATGTTCGAGCAATATTAAGTCCAGACACCTGCCTACCAATGCCAATATTTAGATAACAATAAACCTTGTGCCGTGCTCCTGCGCCGCAGAGCGCACTTCTGATAACCGCCAGAAAAATCTGGGGGACTGGTTGTAGGATTTGGACTTGACGAGCTGCATTCATTGCGATGTAAATATCGGAGATACTCATGTCGCAATGGTAGAACACGAACCTCGAATTAGAAGACGAGCCCGGGTGAGGGTTGAAAAGCAGCTCAAGTCTGTTGGGCCCGCCACAGGTCTCCAAGCCTTTATCCATGTCAATAGCGAACATAGAAAGCATATAGTAGTGCTCACTGTTTCCCGAACATCTCATATTGCATTGCTCCCCCGGGATGGTTGTTTGGCTCGCACCGTTCAACAGCACGTCGCCGCAATAGCATTGCTAATGAGGGGGCATGTGAGTTAGATACCAAACGCGAACAGCCAGCAACTTACGTTTCCGTATTCCACGCCAGCATACATATAGCCTTGGCTGTCGCAGGTACCGGCACAAACCGCTTTAGTCGTATTATCTCCCGAGATACTGACGTTGACTAATGCTCGGCCTGTCGTTGCTTCAGCCACACAACCAAGGTCGGACCAACCAGATGGCAGCGCCTGCACTGCAGCAACCAGACTTGGGTTTGTGGTGTCTTCACAAGTTGGCCGAGGACCAGTCCCATCCCCATCCCAGTGCTTATTGCAACCAGGTATAACGGAAATAGGAGCATCATCGCCGATATCCTCGTCGACGATCATGCCCTCGAACTGACAGGCACCCGGAGCAGTGGTGTCCAGAACAGCCGCAAATGCAGGGCAGTCCGCTACATTGCCTTGCGCGTTAGGGCAATTGTCTATGAAGTTCTGTAAGAGCGTAGTGTCTTTCCAGCCCATCACGAAATCGCCGTGAAATCTTAGCCCTTGTTGGTCGCCGTTGGAGAAGGACCACGAGCCAGTGCCGTGGTACGGGAAGTCGCCAGTCGGTGTGATTAGCTCGTAGAACAAAGAGATGAGATGCACTGGGTGAGACGGTGGACAGGTACCATCGTTGTAAGCTCCCACGGGGTAGGACATATGAGAGCTATGGTCTGGACTATCAAGGTTCTTGCCGTCCCAGCATGTGGGGAAGAAAACTTGGGCACGCATTCCATCAGGACATTGGTGGGAGAAGAAGTCTTGTCTTTCAGCCCACGCTGGGTCGTTGGTGTGGTCATTCTTGTAGTCTGATTGGATGCTCATTCGTACACATGCGAAGGTAGACGGTAAAAGACGTACCAAGACACACATAGCTAATTGCTTGGTCCGCCGGATTGGATGCGTTGTACGTCCCGCGTTCATTGCTACCCGCGAGCATCTTCGTGCACATGAGAACACACGATGGACAAACATGACGACTCGCTCACTCTAAGTCCGGGAGGGAAAGGGGAGATTTTCTCGTTGTTTGGGCCTGGTCGTAGGAGGTAGTAAATATTCATCGAACTCTCTAAGTCCGTTGTAATGTTAGGAGGACTCATGGATACTGCACATCAACCCACTCATCAACGTATAGGATCCATTCGTGGGATCTACATAATACATAGAAGGCTGATACCACAGGTTCAGCACCCGGAGGAGCACCACAAAATATGACTTACAACCCAATAATTACTGAGATCCAGCGGGACAGGCATAGTAGTGCAGGTACTCTGGACGATTTGGTTGTAATCGTACGTAGCTGCAAAGCCATTCCCGCCGAAGACATCATGCACATGCGTGCTAACCTGTGGGAAGGCAAAATCAGGGTAAGAATATCGACAGAAAGAAGTCAAAAATGCACTACCTTGCCAGGATCTACGATTGGGTCCAACCTGGTGCGTACAACGGTGGACGTGCCCCCGAAGATCACATAGTTGGCTGGGGTTGTTGCACCATAGCACCTTAGAACTGCAGAGAGCACAGTGGCAGGCCACGCTGCCCTTGTGAAGCTGAATGGGACCATGCTACGAGGGTCTGGCTGATATGTGTACAAACGGACAGCATTAAATATACGCGGGTAATAATCTAGCCAGAGGTGAGGCCGACGTGAGGATTTCATGTCGGCACCAACTTGGCGCGGTGCGTGGCTTATCTTCGACCTTACACATGTTCTCTGATGCTAATGCGCGTTCCACGCCAAGGTTTCCGCACATCGCATTAGTGCATGTAGATTCAGGTCATGAGTGAGGGCAGAGATGACACGATTGTGCGTGGAGGTTCGGAGTATATACAAGTACAAACAAAGTGCATACAAAACGTCGCACCGCGCCAGACCTCAGCGAGTTGGCCGATCTTTCATACTCAGGGGAAGCCATCTAAGATGTTTGCTTATATTACTCTTACTGGGTTGTTTGAGACGCAAAAAGTCTACGACCGTTCCAGCTCCCGCGCTGCAATCAATATCTGAACTTGCTCCGATCGAGGAACAAATTCGCATCGGAAGGGAATCGGATGGCTGGATAATATTCAGTTCAGATGTTAGCCTTTTGAGTGAGATCCTACTACTTACATCAGTATCCCGTTGCTTGCAATGGAATCGTCGGCCGAGACGAGAGGTCTTCCACTCTTGTCAACTGGGTTCTTAAAGGTAAATGCCCACAGCAGCGAAGCGGCACTGATGAATAGAGTTTGGTTCGCGAGATATGAGCCGGGACACATCCTGGCGCGTACACGTGCTGAGAAAAAGTAAAATAGGCTAAAAGCTGGGATGCTGCGCACCGTTTTCCAAACCCGAATGTTACATGTCCGTGTCCATGCGTATCCGCGACGACAACATTGTGAGCCCCATTCTCGTCCAAAAAGCGTTCAGGCCGGAAGGCATCAGCGTCACCATATACAGCAGGGTCTCTTTGGATTCCCCTGTCATAAAAAGTGGCGAGTCGTATGCATTTGAGAGGCATAGAGGGAGACAGCTGCTTACCATACGTTTGGAAGTACTATGCTTCCTAAGTGACAAGGTCAATGTCTAATTCACACGTTCCAATGCTATCGTACCCTTAGGAATGAGGTATCCCCTATACCATTCATCCTCGAGACAGAAAATATATAAGTAGAGTGAAATTCCCATGAAAACGATAGGCATACCTGTTTACATTGGCGCGGCATCGCTTGGTGACATCGACCGTGTTAGCGACACATAGATTAAAGATAGTAAGTACGCACCATAAATGCTTATGGTATACCACCGGATAACTTCCCGGATGACTGCGGTGAGATACGGAAGACGATCTCGGTCATCCATTGTAGGCATGCGATCTCTGCCCACCACCAAGTCGATCTCGGCCTGTGCGCGGCCCATAATTTCCGGACGCATCACCATGTTCAGGACAAACATCTTGAGGATGACCGCGGTCTGTGGAAATATGAATCGTTACGGTTGCACTAGGGTGGATAAAGAAACTCCTGACTGTCTCTGCGCCACCGGCACTGGCGAGGTTATTCTCGTCAGCATCGAACCCAAGGCCGGTAGAGTCAACTTCATCGACTTACAAAAGAGTACCTGCCATCCATGCTGCGTCTTCCAAGGACATCTCCCCCTGAGCGATTCGATCCAAAAGAAGCTTCCCAAAACAATCCGGAAGCTTGACGTTCCAACATCCTTAGTGAGACAGAGGGGGGACTGGACCGCGTCAGGCTTACCTGTGCTTCGTTCTGTTTTACGCCTTCAAGTAGACCAGTGAATAGGGCTGTAAACTCATGATAAAGCTGATCCCCCCTCTGTTTCCATTTTGAGAGTGGCTTAGGAAGGCGGAGGAGAGCTGGGAAGATGTCGACAAGGCTTGCTCCCGGCATAGAAGCAATCTCTATCTCTCGAAGGATCTTGTTGACGCCTACTACAGCAGGGTGACTGACGCTAGAAATCGATGGCCAGCCATACAAAGTGCTGAGGATCACGCCCGACGATGCTCTGCAAAGTGTTTATATAAGTCTCTGGCTCCCATTATTAGCTCAACATACCGTTCCAGCTCCTGTTCCCATCCTGCAGGGTCTTTCATAAAGTTCCGAAGCATGATGGCCGCCTCTCGCTCCTGGATAGGACTATATGCCTTCACTGCTCGGGAGCTGAATCCATCTTGGACAGCCCGGCGCAGCCGAATAAAGCTGAGTGGCGAGTCAACTTATCACATCTGTCTTGTATAAATAAGATCGCCTTACTGAGCATTGTACGGAGTGTAGAGGACGAATTTCTCGCGACTCATTAATTCACTTCCCATGACAAACCGGGGACGGTCGCTGAAGCTATCTGCGCGACGATCTGATGGTTGAAAGGTATAGGCCACTATCAGACCATCATTAGTTGTAAACGAAAACTCACCTAATAAGTCTGCTGCAACTTCCGCAGAGCCTATGACGACCACGGGGATGCCCACTATATTAAGCGAATATATAGGACCTGTATTGCTTGTGATTGAGAGGCCTTGGAGATACGGACACACAGTAGAGACGCACCATATGTCTTGGTCCATTCCGTCAGAAGGAGCCACGTTTTGGGAGTCATCATCTGGAAAACATTTCCGACGATGGGCATGCCTTTGGGACCGGGAGGCAGTGCGCTCCATTGTCTGTAAGTCCATACGAGCCATGGGATTATTCTCCAAGCAGCGGCTCCTACGATGATTGTTAAAAGGGTAGGGCTCCAAGTGCCTGCACCAAAGAGTGCCATATAGTAAGTATTATCGAGGAGAGTTCCGTGGGGGAGGCCAGTATTGTGCGCAGCTACTGGGAGTACGTGAATAAGTAAGAGATGGGGAGCGCATCATGTTTCCTCCGTCATTCCGTCCATGTATCTTACAATTGTGTTGCGCGTCTGGTATGGCTGCCGGGTGCAACATCGCGTCAGGGTCAGCGGATCTCTGAATGGACGCAAAAGCGAACTTTGATGCGTGGACACTGGAAACACGAAAGTCAGTGCAGATTGCTTGATTGGCGAGGTTTGTTGCTCGCAATCAACGCTAGAGGACGGCGCGCACGAGATAGAGCGGGTTAGCGTATACACTCGCAGCACGACGTCTTTCTCTTTTTTTTTTTTTTTTTTTTTTGCGGAGCTGTTTGAGGCCTTGGCAGTTCGCTTAACGATCTCCGCGGCCTCAGCTAGTACGAAGGGATTTAACCTTCTAGTTATTACGTGCCCTCCTCAGGGGAAATGCTCAGAAGCACACCGGCCCCTGGGGCCGGTAGTGTGGGGCTGCCTTATCCTTCGTCCCTTTCTTCACCGGCTAGTTGGGGGATGAGGCCACCCACTAAAACCCCTGTGGCCGTAGTCCAGTCTTCTGGTAAGAGGTTCTCTCCCGCGATGATTCCCGACCATGTTCTGAGAACCTCTTTTGCTCGTAGCCTTTGTTTGGTTGGGATTTTCGGGTGAGTGAGCGCTATGTCTGCCTGCAGGCGTCTGTTGATCGTATTATACCATTGTTGTTTAATTTCGTGTTCATTATGCCATGTATCTGGGGTTAGGGCCCTTTCCATCACTCTCTCGCACCGTATCTTCCATATCAGGTATGCGGATTCAGTGATCAGAATTGTTTGTAGTCGTGTGGCGCCTGGTCTCTTGAGTCCGTTTTGGGGGGGGACCTCAAGGAGATTAGCTCCAATTATGGAGCCTAGGGAGAGACGGGGGAGGTGTTGGGCTTTTTGGAAGAGTGCTGCGGTCACTAGGGACCAGATTACCTTCCTTCCTGGTGAGGGGCATTGTATTAGTATATGTTCGACTGATTCTAGCTGTTGGCAGATGCCACATAAGCTTCTTTCCTCGAAACCGGAGATGTGTTGCCACCATTCTCCACACCTGAAGGCGTTGTGGATTAGTCGCCAAAGGAAGGTCTGTACGAGTCGTCGATTGTTCCGGTTCCGTATCGCGTTCCAGATTGTCCCTGTGGTTGGGACTAGTCCGGTATGGAAGAGAACCGCTGCTTTGGTTAGTTGAATATGGTGAGTCGTTGCTCTTCGTTCGGCGGTAGTTTCCAGTTCTTTGATTCCGCGATAAAGGGTCTTCTGGTCGATGGCGATTATTTGGGCTCCGCTGAGGAGGAAACGCGTTTGCGGGTGTAGCAGAATATTCCCAACGGGGGGTTTGGTCGCTCCTATCGCAGCTAGGCGGTCAGCACCTTCGTTTCCAGTGTTTCCAGAGTGTCCTTTGACCCATTCAAAGGAGGTTGTAGCGGCTCTCGCTCGAGCCCACGATATAATGGCTTGGAACCACTCCCGGTTTGCCACCCCTATCCATCCTTTCGCTTCCCATTGGGGTGAGTGTCGTACGATTCCGTCTATGCAATATTTTGAGTCAGTGATGATGTGTAGGGGGATTACAGGGGGGGTGTTTTGGAGGGCGTGTAGGATGGCTGCTAGTTCACCCAGTTGGTTCGATTGCGTCCGTCCAGGGACTCGTATCGCGGCGTTGGATGGGTGGTCAATGCCGTACCAAATCCCTGCTCCCGCGGCGGCGTTCTGCGCCCCATTATTGATGCACGACCCGTCCGTGTATACCACCTGGGTCGGTCTTGGTTGTGGGGCGGTTGGAGGGCGGTTCGCGGTGTCTGTGGACTTCCGATCTGTGGTGGTAAAGATTCGGAAGGATTTGGATAAGTCATCTTCGACCGTTACGGACGGGTTGTAGGTAATTATTTTCCCTGCCGTCGTTTTAGTCGGCATGGATTTCTTCCGTCGGTCCGTGAATGATAGGTTGTCATTGGTGGTGTGGTGAGTCGGGTCCCATTTCCCTCGAAGTTTGGTGCGGAGCTGTTTAGCTGCTTCATAGCATTTCATAGGGTCTATACAGTTATGGATTTCCCGTATCACTTTGCAGGCGTCGCAGCAGAATCTTTTCGGGAAGTGCTTAACTGAGCTGTCGAGGGTGAGGTCTCCGTACTCGATGAAGGTTAGTAATTGATCTACAGTTTTGATCTTATGGTTCTGTCTGAGGCATTTTTCGTGCTTAGAACGGTGTGCGGATATGGTGGCGTTGTCAAAGCTAAGGTGAAGCCATAGCGGCATTTTCTTTTTTGCCGTTGGATTCATTTTAATCGTGCTTAGACTAACGTTATACTCTTTAGCTAGGTTTAGGAGGGCCTTCAGGGGCCGTGGTAGGTTAGAATTCGCACTCGCATTTACGGACCAATTTTGCAGAAAATATTGCAATTTAGTCTCATTGTCATATTGGGGGCCAGATTTTTTGGCGTTGAGGGCTAGGAGGCAGTCCGCTACATACGCCCATGCTGGTCGAGACTCGGATAGGTTGAGGAAGGGCTGTAGCCAGGTGAGGAGGGTCGCTTTTGCGCGTGCTTTGATATCTATTAGTGCTAACCCGCCTTCCCTGATAGGGCGTTGAAGCGTGCTAAGGTTGATTGGGGGGGTGGTTTGGTCTGGCCACATGAAGGTGCGTATAATTGAGGTGATTTCATTTTGTATTGCTAAGGGCATTCCTTGTACTTTCGAGAGGTATTGTGTTCTTCCACCTACTTCCATGTTCGCGATGAGTCGTCTTCCAAAGGGGGTTGGGTTGGTTCTTCCCCATTCGAGGAGGCGTTGTTTAAGGGATTTAAGGACAGGCTGCCAGGGTGCCATTGGGTCTATGTCGTTCCCTATCCAGGCACCTAGGATCCTCGTCATGGTTTTATCCTTCGCTACGGTGACTTCTGGCGGGAGGGGTTCTTGGCCATCAGGTAGGTTTGCTCGCATTATTACGGAGTTACGGTATGGGCTGGTGCCAATTGGGATAACCATGGTTTTTTCCAGATTGAATTTTGCTTTTGAGGCCCTGCACCAAAGCTTGAGGATGTCTTGGAGATCGGAGTAGTGGTCCCATTGTGATAGGTATACCGTAGTGTCATCCGCGAAGAGCGTCGTAATGATGCGTTCTTTCATTCCAGGAATTTGGTACCCAGTGAGAGGGGATGCCCGGATCATACATGCGAGTGGTTCTATAGCGAGGTTGAAAAGGAGACAGGAGAGTGGGTCTCCTTGCCTTACCCCTCTGGTTATCTGGAATTTTGTGCTAAGGACTCCGTTAATCATGACTGCCGATTGCGCTGACCTATATAGGGATTTGATCGTTCGGATGAAGCATTTTGGAATTTTTAGGGAGGTTAGTACTTCCCAGAGATAGTCGTGAGTGATTTTATCGTACGCTTTTTCTTGGTCCAATGCTACAATCATCCTGTTTTCTTCAGTAGCCTCCGCATAGTCTGTCATGAGTCGTGCTAGATTCGTTTGGTCAAAGATCGATCTTTGTGGGATAAAACCGGCTTGCGCAGGGTGTACGATCGTGTGAATCCACCGCGATAATTTCATTGATAGTGCTTTGGTGAGTAACTTGTAATCCGTGTTGAGGAGCGTGATGGGTCTATAATTTGCGATTTCTCGTTGGTCTTTCTTTTTGTAGATGGGGGCGATCCACCCTTCTGCAAAATTGGACCCGTCATACACCCCGTTGTCTTCAATGTCGTTGAAGAGTAGTTGGAGCAGGAGCATGATATCTAGGTGTGGGTTATGGCTGCCTTTGTATGATATGAATTGACGGTGTAGTTCTTTCCAGAGTTCGTACGGTATTCCGTCAATTCCTGGTGCTTTGCCAGGGGAGCAAAGGTTTAGGGCTTCCTCAATTTCATCCCAGGTGAGAGCGCGATTTAGGATCCTCCTCCCTTTTTTCGGTAGTGTTGACTCCAGTGTCGACGTGACTTCTCTTATTTCGTTCAGTCGCAGTTGTCGGGGGAGCTGCCCAGTGTCCTGTGTTTGCAGGTCTTCGTGGTATCTCTTTGCGGCCTCGGCCATTTGTTTCGAGGTTTTGAGGTAGTTTGGGGGGTTGAGGAGGTCATATTTGGGGTCTGATTTTGGCGGACCGGACTGTGGGTCTCGAAGTTCCATGATGATGTCTCGCGGGGACTTAGTTTTGCTGGTTTGAACCCAGTATTTCGTGATTTTCTCCCCATGGGTCCAGTCCTTGGTCGCGATCGATTTCCTCGTCGCATTAAATCGCCGCGCTTCCAGGGTGTGTATTCGTTCAAGAAGGGCCGCTGCTTGCGTTACTACATATTGTTCATCGCGAGGGGAGGGTGAGTTTAGTATCGTTTTCCTTTCTTCCTTGAGTTTATTAATCCTTCGTATGATTTTAGGTATGTTGGCTTTCGCTGTCGCTCTCGCGAATTCTAGCAGGTCCGTTTTAAGGGAGTGGTAGAGTCGCTGTATATTGCGAGGGTCGCTTGTCGGTACGCCTGGTTTGGTTCGGCTTAAGACATTTTTTCCAGCCTCTGAGACATATTTTAGGAAACCGTGGTCTGCTAGTACTATTTTCGGAATTATCCATCGTCCATTTCCAACGTACGGGATCTTGTCGTCCGCCAGTGACGTGGATAGGAGCATATGGTCTGTTGATATTGCGGGCGCGGGTTGTGTAGCCCAATCTATCGCATTTTTTCCAAGCCTATCATTAAGATATATTCGGTCGATTCGGGATGAGCTAAAGCCGTGGTCTTGGTTGTATGTGAACTCGCGTATCTCAGGGTATCTTTCCCTCCAGGTGTCGATTAATCGAAATTTCATACACAGGTTTTGGAGGGCATGTACCGCAGCGGTCTGATCAGGTCTCTCTGGTAGTCTATCTTTGCTTTCTTCGACTATGTTAAAGTCGCCTAGCATGACACTTGGGTTGGTGTAGTTTTTGGAGTCCCAGGTCTCCGATAGGTCGTCCCAAAATTTGCCATTCTCATTCCGGTCATTGGGTGCATATATATTCAGGATTCGTAGTTTAACAGTGTTATGCCATTTACATGTGAGAAGGGCTGCACGCCCTGGTACTACCTCAGTGAGGGAAATGTCCTTTGTTTCTAGACGTTCTTTGTTAATTACAAAGGCCACTCCTTTTGACGTAGAGGGGCGTTCCTGGGGTTCGGAGTGCAATATTAGTATTCTTTTCCCAAAGAGGGAGTGGAGACTATCTACTGCTTGTTGGGTTAGGTGCGTTTCTTGGACCGCCAATATGGCTAGCTTCTCGTCTCTCATAATTTGGTTTATTTTCGACCACTTGTCATTTGAGCAGTCTGGAGGGATAGTCCCTCGTCCTTTCATGTTTAAGGTGGCGATGTTGAGTCTGGCTGCGGTGCGTTTGTCTTTTCGTCTTCTTTTTTTCGTGGGACTATAAGGTCCGTCACCGGTGTGTTGCGGGTACTGAGATCCGGTTAGGTCTGTTGAGGTGGGTTGTGTTGAGTTCGGGTGTGAGGGAGGGGATGGGTTGGGGGGACTGTGCCCGTCACCGATCTCTCCGAGTCCTTCATCGACGTGGGTTTCGACGGGCAGAATCCCTCCGTCTTGGGTCTCAGAGAGGAGATTTGCCGTTCCGTGTTGTGCTACCGTGTTGTGTTGTTCATTGTTGTTTATTGTAGGAGTGTTGCAGTCGACCTGAAAAGGTGAGTTTCCGATGCCCATACGACTGGTAGGACACCGTGAGGGTGTTGTAACACGGCAGATGATCGAGCGATTGTCTCATCTGCTTGTTACTGGCGGGTTACCCATCTCCGTGGCCGTTATGTGTAGCTTTCCTATCCCGAGCAAGCTCGGCTAGTATATGTGGGCTGCACCGGTCTTAGTTGTAGATACCTTTTGTATTTTATTTTTAGGTATTGTTCTGAAACGTACGTTGCGTATTTGAGTCGAGGTCAGTTCTATTTCATAGGGAGTAGTGGTATTGGGCCGCAGATACGGAACATATAAAGGTACGTGCTACTGAGGTGTGATGTCTAAAGGATCGGAGTATGTGTGTTCAGTTTCCAAACCATCCCCTACCACGGCCCCTGCCTCGTCCCCTTTCGCCACCTCGTCCTCTTCCCGTTCCTCTGCCTCTAGCGGATCCAGGAACTGGTACCGTCGTGAAGGCGGTTGGGAGAGGTTCTTCCTGTTGCTCACCGTTCACTATAGCATTTCCTGCTTCAGCCGGGCGGTTTGGCGGCATGATCCAGCCAGGCTCTTGGACAATTGGGCAGAGTCCAGACGGGTGGAGCATGCTGTTACAGCACAGGCACCGCCATTTGTCGAAGGGGATAATACCCATACCCAGCATTGGCTCCTTGAAGTTGGCTTTGGCGGCGACGTCGCGGAATTCCCTCCATAGGACGGGGTTTGTTGTTGGGGGATCCATGAAGATGTGGACTATGTCGATAGTGTCTCCGCTTTCTGTCGGTACCGAGGTTACTTGAAGCCGTAGTGAGTTGCGAATCCTCTGGCATGCGGTGTCCGGGGGTAGGGTGCTGAGGGTGGGGTGTGAGGGTACGAGAGAGAGGATTCGTGCGTTGAGGCCGCATTTGTCGTATACGGCGTTGATGTGGTTCCGGATGATAGGGAGTCTTGGGCGTCGTATTCCTTTAAGGCTGACAATGTAGGTGTCTATCGGGGGGTTTTTAGGCGTGATGAAGATCGTTCCTCGCTCCGTGGAGATGCATTTGAGGTCTTCGAGGATGGCTCGCTCAACTTCGTCAATTCCCTGGACGAAATACGAGAAGGGAGGTGCCCTAGGGGTTTTGGGTTCGTGTAGGAAGGCCGGCGCTGTCACCATGAGGTTCGGTACGTTAACCAAGACTCCTTCTATGATATGTTCGATGAGGGAGATCCGGGCGTTCTCAGTCTCCGCGGTCGGGCAGCCTTCGTATGCGATTCGTACTAAGACAGCCGGGTCCTTGCACGCGGTCCATGCGGTCTGTTGTGTCGTGGTGAGGTTGTCGTACCAGTATAAAGGGTCCTTTCCTCGTGGTTCTTCCCATGTGTCTAGCGGGTAGACGTACGATATCTTGTCTGTTGTTGCGCGCATCGGGATGTGTGGGCGACGTTCGGTGGCGTCTTGATTAGGTGGTTCGTCTACCAACATAGGAACAGGAGCCGCTTGTGTTGGGTCCTCGGCAGGGGGGACTTGCGGAGCTGGCTGTTCATCTAGATGTGCCTCTGGTTGCGGCGTTGGTGGAGGAGGCGCAGGTACAGGGAAAATATTGCTGACAGCTAGCTCGTTCGGGGGAGTGTCGGGTCGCTCCATTTGGACGTCTTCTGGGGCGGGGTTTGGTAGTGGGAGGTCCCTTGGATCGACGTAGGACAGTTCAGAAGAGGGGCTCCTGCGTCGGCGTCTTGGGGGTGTCGGAGAGTCTGGGAGGAAATTAGGTTGTGGTAGTGGGTCCGTCATGTTTAGGAGTAAGGAGAGTCGCTCCTGTCGCCGCTTCCTAACAGGTGAGGTGGATCGTCTCGATCGGATGCGAGGGTTGGTGCTGGAGATCTGGGCGTCATCTATTCCAACGGAAGACTTCCTCTTGCGGGGTTGAGTTGGTCTTCCACGTTCGCTTCCCGTGTGCTTTCCCTGCACCATTGGCATAGGAGGGGGTGTGAGCTCCCCTTCCGGAGTCTGGGTTACGTTCATTAGGGGGGTATTTAATTAGGTAGGTTAATTTCGCACCTCTTTAGAACGGTCGAAGGCGTGCATACTGTCCGCTACTCCTGGGAGGTGGTCGATGTTCGGGGGAGCATCCAGGACTTCAAAGGCGTTGTAGCTTGCTAGGATTCCCGCGACCGTTGGGAGCGAGTCGCTAATCCTGCTGGGGGCCACAGAAGGGGTGGACTGCGTTTCTCCCTCCTGCGAGGAGGAGCTGAACGTCGAGTTAGGGGTTCCTCTCCTCGTGGTTTTCTTGGGGGTAGACCACGGGGGTGCTAGTTGTTCAGATATGCATGTTTTTAGTAGTTGTGGTTTTTGTACGTGTTTATCCACTCACCTAGCATGGGGAACTCCTCCTCGTCGAGTTCGATTGGCACTCCTTTAGCCGGGGAGTTCCAAACAGCTGAGGGGGATGGCGATGGCATGTTGAGTTTTATGTTCAAAGCGGTTGTGCGGTGAGATTGTAATTATAGAGTGGGCGGTGATAGTCTGTCGTCTTCCCTTTCGCTCTGCTTTTAAGGCTTTGCTTTCGGCGTTTTGTGTGTTTTTTTGGGGGTTCTTGGAGTTCCGTTGTTTGCGAGTGCTGTCTGCGGTCAGTTGGTCGTCGTCGTCTTCTCGGTTATCGTGAATCTCACCGTTCTCGTCATCGTCGGTCTCGTTGGGGGTGAATTTTCTTCGTCGTCCGTCTGGGCGCGGGACAGTGTGTTGGAAGGAGGTTTTATTTTGGGTTTAGTGTCATATCCCAGAGTCCATTGCCGTCAGTCGTTGGTCTAGGTGGTGCGGAGGATGTGGGTTTTTCTGGCATGTAGGCGTTATAGTTTGCCGGAGACGTCGTCGTCGTTGTGATGAGGGGTTTCAAGAGTCCGTCTTTTCCGTATATTAGGGTCGCAATGATTTGCAATCTGCATTTGGCTATGTTTGGGTTTGTTCTGGTACTGATATTTTCCTTTTCCCATGATGTGTTGTCTTTTCTGAGGAGTGGTGAGGTCCGAGCAGACTAGGTCTCTTATCTTCTAGGTGCGTCGTTGAGGGGCTCGCTCTTTGTCAATTTACGAGAGGGTCATAGTTTCGCGTTTCGGATGTATACAGGTACGTAGACGTTCAGTACTAACTATTTTAATCCCAAGTTCGGGCGCACGCCCCTTTCCGAGTGTCCGCATGTCCTTCATCCTTTGCCTTATAACTCCTCAAGGTCCGCGTTTGGGTCGACTAGAGAGTAAAGGTTGTAGTGAGAAGGACCTAGGATGTCCTTGGCAAAGGCTTCGCCTGACGTCAGGTCGACCCATTCGTTGTTGACAAAGAGGAGGAAAGCGGCCACTCCTACGCCATCTTCCTGGATTGCCCAGAACGCGACGTGGTCCCTAAGGAATCCGGCGACATGGGCGAGTCGGAAGGGAAGTTTGATTGCATAGTCAGCGTCGTTACGGACATGGATGAGGGCGTGCGTTTTGAGATTTTCACGCAGTTTGTAAGCGACGTAGAGCGTTAGGAGTCGGGAGCGGAGGGGGCGTGACTCGAAGTTCCGAACCGTGACAGTTTGGATCGTTGGTGTGACTGGTCGGTTCGTGTCGTTTATGAAGGCGCTCCCGCGTGCGTACTGATGCAGATTGTGATTGTGGACTCTCGCCTGAGGTGTGTTTCTTCCATCCTGCAAAGCGCGGTCGTCTGTGACATATTCATTAGAGGTGTGTTTGCGGTGGTGTCTTACTCTTGGCCTACCTCCTCGGGGGGTTAGAGTGTCATTCCTCATTTCGTCTGTGCCCATGCTCTCCTGCCTCCTTCCCAGGATAGCCTCGTGGAAGAGAGTGTCGTCTGGGCCTAATTCAGGGTTTGGGGAGGATGGCGGGGAAGCTGGAGGGCCAAAGGCAGGTAGTATAAGTTCGGGGGTGTCTGGGGCAGGGTATGGCGGGTATATACCTGGTGGCATTCCCGGGATTGGCGGGGGGGTGGTTTGCATTGTTGGGGTGAAGCGAGGGTACTGGTCTTGCCAGGTAGGCAGGTCGTAGAGGACGATAGGGAGCATTGTAGGGTGCTTAGAGAGTTTCGGTGAGGGTGTTGGGGTTTTATGCGTTTTCGTTATCTCGCTTAGGTTGGTTCGCGTAATTTGGATTGACAGTTGTGAAGTAATATGGCGTCTGGGCAGGACTAGTATTACGTTACTTCTGTTTCAATGTTATATTGCCATGTCCCTCATTTTGTTGTGTTTTTTAGGTATTTTGTGGAGGGATGGAGGGTTGGGGAAGCGTGAACATGCCTAGAGGTATTGTTCCAAGTTATCCGCTTCACGTCCCTTGTCAGTTCGTATGTGGAGGTCGTTCGGTTCGTTTCGTTCTCTTGTGTGTATCAGCGGTCGTTTTGTTCCGTATCATCACGTCTTATCTCGTATGCGCGGTGTTGCCGTGATGCCGATCATTTTATGAGTCGTACGATACCAGGTTTTATTAGTTAGCGCCTTGTCCTGTTGGGGATTGGGGATTTGTCGTTCACGTTGTGGGGTCGTGGACGCCTCCTCTGTCGTCGTCAATGCGTCCGACGGTGTTGAGTGGTGATGGGGGGCTGTCTGGTTTCCGGTATGTGTGCAGTAATTACAACAGTCTCGGTGTATTTCGCTGTATTTACAAGGTGTCTATTCTAATTTTGCCGAGAGCTGTGGTACATTTGTTACTGGCCTGCTGCGGTCGTTCGGTCCCCTCCAGGGGGGGTTGGGTTTGAGTCGGTTGACACGGTGAGCAGGAGGTGGGTAGTGTGGCGAAGGGTGGTGTCGGTGAACGGCTACAGGATGTTTATTCGGAAGTTCTCGAGGGGGGAGATGTTAGGGAGGCCCTTGTTGCTGTGCGCGTGGTTGTTGGATCTTGGGTTTCTCATCGATGTTCGTATTGCTTGTCTGTATATGTTTCTTCCCTGCGAAGGGTGGGGAGAGGGTGTCTCGATGTGCTCGTGGATGGGTGAATCCGTCCAGTGCGGAGCTATGTACAGCTCGTTGCTGTGGTCACCACTCCTTTTGAGAGCTGGTGCCGTCGTGGGGGGGTGAAACACAGGTCTTTTGAACCTGGTTTCGAGCACTATGTGCTACCATAGACATCAGGATGGTGGTCCTTTTGTCTTAGAGGGTCCGAGGACTCTCAAAAAACCTTTTGGGTTTTTTCGATGGTGGTGGTTCCCCCCCACACGACGTCTTTCTCCGAATGCTGCAAGCTCTCGTAATACCGCGCTACGGGATTGTGACTAGCGTTTCCCCAAGCGCTTCCACCAAAAGGCGTTGTTGGTCGGATCCAGGATGAATTGATATCGGAGCAAAGAATCTACATGTGCAATCAGGTCCAGACGGAAGCGCACAGGAGAGAGCCATAAGAATAAAGACTGACTTCAGTATATCTCTGATAGCTTTCTACATCGATCAAGGGGGATCTCAGACAAGGCAGCCTCAAACACAGAGACAGCCACAAAAACCTGGAATTGTGTCTTGACAGACGACCTTTCATGTCTAGTACCTTATACAAAAGAACTCTTATACCGAACGTGTTCTCCAGTGATCTGTGGACGCAGGCCTATTCTGACAACTGTGCTTCTACCAAGGAGCGAACATTTTCCGATCTCGAGACAAAATCGCATCGGAACGGGGCCGGGTGGCTGGGTGCAACAATAACTTTAGCTGTCACACCCGTGGAGCACTTATCAAGTAGAACAGACTAACGTGAGAACACCGGTACTCGTCATTGCTTCTGCGACAGAGGTGAGCGGCTTTCCATCCAAGTCGACCGGGTTCTGGACAGAAAATGCCCAGAGCAATGAAGCAGCACCGATGAAGGTCATCTGGTGGGCAAAATTCATGCCAGGACAAATTCTTCAGTGCATGGTTTGTCAGTTACGTTGCAAATGATCCCAGAATATAATGGTTTGCCGTACCGCTTTCCAAAACCGAAGTTGACATGACCTTGCCCGTGAGTACCTGGCACAGAGGTTTCAAGAGACCCCGACTCGTTCAAGAAACGTTCGGGACGGAAGGCGCTTGCGTCATCGTACACAGCTGGATCTCGCTGCATACCCCTGGGAGGTGCTGTTAGGGGGCAACAATGGCGGCGTGTACGGCGTACCACGTATTTGTAGTGATGCCGATGTTCAGTCCCGAACCGCGGTCTGAACCTTGAACCGCTGGACTGAACCTGTGGTCCATGCTCGGTTCAGTCCAGTTCTTCATGGCCATGGCCCCGTCCAGTCCAAGGTTCGGCCAGCATAGACAATAGTGGTGAGTGATTGGACCAGGTTCGAACCTGAACCACGGCCCTCGATCGGCACACGGCCGCGGGCCACCATATTGCTTTGCTGTGGCCGTGGTAGCTTGTAGTATATTTCTGTGGCCCATTTCTTTGCACGTATTGTATGTAGTCAGTAAATCGAGTGGTATAAAAGGATCATTGAGCACATACCAATTATCAACATCCTCTCACAACTCGAATACTCCACCCCTATCCTGCACATCATGCATGCCGGTAACAGCGATGGTTGCGCCGTTGGCGCCAACGGTCAGCTCAAAGACGCATCAGAGATTGAGTTTTATCAATCTGAGACTGATGACGTTCCTATCACAGCACCTCCACCATCGAATCCCAATCATTGTAAGTCTCTGACCTACCTCGAGCAGCCCTTGTTCTTACTGTCCTTCAAAGCTCACCAGGATCCGTCAGGAACTACTCGAGAGCCTCGCCTACGAAAGCCTACCTGGAAGGCAGCTGGGCATGATCCGCTGAAGGCCTCCTCACGCTCGACAAAGCGGAAGGTGTCGGATTTCTTTGCCAACACTAATGGCAAAGGAAACAAGACTGGTTCAAGCACACGAAAACCCGATAAGTAAGTTCTGCTCTTTGAGCCTGATCAAAGGCAAGCAGGTAAATGTGACTGACCCGGTATGGATTGGACAGAGCGACCGCAGAATTGCTTCAAGGATTGGGCCAAAGATCTGAACCCACCAAAGAGGAACTCGAAGAAACTCATGCTGAGGTAATTGAAGATAGCTCAGCAGATGACGACGATGACTATGATGAAGTGGAACATGCCCGCGTATGTTGGTTGTGAGCTTCACATACTTGCTCACTCATCTATTCTTTTCCATAGGCCTCGAAAAAAACTCGTGTCGCTCAGAAGGGCAGTCAGGATACGGTGGGCAGTAGCGACTCAGACAGTGACGATGAGGCAGCCAATTATGAGAAGATACAAGTACAAGGGAACATCGAAATGGTACTTCTGTTACATTTATGCCCCCCGCACTACTTAACGATATGTATAGAAGCCTCAAAAACGTTCATCTCGTGGTAATGATGAGCGCACACGTGATATACGCGGGATATTCAAGCCCGACCAAAGAGAGAAAGATGGTGGTGTGCGCGAAGTTGGTCATTGGTGTATGGTATGCAGGTATGTCAGCATTCTTGATATCGCAGTAGGAAGCTGCTCACATTTCGTTCCATAGGGCCGCAAAGCTAAAGCTTGATAGCTGCTGGCTCACCGGTGGGGTTTCAAGTCTGCGGTCCCATGTACGCCGGTATGTAATTTGATTTTCCTAAACAATTACATATGTCATGTATCATCGAAGGAAATGGAAGACCCATGGGAGTCAATATCTCGATGGATGTAAGCGCATGGACGTAGAACCAAATCACCGCGCACTTCCTGAGGCAACACATCAAGTTTCCCACCAAAACAATGATCAAACGCTTGACGGATTTGTGACGTCTGTCCCACGATGGACTCAAGATGGACTACTCGACCACATCATCGAGCTGTTCATCTCAAATGACCTAGTAAGTCTAATCTGTACTTGATCTCATATGGGAGTTGTTTTCTCACTGCGGTTGTTCACAGCCTTTTCAATTGATTGAACGACATTCCTTTCGATGTCTACTTAAATATCAGTATCCATCCATGAAGGATAGTGAGCTGGCTCATCGCACAAAACTTACTGAGGCAATCCATGACCGTGCGCAACTGGTACAGCAAAGGCTACAAAAAGAGCTTCAGGTCAGGTGATTTCGTTTTTGCCAGTATGATAGCTTTCCTGATACGTCCTTAGAATATTCCTGGTCAGATTTCGCTGACATTTGATGGCTGGACATCTCGCGCAAGTGATCCGTATCTTTCAGTAACGGCACACTACATCAATGCACCCGCGGCACAACCGTCGGAGTGGGAACTCAAGTCTCGGGTACTTGGGTTTACTGCTATAGATGGGAGCCACAGCGGTGATAATATGGCAAAGGTCATTTTACGAGTAGTAGATCGCTATGATGTCCGAGATAAGGTATGGCGTTCTTTGAGTTTTAAATTATGATTTATTATTGAGAATATGACGTCTAGCTTGGCTGGATAACATCAGACAATGTCACGTCGAATGATAAAGCTATGCGTGCTTTACAGCGTGTACTTGATCATCCCGAAGGTAAACGGTGGCTTGCTAGCGATCGTCGTGCAAGATGTCTTGAACATCTTGTTCAGCTGGCTGCAAAGTCATTTATCGAAGCTGTGTGCCCAACTCCGACGAAGTTCCGGCATATCGTAGAGGATGAGGAGCCAGATGACGGAGCTGACTCAGCTACCAATGATGAGCATGATAGCGAACATGAAGATGCGGACTTTGATCCTGGCGACATACTAAGCAAGTTGCTGGCTTTAATTAATCAGGTATGTGCGTATACTCTGACTGTAACTGCGGCTCACTATTTCATTGCTTAGGTGCGAGCTTCTCCGCAAGCACAGGCATATTTTGCGACTGTCTGTCGCGAGGAAAGCCTTCCACCGTTGAAACTGATACATTGGGTTCGAACCCGATGGGGCTCGATGTCTGATCTAATCAGACGTGCACTTGATGTCCGTTTGGTACGTTTGAAGCAATTTATCTTATTACCTTTGCTTGACCTTAAAATAGGCTGTAGATAAATTCTGCTTACTGGCTGATAGCAGCTCGAAGGTGCCTATCCTCAAGAACAAGAGTTATTCTGACTTTAAATTATCACGAAGCGAATGGGACTTATTACAGCTCATGTCTGAAGCACTTCAGGTATCTTCAAAATACTTTTATTATGCTCATAGTGTATATACTGATATCTATCTTCTTGCCCAAGGAAACCCGTAACGCACAGGCATCCTTTTCTTCGGAGACAACGCCAACAGTGTGGCGAACACTACCTACGCTTGAGTGCATCCAGGAGCGCTGGACTACAATGGCAGCAATGCCACGATTTAAGCCCGTTAAAGCTGGGCTTGAGGCCGGACTTGTAAAGCTTCAAAAATGGCACAAGGAGACCGCATTGTCGGATAAGTATTTTATCTGTCTTGGTAAGTGACTCCGATCATTGGGTTTTAGTTGCTAACATGTGTCCCTCTCATAGTGCTTGATCCAAATGTGAAGAATGAATATGCTAAACAGATTTGGAATGATACGCGGTTTTCGCAGGGAATGGCTGCATTAGAAAGGATGGTATGTCGTGATCTGGATTGATTAGGGTTCTTTTACTCAAAATACTGAGCTAGTTTGATGTGTATGCTGATGAAATCTCATCGCATTCCAATGGACAGCCAAATGAAGCACAGAATCATGCGACTAGTTCCGCTAACTCTACCCAGTCAGCATTGAAAGGGTACGGCTCGGAATGGGTGCGAGATGCTCTCCGTAATCAGTTGAAGCAGACACAGGATAATCATTTTCCTCGTGCGGAACTTCGTCGTTATCTGGAAAGCCCGCTAGAGGCAACCGCAGATCCTGTGCGGTGGTGGGGTGTACGTATTCTTTTCAACTTTGTTACAGAGCTTAATACTAATTAATCGAACATTATAGCGCAACGCCGGTCAATATCCAGTCCTGTCACGCATGGCAAGAGATTACCTAGCGATACAAGGCTCGGCCGTACCATCAGAGCGTGCATTTTCAAGCGGAGGGCGGACTGGTACTCCACTGCGGAATCGGCTCACTCCACAAACATTCGAAAGCATTCAACTACTCAAGGACGGTTACCGAACGGGCGTAATTAATGCATTTCAGCAGGCCGCATTTCACGCAGAGCTTATTCATATTGATGGTTCAGACAATGAGATGTAATAAATAGCGTATCAGGAAAAAATAAAATGGCCATACCGCCCACTCACAGTACACACCACCATGTATCATACATTGTTATCAGAAATGTGGCAAGTTGAAGACCGAGATGCGACAATTAGGCGCCCAACGGTTCGAGATAGAGGAGGCAACCTACAAGATGTAGGGTGGTGGTTTTATTCAATCTGTTAGTTTTTAGAGGTAGTAGTACATGTAAAGAACCTGAATAAATAAAAAATCTACCCAGTTTCAGAGTGGAAAGTAGTTTGCAAATTGCCTCAAGTCGAGACAGCAGTTTCGCCATATAGGCGCCCAACGTCCCGAGAGGGAGAAAATGCTCTCAATCGGGCATATTATTATGAACAATTTGCTGCTATGGTTCACGGTTCGAACCTGCTCAAACTTATGTCCGAACCGCCTTGAACTGGTTCCCATAAGTTCAGTCTGGTCCCAGTTCGGTTCAAGCTATGTTTGCGACGTTCAGGTTCAGGTTCTTGACAAGAGGGCTAAGAACCGGACTGAACTGGACTTCGGCATCACTACGTATTTGGAAGTACAATAGTCCCTGCAAATAACGTACACATCATGAGTATGTACTGCTTCTGAGAGGTGCGGAGCTAATAGAAGGCACACAAACCTCGTGGAATGAGGTACCCTTTGTACCTTTCGTCCTTGAAGCAAAATATGAGTTTAACTGAATCCGCACGTCTGTCGTTACTAGACGTACACGTCGAGCAATCCGGGGGACTATTGGACAATATCAAGAGCGTGTCAGCTAGTTGATATATTACACATTTGAATTTTCTTTCACTCACTACTGCCCACGCTTTCACATCTCAGAACCTCACGAATGACCGCAGAAACGTAAGGAAGACGATTGCGATCTTCCATAGTCGGCATGCGATCTCTACCTACAATTGAATCGATCTCAGCCTGCGCGCGACGCATGACGTCTGGGTGCATCGCCATGTTCAAGACAACCAATCTTAGAACAGCCGATGTCTGCATGGAAATGAGCCGCGCCAAACATGAGTGAGAATGGGACGGACTGTTTCTGCACCTGCGGCACTGATGAAGGTAGTCAGTTGGCAGGCACCGATAGGGCGCACAGAGACCTCACTAGACGGTACCTGCTAGCCATGCCGCATCTTCATGCGACATGTCTGCACTAGCGACTCTATCCAACAGCAGCTTTCCAAAGCAGTCTGGAAGCTTCAGTACAAAGATCACTTTGTTGGATCAATACCGACACGCACTCCCACAGGGCTCACCTCTTTCTCATTCTGCTTCGCCCCGTCCAAGAGTTTATCAAACAGAGCCGTAAACTCATTGTACAGGCGGTCACCGTCTTGCTTCCATTTGGAGAGTCGCTTAGGTAAACGCTTTAGAAAGGGGAAAATGTCGATGAGAGTTGCACCGGGCAGTGAAGCAAGCTCAATCGTGTGCTGCACTTTGGTGATAGCTATGACATCGGGATGATTAATGGTAGAAACCGACTGCCAGCCATATAGTGCACCAAGCATCACCGAGGAGGATGTTCTAAAAGGTATCTCAGTGCAGACACAGACTGATCGCACAGCGTGCGTACCGCCGCACCTCTTCTTCCCACTGTTGAGGGTTTTCAAGGAAACTGTGAATCATGTGGATCACCTCGCGCTCTTGAATTGAAACATATGCTTTGACCGCTCGCACGCTGAACCCATCGTGCATGATACGACGCAAACGAATGAAACTGAGGAGCATATCAGGCATGATAACGTGACTGTGACAGAAGATAGAATGCGTACAGAGCATTGTATGGTGTATAAAGCAAGAATCTATTGCGGGTCATGAGCTCAGCTGCCATGACGAACCGTGGACGATCGCTGAAGCTATCTGCACGACGATCTGACACAGTTATCCTAATCAACATTCTGTTGTGATTCATGGGTAAAGGCGCACCAAATAGATCAGCTGCAGCCTCTATGGATCCCACAACAACTGCCGGCGTGCCTAGCAAGCATCAGCGAAACGACACGCGTCTGAGACAGACTGATATGTCTTGCATGTCTGGTTCGTGCTGTCCTACCTTAGGGATTTCACGGGCGCTCACTATCCAGGCCTGTCAGCTACCCAGCTCGAATCCTTCGGCTGCACATCGCACACCGCTATAGACACCCCTTGATGTACCGTAGTATACATAGTTAATTACAACGCTGATCTGATATGCCGGTTACTCCTTTCCATACAACTAATAGTCTGCACCGCACACAATAAGTGCACGTCCACTATTACACCCCGCACCCTGGGCATAGGTGCAGAGCGCAAAGGGGAGGAAATGGGGGAAGGGAATATGGAACGAAGGTGAACACAGCTGTCATTATATATGGGTATGCGTGACATGGCGTGACAATAATTTTGTTGAACTCGCGGGGTATGAGCGCCTCTGCGTGTGGCCCAGTGCCCGTTTGCGTAGGGGCTTGCGCGTTCACCCTGTGCCCTCGGCGTGTTCACCCTGGGCCCTCGCGTTCTGCAACACACATTGCCCAGCCATTGCAATGTGCCTTCTGCGGTATATCTGAGGATTTTCGTATCTTCTGGTAAGTGTTATTAATCATTTTACACTGATTTTACACTCACCGCTACAGATCCCCAACATGGTCAGAACGCAAGCTCATGCGCATGGTGATCAGCAAATTTACTCGCGTAGAACACTTTGAATGCGTCCAATGAGTCGGAGGGTTGAAGGGATCTTGGCACAAAGGTTTCGCCAGCCACTCCAATCAGGTGTGCAAGTCGGATGATCGAATCAAGATGTATGATCTCTTGGACTTTGCGTCCCTGGTCGTCCATGTCTGGTGAGACTATCCACATACCAGTGTCCTTGTCTGCGCAGTCTTCGACCGGTGAATACCATTCCACAAGGGCACAGGGATACTTTATGATTGATTTTTTGACAGTAAAGAGCAGCCGCACCCGAGCAATGAGAAGACCGCGAAGTCCAGGTTTCGATGGATCTGCATTCACGTAGATGCAGTCATATCGAGGTGCTCCCCCTCTCCAGCAGCGTGTTGCCCGAATGCGCTCGCGGTACATGCCTCCAAGACCAGACACCTCACTTGGTGCATAGAATGTCGCGACCGCTGAGGGGAAAACGCGCACGGTGTAGTAATCCAGATCTTGATCCATAGGCATCGGATCTTCATTCATAAGTGGTGCGTCCGCGTTCTCCTGATTATAGATGAACTGTGCCACTAAGTTTGGTAGGGTCGGATTGGCAAGAAAGACAGCTAGATCTCGAACCGTATTTGGGTAGCCTTGTGCTGCTCTCCAAGTCAGTCTTCGTGGTCGGCCCAAGAATTTAACACATACCGGCCCGTTTCGCAAGGGACACGCATGCGGACACCCTTGGACCATCAACTGCACCATGATCATCGTCTTTTCCATTGGTGTCTTCATCTGACGCCATTTCATCTCTATCCTCTTCGTCGTTCCCCTCCTCACCAGCCTCACTACCGCTCTCCTCGTGCATTGAAGTTAGAAGGGTTTGATACGCCTCCGAAAGACATGTACCCTCTAGCATGCCACGGGACTTGAAGTTCTGGTACGCTGCCTTCAGTTTATCGAGACGCTCGACGGTTACAAGCATTTGGTACATAGCGTTATACTTATTGGACCTTCGCCATGGCTTCTTGACGGCGGTGATGTGCATGGCTTCTGTGAGCGAAGAACACAAACCGTTTGGAGCTCCGAAGTTGCGAACGTGTTGTGGATAATGAAGGAGGGAGTGTTGTCTCGGAAGTGAGTTGAATCCATCTTGGCGTACGCCCGTTTCTTGAAAGATCTGACGGTAATTGTAGTACCTTTCAAGACAGTCTTCAAGTTGCCCGATTGTCTCATCGGTGAGTATTGAGCGCCGCGCCAAATAACAAAAGTCCATAAACGTGCTGACGGCGCGAACCATTTTACTAGGTACGATTCCAGCAATTGCAGGAAGATATATCTGTGTCCGATGTGCATCAGATTCAGCTACGTTATTGCAAGACTCAAGCAGTCAGAATGACTCGCCTTCATTAACGCCTTCGAGTCATCACCTGTCCATTGTTTGAAATCACGACCATCGGCGAATCGGCGTATACCAGGAAATGGAGGAACAGCTGCAAGGCTACTCGATTACACAATGCACTTAGGGTATGTCATCAAAATTACCAATGTGTCAATACGTACCGGTGATCTATTTGATCCAGATACTCTTTTCCTCGAGCTTCCCCATGAGTACGCTTAAGGTACGTCGCAATCCACTCGACTAAATGATCCTTGAATGCACCCTTTATTACCTGATGTAGAAGGTCGCCCGCAAACAACTCGTGAATATTTGCACGAGGAAAGGTTGCGGTAAATGGCTTCAAACTCGTCAATAGGTAAGAATGGCTCATTCAGGTTAACAGTACTTACAATAATATCTGCCACAATGCCGTAGTCTGTACGCAACACTCCTGGGTCAAACACGTCAATCAAAAACTTGGTGTGCTCAGCCGTTCTTGGTCCTTTTGGTCTTATGTCCCCTAGCTGCTCACGGTGCGTTCGACATCTTGAATAAACAGGATGAGGATTAACCAATGGTACAGTATTATAGATACACACATGGGACACCAGCCAGAAGAGACGCAGGCAACAAGGACTTGCTCAGGATAGTCAGCAATGTACGGCCCCAAACCGTAGATGACTCGTCGATAGCATCCGTCTGGACAGCGTGTTACTTCCGGTGCCGACATTGCCTCTCGCAACGGCTCAAAAAGAAGTGCAAGGCTTGAATGGAAAAGCTGGCGGCGGAATCGTCGGAATTCAGGTGAGGATTGGTATCGTCTGACAGCTATTGTGTGTGCATCAGAAAATGTCGATAACGCACCACCTGTCGATATACAATATACGCACTTTTGGGAATGGCGAAGAATGCCACGGGAATGATAGCATCACGGTGAGCACGTCGTACGTTATTGTGCACATTACCAATTGACATATAAGCAGGATAATAATCGTTTTGTCCGGAAGCCACTGACACAGTGGTCTTATCACTTCCGCAAATGACCGGGACGAACATCGCCCCATGTGTGTTCGGGTCCTGCGCAATGATGTCCTGAAGGTATGAAGGATTATTGTTTGTTTGCAGACAATACTGAAAGCCACATACCGCTTGTCTCCAGGCCCAGTCTCCGGACATCAGATCTGAATACTTTCGAGATCCCGTCTCGTCATATTCACGATATGGTCCAGCATCAAACTCAGTTGCGAAGTCGGGGTTAGAGAGCATGTTACGTGCAGCGAGGCGAATATCGCGGAAGCAAAACTCGTATTCGGCATCCATCCACGGTGGCACATTTGTGGCGGGTCTTTCTCCTGTATACTTGCACGTAACTGACTTCCAGGACAGCCCTCCAAGATCCGATGCATCAATGGTATCGAACAAATGGTTACAGTCCGCAAACGGAGGTTCGTCGCTGTGCGGCAATAAGGATGCAGCCCACAGGTCAAGCAATTGGTTGACTTTTGTGCGAGAAAGCTGCGCTAACTGGAATGAAAAGTTCGCGACTTCGAACTGCAGACGATCGCGAAAGGGTGACCAATCCTCTGGGTTGACGGGCAGTGGCAAAGGTGGTGGAATAGGTATGCCTTCCTCGAAATACTCCCCTCCTTCTGTGCAACAACGTCCTGCCTTCATGTTAATTGCCATCATGAACAGCGTTGGCATTAACTTACCATTAATCCGTGGATGCGCCTTCCGATGACAGGTGGCTTCGGGTACGTTTTCATCTTCTAGCAGCTCGTCCTGCATCTGACCCTCCCTTTCAGCAACTTCAGCCCCAGCATCGTTTGCTTCATCTTGGGAGCCTTCGAGTGGTGGTTGTACTGGTCTGTTCAAGTCTCTTCTGACCGCATGTCTTGTATTAAAGTGTTGTGTCAAACCAGATGCATTTCGAAACTCTTGAAAACAGACAGAGCACGATAAACGATATGGGTTATGTCGGCGGGTGTGCGAGTGTGGCATTATGGTAAGATGCAGAACGCAGTCAAAATTGAAAGGATTCTCATTCATGATGCTATAGTTCTAGACTTGCAGCGTTGCAAGTCTAGACTTTCTTATCAGTCACTAAACGGCTAAACGATATAACTAAGGTCTGTAACCATCGATTTGTTAAACTGTACAGTACCCGTGACTAATGCAGCGTATGGGCACGATCACGTGTGATACCGGATATACCATTATGAATCAGCAAGTTTGCACGTATCCATGGCCCCTTTGGTGAGCTCCTCTCATCTTTGTGAAACATCGTGAAACTCCTCTTGACAGCCACTTCGTATCCTCAAAGCTCCTCCTCATAGCCACTTCATGGCAGCACGACTCCTCTCTACATCCACCTTGCCTCGTCATGTTGTCATTGTCGTCATTCAAGATGGGCGATCTTGCAAAACCTAGACACTATAAAGAGTGCGTTTTTTCCGTCTATCTAAACAGGCACTCATCTCACCTCATCTTTTTGCTCGCTCTTATCCTACATTCTGACTCTTTCACGGTCATGCTTCGCACCACTCGTCGAGGGAATGCCAAGGGCCAGCCAAACTATCGTGTCTTGGCAGGTCTTGAAGTTGAAGGCCAACAATCACGTCGCACTCCTCAAGAGGTAGCTGCTTCACAAGCAGAGGCTGAGATTCACCGCAACGCTACTGCTGCCAAGAAGCAAGCCATTCTGCGCCGTATCTCAGAGCTTGAAGAAAAAGCTGATCACGCAGTCACTATGGGACCAACGGTATGTCTTCGCTTAAGCGTTCATATTTTTTAGCTGTCCTACTTACATGCAATAGACTCGAACACAGGATGATGAAGACTATCAGCCACCCATGCTGGGGTCCTCAGATGACGACGAAGCCGCGGCCAGTCCTCATTCTCATCAGGCTACTGGGACAAGGTGCTAATAGCCCTCATGTCGTCTATATGTGGAGGCTGCTAATTGCACCCCCCCCTTAGTAACTTGGGTCACCTACAGCGGCTTAGGATCAACCAGACGGGCGCTTTGGGCTTTCTGGTAGGTTGCCCTGG
>MU278368.1:199975-244197 GCA_022385755.1 Trametopsis cervina | reverse complement strand
TTACCTTTCTCATTCACTCATTCACTCAATGAGGCCATGCAACGTGTGTATGAATGGCGTTCAGGAATTGCAAAGGCCGCCATAACGGCTGTAGCAGAGTTCTTTGAGAATAATAAAGAGAACTTCCCCACACCTGACCACCGTGCCGAACATCTGCAAAAACATGCCATTCTAGAATAACATTAAAGTAGTTCTATCATGGCTAATAGTTCACTGTGGTGATTATTTGTTCATTATCAAACCTATTTTGCAACTACTACGAGGCTGTCTATCACTGCGCTAAGAACTGACTAATTAATTCTATATAAGAGTTTAGTAGGCACAAGAATGTCAGTACATGACGATGTCAGTTGTCTGGATCTGAACTAGAATCAAGGTCACATGCATGTTCGTGGAGCATGTCTCTCGCGGAGTCAAATCACTACGACGTGGAAAGTGCCTGCGGTAGTACAAAGCTATGTAAATTGTCATCAACGTTGTACTTTATCTCTGACGTGGCGTGCTGAAACTGCTTGAGGATGATGCCGGAAATGTACTCCATGGTGGTGCCCATCAATGCTGTTCAAGAGCTCACTGATGTGCGGCTCGGCGGGTATAAGTTATGAATGGGCCACAGCCACCGTGGCTTGTAATGAATGCCACGTCACATGTCCGCTCAAGGCAGAGGACGAGAGGGGAGGGACGGTCCAACCTACTTATGAGGTGTTGCATGCCAAGACAACACGTAGACTTCTGATGTGCACGTCAGAGTGCCCAGGGGGATGTGAACTCACTGTCTATGGACGTGTACGTGCTGAGGGGCTCAGTGAAGTTTGTCCTGTGATCAGGCGCCTGACTTGCTTAACTTGTAATATTTTCCCACGCGTCCAGCGTCCGCAACCATGCTGCCACGTAGTCGATCTCGCTCTCGCTTTCACCATATTGTTACCCTTGCCCACCACTACGCCATTGTTTTCTCTCACTCACCGCTGCGCTACAGTCCCCTCTTGGTACAGTATTACTGCTCCTATTTCCCAAGTGTGTGGTGTAAGTGAGTGCGGACTCCCCACCGCAGCCCAAGGTGAGTGTAATGCCGTGTTGGATGGCCTGCCGCTGTTGTTTGTCCCGGTAGCCCCCATCGCCCTTGCCCTCTTTCCCCATCGCTCCGCCGTGCTTGCACCCAAGTTGCCAGACCACCGAGCTGCCCGTGCCTTCGCCGTTCTCGTTTACCACCATGCGCAGCCCCTCCGCCCTCATGCCTCAATGTGCATGCGCTCTCGCCATCGACCACTCACCTCCGCCCCGCCTCCCTCTCGCGCCCACCTCTACTCTTCGTCGCCGGACTTGCTTGCGCATGCACAACTGCGCTGTCATCAATCAACGACGTCATGCTCGTTCGCCCTCAGGTGAGCCATCTTCCACCGCGTCCCCTTGCTCATGCCCTTGTCCTGCTGCTCCTCATTTTCATCTGTGTCTGCCCTCATCACCCTCTCCTCGTGCCATCGTCCGCCCTCAGGACATGTGGCTCTTGTTCACCCTTGCCTCGTCCGCCCTCTCCGCGCGCCCCCTGCTGCTCGTCCACATCTGCCCTCGCTGCCCTCTGCTCGCGCGCCTCGCCTCATCGGGGCGCCGTACTCTGCCGCACACGCACATGTCGCCCTCGTCGCTCGTCTGCCCTTGCCCGCCCTCTCCGCGTGCCCCTGCCTCGACACCTGCGCTGCTGCTTGTCCACATCCGCCCTTGCCGCCCTCTCCTCGCGCCCCTCTCCTCATCGCGCGCACCGTTTTCTGCCGCATGTACATGCGTCGCCATTCGTCCACGTCCACAACTCCTTTTATGACTATGATGAGTAGTAAAAGGATTACTATTACTATGTAATATACACTATTGTTAAGGATGATGCCCCACTGTATCTTATTTTCTTGTTACTAATGCAATTAATTTCACCTCATACTGTTATTATGATGTGTAGTACTGATACTATGTCTCACACAGTTGTAAGTAATGCAACTAGTTTTGTCTTATGATACTATCATATCATGCAGGGCAAACTCATGAGTAGAACATTTGCTCTTTATAATGCTAATATTGACTAATTAGGTGATGAGGTAGGCAGAACCATGTTAAATAGGGCTATTGGCACTAATGCCTTGCGTTGGCTATATAGCACTATTGTAGAACTATATACCCAGTGAAAGGCCTATTTAGCGCAGATGCTTTTTCCTGATGAACATGTCCGTCGCCAACTCGGACCTGGCCTTCCGTTCCGCTATGCACACGTGGAAATTCACTCAGAGGAGCAGCCCGTAAGTGACCGATGATTGCCTATATCACATTCTGATTTTATTTTATTAGATCTATCGCGGCTTATTCCAATCCACCCTCGTCATCCAGACACTTGCATATCATTTCGGAAGCTCAGGTCACCTCACGCCATACAACGACTTCCCATTTGGTGCCTTGGCGTTGGTAACAGCTGCGGTATGAACGGTTCAGTATCCAATTTCTTTGTATATCTGACAAAAGCTTTTTAGGTTGAACGTGCCCTCTGCGCATGGGACAGTGGCGACTTTCAAAAGCCCACGAAGAACTTCTCGCAGGAAACCTTTGGACGCCGAACCTGCAGCTACCTCAAGACCATCATTGATTTGAAGGAAACAACTTGGACGAAGATATGCACGGCAGCCGAAGACCTTGCACATGCACAGGCCAAGCTACTTGCAGGCGATTTCGACGCCGATGCCGATCTGTCAAGCGAGGATGAACGCGCAATAGCCGTTGAAGACTCAGACTAGGTACGAGATACAGCGGCATCATTTTCTCGTTACCTCGCTGACTTCGCAAAGTAGACGTGCAACCACATGCCTCTCTTACCATCTTGCGGCGTAGTCTGGTATTGCGCTGTGACCGCTGTTTAATGCTCCTCCGAGCAATGTTTTTATTTCTTGTTTATATTTCTAGATCTATTCTGCCGTCTCTATGGCGTATACCTCTTACTTAATCATGTATGCTACAATGTCCCTATTTATAAATAAATTGGTGGCCACCGCAAAAATCCCGTCTGAAGAATGCTGATGCGACTGGCGAAAGATTTCTGCTAATGTCTGGTACTACTGAATAAACCTCTGTATCAGGATGGAACCTCATGAAATCAGACGTCGCGCTCTGAGTGTCTGGTTCCCTTATTAAGGCATGTCAGTCGTTCCAGGCTGAGATGCCGTTTTGCTGATGAGCTAAGTGAGTATATAGGACCTGTGTTCAGGATCAGGATATGATATAATAATGGGTGTTTGTTGCTCATAGCTCACCGTACTGCTTTGTCCATTCTGTCAGAAGCAACCAGGGGTTTTCGGACATAATCTGGAAACTATTTCCGACAATAGGCAGGCCACGCGGACCTGGAGGCATGGCGGACTGCCGTATGTAGATCTTCACGAGCCATAGGAGTAGCTTCCAGGCTACAAATCCCGTGATGATACACAATGTAGAAGTACTGACACCCAGCATAGAATGAGTCATAATCGGAGGTGCCAAGTATCTCGAGCTGAAGGAGCGATAAGCACGTTGAACGGAAACGCGGGAGGTGAGACAGAGGTACCCTGTGGCTTATAAGGCACGAGCAAGAGCGGAGGGCATCTAAGTGATGACACGAGTGGAACATGCCGCCAGTTGAAAAGGTAGCTTTGTAGACATGCGTGTCAAATGTCAACTGCAGATACTCGTGACGCAGGGGTAGCGAGTAGTAGACGGAATGTAGTGTAAGGTTTTACCTTCTGCGTGCATAGTTACGGCATATATTGAATGCGGCTTTGTGAGTCTGCGAGTTGTGGCGTTCCAAGGGCGTGGAACTGGCAGAATGGGAAACACCAGAGGTCACAAAGCCATAGTGTTGCACAGTGGGCATTATCGCGTAGTGCAATATCCACGGTCATTGAGTAGAGCCAAAACACCGGTGTGCTGTCTGACGACGCCGCGCCGATGTGTGCTTAGTCTACTGTAACAGTGCAATCAGCGCAAAATACATCACCACCACGTCGAGCGTGTTACCCTAGCAGTCCACTAGCATTTTGCACCTCTTCTGCACAACGTTAACACTTTGAGGGTCCTGGTGGTAAGTGGCAACGATGCGCGTCAATAATCCCGAAGCGGCTAGTAGAGCATTGCCATGCGAAATTAAATCCTTGACTTGACGTCATCATCGACGGTGGCTCCCCTTATACAAGTCGTAGGCTTTGCAACTCGGGGGTGGCCTACTTTATATCTTCTCTCCCCTTTACCACGACCAGGATGTCAGAAACAAAAAGCTCTCGTATTCAGAAACATGGCCGTTCTATTCTTGACGAGCTGCAAACAGAAGCGACAATTGTCGCGAAAACAGCGGGTCAGGCGGTAACCTCGTTAGCGTGGCTCTGGCCAATACGTGGGCTGGTATACACAATATTTCGTGAGTCTGAAACGTCTTTGAATTCAGGTAACACTTAATCATGTCATTGCAGACCCTCAGATAATCACTTCGGTGCGCGGTGCCTTGGTTAAGTCGCTCAGCACGTCCGCTGTAGTCTTTGCCGTTCTCGCCTTCTTCACCTACGTCCCCCAAGCAGCCGTGCTCACCCTCTTCACGGGGCCCTTCGGCCCCGTACTCGCCCTTTTCCTCCTGGGTGCAGAGTCCATCTTCCTCCTCACCTTCCTCGCGAAGCCCCTCTTCCTCGAGCCTACGCTCCAATTTGTGTTTGACGCCACGCTCACCGCGCAGGGTCAGAACCAGCTCGTTAGGGATGGAAAGACGAGGTTCGCCCGATCAGGAGACAAGGCCAGCGCCCTCATTCGCCCACTGCAAGCCCTGTCACGCGACGGCATCGTTCGGTACCTCATTACGCTGCCTATGAATCTCTTCCCTGTCGTCGGAACGGTCGCGTTTCTGTTCATCAATGGCCACCGCGCTGGTCCGGGATGGCATGCACGCTACTTCCAGTTGAAAGGTTTCAACAGCACGCAGCGGAAAGAATTTGTAGATAAGCGCAGGCCTGAATACACAGCGTATGTGTCCGCCTTTTCGCACTCACATCCACAATTAACATGGGTTCCTTACAGCTTTGGTGTTGGCGCATTGCTGTTCTCATTCGTCCCTATAGTCGGACTGATATTTACCTTCACAAACACGGTTGGCGCTGCACTGTGGGCAGCCGACCTCGAGGCACGTACCAATATCATTGAAGGTCCACCAACTACGGAGGATACGTTAAAGACAAAATAGTGCTGCATGGGTAGCACCGCGCAGATTCTATAGAACAGACACTCCTTTCAGGAGATATCAGTTTATACCACTGTAATATAAAGTCGTACAGAATACTGTAATGCTTGTCCTATCTGAAAGCACCTTTGACTGAGCACGTGGTCATCACAATGCCTCAACTTCCGTACTTCTTCGAAGAGAGCACTAAGGAAGGAAGAATACAACTTGTCATTTCAACAGTATGTACCCAACCACCCTACCACGTCAGTCAATGTTCGCGCTAACATACATGTACAAGAAATTTCCACTATGCAGCGCCATACAGTACGAGGTAAAAAGCAAAGTAAACATTGCGCACAGCAAAGACTCACAGCTAAAACGAGGATAGAACCGATGCCATTCAATCACCCCGTATCTCCCTGGGGACCAAATATACTGCGCCAGTTTGTATGGAAGGACTGCAAGAGCTGCCAGTCAATACGAAGCTTTGCGACCCGCTTCCCATCGGGCTGGATCTCTAGCGCGTCCGGGAGTTTGATGTCCTGCCGTTGTTCAACCGGGACCCACAGGAGAAGCCCGCCGTTGTCGTCCTTGACCCACCCGTCCTCAGAATCCATCTTGGACCGATACTTGAACCACACGTCGTCTACTGTTTCTGCTCCGATGGGGCACACCACAATGGGACCGTACGCGCGTCTTGCGGCGAGCGAGCGGTTGTCGGGCGCGATGAGCACCTCGTCGACATACCGGAACCGTCCCCAGACGTCCAGAGTGAGGAACGCCTCGCTGGATTCGACGGTCATGTCCCACACAAGGACGCATCCGTAGCTAGTCCCTGCTGCCAAGCGCGTCCCATCGGGGGAGTAGCGGAGACTGTGAAGGAACCCGGGACCGGGAGATAGCTCTCTAACTATGTCATCGAGGGCAGTGACTGTTGCGATGCATATGGCGGACGGCATGCCTGCTGCAACATGTTCGCCGTCCGGAGAGAAGGCGATAGGTGAATGCCACTGAGGATGATCCGTTTTCATTATTGTTGAGTGATCAGTTTCTGCTGACTCCGATTTGCCAGTCTGGATGGCACGCATTACCACCCTTGATTCTAACACTGGCCCTCCGGATTCCCAAAACGCGATATGCGAGCTGTCAGACGATAATGCGACGTGCAACCCACTGCCGCGGGTAAATCCTTCGGCGACCGCTTCACCGGTGTTTGTATTCCATGTCCTCCATTTGTATTCCTCGCCGTGCCCCTTGATGGTCATGCCCAGTGCATATTGTCTGTCCGGTGAGAAGATCATTTTATATGGCGAGAGTCCACCGGGGAAGCGTTCAAGCTCTGTCACCTTATTGGTTGTCGGCCGCCAGATGTAGATAGTATGGTGTGTGCGGGAGAAAGCCACATCACTCCCGTCGGGAGAACAACCCAGTAGCGTGATTGGTGAAACAGCTTCTGCATGAGGAAGGGCTAATGTATGCTTAACCTGCTCTGTTCGCGCGTCTTCAACATATATCTCTCTGTCTGTGCTCCTGATGATTTCACCGTTACGGCCGTCAGAGAAATGGACTAGGTTTGACCGAAACGCCGCGAATTCCTCATGCGCTACAGCCAACTTGGGAGGTTTCGAGGCAGATAAATCCCATACACGAACTGTATGATCGCTCGCCCCGGAGACGACCTGCCTGCCGTCAGACGAGAAGAAGACAGAGTATACCCAATCCGTATGTCCACGGATGTCTGAGATCATGTTTCCAGTCCTGACATCCCAGATTCGGACAGCGTAATCATGAAAACCAGCGACGAGCAGAGCGCCATCCGGTGAAAAGTCTAGGCATTGCGCTCCGGGGAATTTGCCAAACATAATAGTACTTTGGACAGCCTTGACATCCAGAACGTATATGACCCCGCGCTGACCGCCGATAGCAACATTCGTAGAGTCCGGCGACCAAGCAACGGTGGCTACTCCATTCGTATCGACAAACTCGAACGGGAGTGTAGTCAATTGTTTCGCATTCACGTCCCATAAATCGGCAGGATGTTCAAAGTTGACAAGCGAAGATATCAGGATATATGAACCATCCGGGGAATAGAGTAGATCCAAATACCCTTGCGTGGTAGGTTGTGCTGTTTGCTGCTCCCCTGTCATCGTGTTAAGGAGACAGATGCCCACCGGCTTCTCAGACGAAGGCCAGAAAGCAACCTGTTGTCCGAGATGCGAAATCGCTATCGAAAACAATCCGGAAGGCAACTCCAAGTTACGGAAGTCCTTCTCAGACTTATCATCTGTATCCCATAGCCGCAGAAAACACGTATGATCTTGCCTTGACAAGAAATCGGGAAAGGGCCCGGAATTACCGATGCACGCGATGATGTATCTGCCGTCAGAAGATATTGCCAAAGCTTGCGTGGGCTGCCCGGATTCATTGGCAAGGATGGTTTCAGTGAATGCGTTATCTTCAAGATTCAGAACGATAGGAATTCTGTTTCTGACGTAGGCAATATTGTTCCCGCTAGGAGGACAGACAACAGGAGGATATCCACTGGCGTGCAGATTTGCGAGCTGTTTCCCGGTTGTCAGATCCCAGATTGAGATAGAACTGTCCGATTGAGCGATGATGCACCGTCTGCCCCGGGCGTGCATCACCTTGGTCACTGTGCTCCCGACGTCCTTGCTCCAAATTGTAGCATCCCAGTCCAGAGGTTTGCCTGCCACGATAAGGTGGTGATTCATGAACCGAGCGAAGATGGTCCTCGCCAGATAACTCATCTCAGGTAACCAGGACAAAGCGGACAGATAGAGATGAGGTGTGCAGACCATGGCCTCGGAGAAAGCGGTAACGAATCGGTGTAGATCGGTGGATATACGAGCGAGCTCAGACGAGGGCTCCTTCTGAACGTTTAGAAACGATAGCGTTTACATAAACTCATCCTACTCACTGAGAAGTATTGCTTGCATGACTGCAGAATGTCCACACCGGCGCTGACGTCATCGAGCAAGCTCAGCACCTCTAGCCAGTGCAGCACGCGCACATGACACAGCAAACTGGTCGTCAACTTTTGTACGTCGTCGTCGTCCTGCTGTAACCGCGAGCTCAAGAGGTGTGACATCCAGAATAACGCGCTGTATTGAAGCGCAGGAGGAACGCAGCGGGCGATACGCTGCTTGATGTCAGGTATATCCTTGTTTAACGACAGGGCTTCTGGGAGATCACATATATTGAACTGAAGTCGCGCGTGGAGAGTCTTCAAACAGCTTCCAAATAGCATTATATGGGCGTCGGTGATGGCCATCCAGTGGTCCGCCGCTCTGTCAAGTTTTTCCTTGAGATAATCTAGGAAAGACGGGTGGTATACACGAACGCCGTCGCCCATAGCGGCATCTTGATAGATCACAGCGTGTAGTCTACCGACTATGTTCCTAACAGCCCGTTCGGTAGTGCCTGAAAACCGGTCTTTGTGGTGCAACAGCTCCGCAATTGCGGCAGTTGACAGCGGGTGATTGGTTGCAGCGATAAAAACGACGGCCAGTATGGTCCTCATGAGTCTCACGTCGTGCGGCAATGTCGTGACGGCGTCCAGGATGCGATCGTATAAAGCGCGTAGTTGTTGAATGGGATCGTAGAAGTCCGGGCCATTGATGAATAAGTCGAGATGAGTTTCAGGATCGCTGCTCTCGCCCAGATATTTGAAGACGGTGCTGCACCACACGAACAGTCCTCCCGCTCTTGCAACGATTGTTCTGACTTGATCTTCCGAGATCTCTATCTGCAAGAGTCTCAGGTTGAACAGAACATACTGATAGATGTCGGACCGGATAGTGGCTTCGCGGTTTATATCCACGACAACGCATTCTTCGGAGGCGTCTTGAAAGACGGCGCGAATCTCAGGCTCTGTTCTGCTCGTCAAGAGAACTCTGATCCATGGTGAAGCGCGAGCTAGAGCAAGGAGATACTTGCACAGCTCCTGTCGGGACTTCGCAGAGGTTCCACACTCATCCAGCGCATCGATGATGACGATGTGCGGCTGCAGCGGATGTGTGACAGACGGAAGGATATTCGTGAACAGATGCTGGAACTGAGCACTGACGGCCCCACTGAAGACCTCGCCGCTGTTGTTGCCGCGAAGAACCTGCATGACTGCTTCTCGATATGCAGGATGCTGGTGGGAAAATTGATACGCCAGAGACGGGAGAAGTCTATCGGGGGCAGACCGATCGCCATCGTCCCTCTTGCAAAAGAAACACGACATATGAAGTCCTTGATCCTTGACCATCTTCGCAACAGTGTGAGAGATTGTGCTCTTGCCGGAACCGGCGAGGCCATGCACCCAGAACACGCGAGGTGAATCAGTGCCTTTGAGAATCGCCTCTGTTGTCCGCATGCTTTCGTTGCCACCGTAATCAGCTTGTGGTTGGTCGATCGAGCGATCCTCCGTGCGTAACCCTTGGGTCCAATGCGAGATCCTCTCTAAAAGTGGGGCCCGTGTCCCATCTAGGCATCCAAGCTCTGAGTTGTAGTAAGCCTTCATGACAGGATTCAGCTGTCTTAAAGTAGCGTCCTGATCTAAGGAAAGTATTGGTCACTGCGCTTGCAATTATAGCTATGTTCGACTCACGCGCATCCAGCGCCATCTGGAACGTCTCCATCTGAACATTGTTGAAGAATTGCTTCTGCCGAAGATCAAATTGAACTTTGAATGTCGTTATCTTCTCTGCATGTTTCCCGGACAGGAGGTCGGCTAGAGAGATTTTAGTTGTCACCTATGTAACACCGTCGCACGGCTTACACACGATTCCGGTATGGGCATAATCAGATATCGACTCTGATATGCGTGCAATCAACAACATCATACTAGTGAGAGCCTCTCTTGACTTCTTGCGCTCGTGTAAGCCTGGAATACCCTCTTTGACAGCGAGGAACGCCTCTAGCTCGTCCAACACGGCAGAGGCCGCACGCCTACAAGCCTCTTGGCGTTCGCACGCCTACATCGAAAGAAGTGAGCTGAGGTTTGGTGACTGAGCGGGAATGAAGTTACCTCCTTCAGATATCCGAGCGCAGCAAACGTCGCCTTTGCGGCTGGATGTAACTAAGGCTTTGTATTAGCGCGAGGATGAACAGAGATGCACAGTACGAACGTCACTTAGCAGATCGCCAGCTTTCATGACAACTTCAATCACGCCGCGAGCTTTGTCAATTTTATCCAGCAGGATGGCTTTTTCACCGAGATCTGATTGAGAACTCTTTAAGGCATCTTCGGCGTACTGTGCGGGTTGGACTGTTGAGAACGTAAGTGATACAGTGACTTTGCCATCAGGATCTAGTACATTGTGAATTCTCAGGATAGACTGCCACCAATGACTGTGAATACCTTGGAACGAGATATTGCCCTGGTCATTGATGCGGATTGAGTGGTTGACAATGCTGACCACGGGCTTGTCTTTCCATGTGCGTACTCGGTGGATTTCTTTGATAATTAGAGTGATCGACGACTCAGTGGACGAACATAAACTTGAGGATTGGAGTGTGATCAACAGTCAGCCACTGAAGGGACGGGTGCGCTGACTCACATGGTCGGCTCTACCTTCGTAACAACAATATCCTCTCCCTTATCAAATGTTCGAGGCACAAGCTTCTCGCTGTCGATAGATGTCTCAAGTTGGAGGTTAGATCTGGGCCGGTTGGATGGAATAAGAAATTGAATGTGGATCCCTTGACCGAGCGGATGAGTGAGGCCGGATCAGAAGCTGGGAATATATCCTACCACTGAGCCTGCAGAAGGGTCAGGTTTACAGACGCTCACGATACAATGAGCTGCAACATACCGATATTGGCTCGAAGCCATCTGATTCCTGCAGGCTGTTCGTGATGAGCCGTGAACTGGCCTTCACAAGTTGCGAGCCGTTGGTTAGTCAAACACACACGCTATGAATAGCCGTCTTGACTACGCGCTAGCCTGATTGACAGATGATGACATGTCTGGTCTGAGTTGCATTTTGAGCCATCGCACGAAGTACTGTAGTCCATTATCGCGTGCGACCTTGATTTCACTTTGATTGTGCTCATTTCTATTGATGAGAGGGGAGGGGGAGGCTACGTTTGGATGTCCAGCATTATGTTACCAGCTCTCGTCATAGTGAGTAGATGAGCTTGATGCACTGCCACGCTCGACGAAAAGATAACTGTGTATTCGTGCTTAGCGCTCGATCTTGGTCATTTCTGTCTTTGCGGATACTGTAATGACTACAACTCTTTGCGTCTGCTCCTACCGCAAGCCTCAGCAAAGAGGTTTAGCAAACCCATATAAAGGAGGCACTGCAGCAGCATGAGCTCTATAGAGCGAGCTGTGCGGACATGGATTGCATCTGGGAGGGATAGTGAGATCGACGAGATTGTCTCTGGTGCGTGCATCCTGATTCAGACTTTGCCACCGTAGCTGACATGACCTCCAGCTGTATCTTCCAGCAAGATTACACTACTGGATATAGTAAAAGCATTGGGCGAATATCTTACAGCAGAAGAGGATGATCTTCGAAACAAAGGTTTGTCCGTTGCCTACACACCACACTGGTAAACTCACTGTTACCGCAGGCGTAGAGCTACTGTGCCATGTAATAGAGCGCACTCCTTCGGACAAGCTGAATAGACAATCTGGTATGTCCCATCGTTTCTCTCTCTACGTGCCAATACATTGATTATAGACCATAGTGCGGGTGCTTGTGTCCTTCATGTGCGAAAAGTTGAGCGATACAGAGACCGTCATTCCCGCCTTGAGTGGATTGAAAGCTCTGGTGCTGAAAGAATCATTCACATCGAGCGATGCTGTTGATGTGAGCAAAGCGTAAGAGGCCCCCGATCTGAGCAGGTTACATTACTTGACACTCGAATGCCAGACTGTTCCTTCATGTCAAAATGAAGGCCCTCGTCCAGTCTCAGCGGTTTGTAGTTTATGGGATTATAGATGGGGTGGTTGCTCGACATAGAGACGGTATGATCTCACACTCTCTCGGTACCATAAGATCCCTTCTCACATGCACCGTAGCTTTGATCGCCATGGAGTCTGAGTTTGTCTCCGGCTATATCGCTCTTGCAGATGGCGAAAAGGATCCTCGGAACTTACTGCTTGCGTTCGCCATAGCTCGTGTTCTTCTCATCGAGTTTAACACATCCAGACATATAGAGGTTTGCCAACACGCCTATCTGTTCTCCGGTAGTACTTATGCTCTGTAGGACCTGTTCAACATCACCTTCTGCTATTTCCCCATCACATTCCGTCCGCCTCCGGATGATCCTTATGGGATAACCACCGAAGACCTCAAGAAAGCTCTCAGGTGATGTAAGCTGAATGACCGCAAACTTTTGGTATTGACTGCTGAAATAACAGGAATTGCCTCAATGCTACTCCAGCCTTCGGGCCAATGGCTATCCCACTGTTCTTGGAAAAGTTAACCGCCGGTTCCCCTGTCACTAAGGTGAGTCGTTGAAAGTAATGTTCTGTCGGCCTGTATCTACGACTCACGGACGGACCCCAGAAAGACACATTGCAAACGCTTGACATCTGTCTCCCGGTGTATGGTTCACTGGTCGCTAAAGAACATGCGCGAAAACTGTGGAATACATTGAGACTCGAGGTTTGTGTACCCGGTCGTTCCTGAACGGGGCCTTTTCTCACCCCACTCTAGATATTCCAGCCAACTGACGTGGAAACGGAGAATATGGCTTTGAATACGACACAGGTTCTCGTGCGGACTATATACGCAATCAAAGACGGAGATGCCACCAGCGATGAAACAGTGCAAGGCTTAGCCAAAGACGTCTGCGAAGAGTGCATCAAGATACTCAAAGAGCCTGAAAAGAACCAAGCAAAGCATGCGATCAGGGTCATATGCGCGTTTCTGTCTACTACACGTACGTTCGAATCACACCAGCTCCATCCGACATCTCATTCCATCCTCAGCGTCTGTTGGCAAATTCACACTCGCACAGACCGTTCCTCATCTCGTGCAGCTGTTCCTCAACCCGGACGAGATACAAAATCGGGCTGCGACGTTAGCACTTCTCGCCGAGCTAGTCGAGGCTGCGCGCGAGGCATCTATCGCAGATGCACCATCCTTATTGCAGTTCAAAGATGAGGTGCTGGGTGTACTGACGGTAGGACTGCAGAGCACGACGTCGTGCAGGCATGCCCTGGCTGGACTGAAGGGAATGGTGCTAACTCCGAAATTGCTCTCTGATGAAGAGCTGGGCTTTGTCGTCCATAACGTGAACGAGGTCTTGACGAAGGAGGAGACTCAAGAGAATGACGACATCAGGTGCGCCTCCATAGTGCACGTTTTCAACATAGGCACTAACTCGCTTTTCGCAGTGATGCTATTCTTGATCTTCTGACCACTGTTTCCTCAATCTCCCCCCGACACGTATCACAGACGACCTTACCACTGCTATTCTCTTCCCTCCCAGACCAAGCACCCCCGAGGACAGCTGACGCAGAACGACTCAAGTATTGGAGGACTCTCTCGTTCCTCAAGCGCCTTTGCGTACAGTCTGACCTCTTCGAAATGCTAGTCATCCGCCTGTCGACCAAGCTGGACTTCATCTGCGTCTCGAATGACGACAAATCTCTTGACAGCGATCAGGAGCCAAGTGCTGCGTATGCCCACTCCATCCTCCGGACGCTGGCCGATGCAGTAGCGAAGAAGGTCGAGCTGGGTCACGCTGACGTCTCAAAATACGTCGATCGACTTGTTCCTCGGTTATACCACCTCCATATCCATTCATCCCTGGCGTCGAACGACCATCAGCTCATCGCCATAGATCCCAGACTTCTTTCTGTTTCTGCCGAAATTATCACGCTGGTGCTCCAGACTGTTTCGGTTGAGTGAGAAAGCATCTCATCACAGGACTGGGAAGGTTATTGACCCTGATGCGGTTTTTAGAAAGCAGTCAACTTTTGTTGCAGGGCTGTTTGACGCCTACCTACATGGAAAACCTAGCAGCGTCGCAGAAGGGCAGCAGAAGCTTCCTTCAGACCAGTCGTTCAGTCCGTTTTCAGTAAGTTACAGTATGCACCGCCTGTCGGACGTTCCTCAAGTATCGCAGACAGATGCACCTGACACGCAGAAGAACCTCGTCGCTCTATTTACGGCAGCCATAGTTCCTTTACGCAAGGAGGTATGCTAAAACCTAAATTAGCTGCTGTTTCTCGTCGGTTGACATACTTCCAGGTAGCACTTCCTGTGCCAGATGAAGGCGTCTTCTTGCAAACGCTCCTGGAATGGGCTGTTCATCATGCAGATAGCGCAATTCATCGTGGAGCTGCTGAGCAGTCAATTGCTTCAATCCTGAACAAGAGAGCTGACGGTGAGGATAAAAGACATTTTCTCAGATCGCCGTGCTGACAGTGCATTAAGGCTTCACGGAATTCCTGTCCAGTGGCCTCGACACACTCTGGACCAGTCAGGTCATCCGAACAGACTTGGCACCAGAGCAACGTAAGAAGACTATATCTTTATGGACCTGGGTAAGATTCCGAATAACAAGAAAATAAAATGTGCTGACAGGGGGTCATTCCAGATCACAAAAGGTCTCATAGTCCGTGGTCACCCGAAGGGGCTCCCATGTGCAGATCGTCTATTCGATCTATTCGGAGACTCTGCAGTAAGCTGGGACGCCGCCAGAGCTATCGGTGACATTGCCCGACCAGACAAAGTGCTCACCAAAGCGAACCATGCGGTCACGAAGGTGACTACCTTTATACCGTGTGTACGCGTATTAACCAGAACACTCCACAGTTCCTCTTTGCACAACGGTTCGCGAACAACATGCTTCCTAAGCTCACAGAAGGAGCCAAATTGGCTGATGGTGCGCTCCCCACGACGCATACACTTCCAAAACTTACCGCTGTACCTCAGATCCGGACCGACAGAACGCCTACCTAGTGGCTCTGACCTCGCTGATCAAGTCCATCCCGAAGAGTGCCTATATTCACGAGATGCCTTCTGTACGCGACATGCCGCATATCTTTTCCAGGTGTTCTTACTAACTCGCATTATGCGCTAGCTGCTTCCTCTTCTTCTCCGCGGACTTGATCTTCCAGATCACAGTATCCGGGTCAATGTCATCGAGACTCTTTTGTCGGTAGCAGAACCGTCTTCGCAGCCGAACATTGTCGCAGACCATGCGACGAGCCTCGTGGATATCATGTTGAAGAACAGTACAGTGCAGACGATGCCCTCTGTGGTGAGCTCATAACTTTGAGATTTGGGATCTGTGCTAACTGCAGCGATAATAGCGTGTACGGGTGGCAGCTTTACAGTACCTCGCTGTGCTACCCAGTATCGTAAGATATGATATTCTGCATCCGCAGAAACCGACAGTACTTCGGGAGCTGGCGAAGGCATTGGATGACCCGAAGCGTGCGGTCAGGAAGCACGCCGTGGAAGCTAGGTACGCTTCGTCGGAACGACACGTAAAGTACGATCTGCTTACTAATATCTTATTGTTACAGGACCAACTGGTAAGCCCAATTTCAGATACTCGCTTATATACAGTTACACTAACGTTCAACCAGGTTTAAATACGCAGGTTAAATGTACAACATATGAGAAATAAATTTGACATCCATCACTATCTATCGGCTGACACCACAAACGATGCCAATCGTGCGTAAAAGTCCTTGCGCGCACCTCGCTATTGCCCGCAACCCAACAGACGAAACATTAGAAGAGCCCAACCGCTCCGCCTTACTGATAATTGCCAGGCGCAGATAGTCTAGGGGGAGCATAAGGAACAAAGAGGATACGAAGGGTGATTGGTAAAGTGAGCAATCGAGGTTCGGCTGTGACATTTGCATCCTCCGGTGGCGCACTGCCTTGCTGCAGAGAATGGCATACCTCTTGCATATCAGCACACTGTTTAGACGCGTGAAGGGCAATCACGCACTGTCGCCAGAGGCCCAATCTGATCACACCCGCACCAGCCCTACCACCGTGCGGTTGACGTATCATTCAGGTCTACAGTACGACAGAATATGAAGCGATTAATCTCCCTCTTAGGTGACTCGGGGCAATGTTCGCCAATGACACGTTTTCCCCATCGCAGTGCAGGAAACGTGGGCAGTGATTGTGCCCGTTCGCAACAAAGAGGCGGTGAAAGAAGTCTAGCAGATGAATGTGGAATCGGAGTACCTTGGGTCTGAAGGGAATTGACCTGTCGCAGATGAAGGGTGTGCTGTAACTGACCCGGAGAGGGGGCGCAGTATTCAGAACATGTGGAGAAGGGGACTCACAAGTGATGGCCGGCTGGTCATATGGTAGGTCAAAGCCGCCGCGGCTGTGCATTGCGTCCTATCTGCTGATCTCATTTGTGGTATAATTTAGCTCTGGAGCTCCGGAGGTGCGCGTTCGAAGCGGTACTGTAGATGAAAAATCCGGACCTCGCCGTCTTATGATTAGGGTTGACGTTGGTGTTGCCCGCAACATTGGGGCTTCGTCAAGAAGGCCGCCCGAAGCATCCATAGTGAGAATGATGGTTGTGGGACATAGTAGTAGAGACTTTACTGAGAGTAGGATACTTTCGTTGGATGATGATAACCTCCGAAAAACTCTCGCTCCGATTATGGTGTAGCAGCATGGGGTTGCTTGTGCGCTACAGATTGGGATGTCCCGATCGTAGCTCCTGTCCGAATCTCATAGCCTCGTACTGTACTCAGAGTTCTCTCCCGGCCGGCAATGCAATCCCGTTTACTGTAGAAGTCGGGACGGGGGTGGACAAACGGGACTTAGAACCTCTGGATGTTGTTTGCCATCCGTCCTACCCTCCTAAACGGGGACAGCAGGAGCGCAGCGACGGGACCACGAACCTCAGTGGCTGTGACGCATGCAAGATGACGCCTGTCAAAATGACGATAGTTCTTGAGTGCCCACATATCAGAGTGTCAATCGAGCGGAGAATCACGAGCAGGGATGGCCGGCCTCGTGGAAGATGGACCCCACTGAGGTCTGAAAGAGAGTGTCTGAGACCAGTAATCGAGAGAATTGATTTGTTTTCAAAATCTTACAGCCATTTCGCACTGAACGGGTCGCACTCTTGTTAACCACGAGAGGGCCCTAACGTCTACTGGCGCGCCTTTTGTCTAGATTAGGGATGCCACCCAGTAGCCACGGTAAGCTTTCGTTGATGGGTAACTTATCCGCCCTGGCGTCGCTCCCTGTAGATACTCGAATGCAAGAGGTGTGGCCTGCGTTCAGGAATTATTTCAAAAGGCTTTGAGCAGAACCAGTATCCGATTTGAGCATTTACTGTAATTTGAGACTGGTAACTCGCATATGGCCAGTTAGGCGCGCTGCGGCGCACAGTAATCTGACAACGCGCGCTGGACTACAGTACACAGCATTGCACAGCAATATGACATTTCACTACCATGAAATTCCTTTTTGCCGTTGTTTGCACTTGTGGCGGCGGGACCGATGACAGTGGGAAGCTCACATCCAGTGTTGGGCCCCAACGTGACAGCCAAATATGTGAGCTTCCCCCCAGCACTCAGTACCCGCAGCCCAACCGTTGGGTTGCGGGTAGTCTCCCCGAGGGAGACGCCTTCAACTTTCGTGCCTCAAGATCATTTGTCTGACGCTAGGGAGAAGAAAGCGATTTCGAGACCAGAATGGCCGCTCAGCTGGAATCCGACTCTAAGCTGAGCACGCGTACCAGTCGTGTACTGGATTTCAGAGTCCCGGCAAACCGATAAACGTCGTAACAGTCTTATTGAGAGAGCAAAGGCTATGTGCTATTTTCTCTTTGGTTTCGGTCAGTATAAAGGCTGACTCTCACCCATCGCTAACACACCCACCAATCCGTCGCTCGACCCAAGCCATTTGTCGCTCGGCCCACATAAGACATGCCCACCCTAATGCACGGCGAACGCACAGGCACTGCCAACAACGATGACGGCGAGCAACTTGCTCATTCGGCTTTCTCCGGGACGGCAAATAGAGAAGGCACCAGCGGCAACACCCCGCCTCCACCGTCGATTGGACTAACTCCATACCACTTCCTCAATTTCTCCATTATCTTCGCCTTTGGTTGTTGGAAAGCTGTCGCTTCATACCATGGTCAAGCAACGCTATCCACTACGCTGGACATGCTTGTGGGCACCATTTTCCCTCTAGCGTACGTTGAACGTTGGAAGACCCTACCGTGCTGCGCTAACCATACGATATTGCAACAGTATGCTGATACTCGGCCTGTGCGCCAGCAAGTGCCCATTCTACTTCTTGTGGTTCTTCCACTTTGATCTCTTAGCTCTTTTTCGACGCTTCGTCCAACGAGCTTTGCAACGGCGTGCTAGCGCCCCAGCGGAACACTCCGCCGCCGCTAGCCCGGCCGAAGCTGTCTGGAGAGATCATAATGTGCATCACCAAGATTACGGTGTTTTGGCCTGAGGCTGACCTATTGACCTCGTATATCCAGGTTGCGATGCCGGTCCCCTCCCCTTGCGAGTTTTGTATTCCAGACGGTTATCAACGAAGAGGTATAGAGGCTCCAGACTACGAGCTCCGAGTGGGTGACCTATCCTATCTTGACTATTAGACACTCAACAGTCTATCTTTAGGTCAGTATTGGGACAAGTCGCCGCCTGCGGCGCGGTATAATGCGAAGAACGACCCCGTCGCTGCAAGCTACTCTTCCTCTACCCGCCACTGCCCTTGGCTAGATGCTCTCCGTCCCACCGATCAGAGCGGAAGCGCAGTGCGCAGTATCTGTCCGCAGATAGCGAGGCTCTCTAGATGATGCTCAAAATAGACGCAATTTGTGCGCACCACCACTCGTTATGGATCCTGATATCCTCTTCATAGCTGTGCTTCGATTCGTATGTTATCTTGTTTGAATTGTTTTGACAAGCTATGGTTGTGCTGTGTTATGTTCATTTGGCTCTATCTCGTTATATAGTACATTGTTATGTTATGAAAATACCGCTCGCTGGAATGAGTGAATCGCTGCTACTGTATAAGCCAACTCTGTGTTCGAGTCCGGGCTTCGGCCATCGTTCAACCCAGAGACTTCTACTTGAATACTTCCTTGATTCGACTAGAACTCCCCTGATCGCACCGATCGCCGGGCGGCTAAACAAATGCCAAAATACGCGGCGCCTCCCCGACAGGTGCAGTCGTCATTCCCAGTACCTGAAGGTTATGAGAGTGTGCGGTTCAAGTGCAGATATTCCTTGAGCGATGTCACAATCACAAATAGTGTGTGTTGAAAGAAAAGACGCGACAATAAATCCCAAGAACATTATAACAACAGATATACTCGCCAGGTACGTAGGGCTTTCCTCACGGCACTGTGACCCCGGAGGCTTAACCTCCACATGCTGAACAAGAAAAAGATATGCGCCTGAATGTCACTACGAAAGCAGCCTGTGCCAAAGGCTGAACTCCGAACGAGCAGCAGGGCCAGAGAGAGAAAATTGAACGCGAGTAGATCATGTACAGTAAGATTAGGGTTCACGATCCCAGTGTTAGAGTGGACTAGACAAACATATTCGGCAAGACTTTCGGTCCTTGTCGATTAGTGGTTAGATCATCACGTTGTGGCTTTTCTGCAATCCGTGAAGACCGAGGCTCGAATCCTCGCTGGGACACACTTTTTGTAACATGTACCATAACCACTTAGAAGTGCATATAGAAGCATCTTGTACATCTCCGCGTGTGTTGAGCTGGGCTTGTTTCCCGAATTGCACAGTATAAAAAAACTCGATCTACGGGACAGACAGGTGCGCCGTGTGACACGTCGGGTCACGGTTATTGAAGCGCGCCCACTGGCCGTTTGGTGTAGCTCAGGCTCATGTCTCTTACCTGCGCACCACCTTGAGTTTGCGCATTCCGATGATACCTGCATGTAACGTGCGGTCTTACTGGGCAAAGTCCTTGCTCTCAAAACATCGTCGTACATTCACAGCGGCAACCACTCTCCAGAAATCGCGTAAAGCGGTCAAGACAAACTACAATAATCTCTCATTCTCGGAGACACCGGATGCAAGTCATGCCAGCTACCGGCGTGTTACCGCAAACGATCTGGAGAGTCTACGCTCGCCACCAACTGAGGTCAAGATGTTGGTTCGGGACTTCATAGAAGACTCGCTGTACAACCCACATTATGGCTATTTCCCGAAACAGGCCACCATATTCACGGCGACGGATCCTATCAACTTTCGCAACATGAGGAATTCGGTGGAGTTTCAGAACGAAGTAGCGAAGAGGTACGAATCTTTCGAGACCATAGAAGAAGGGCCAGGCAGGCAGATATGGCATACGCCTACTGAGCTATTCAAGGTGCGCCGCGCTGCAGCAGACTTTCCTCCGGTACGCGTTGCTGAAGGCTAACAGTTCTCGTTAGCCCTTTTATGGTCAAGCTATAGCCCACTGCATTCTGGCCGAGTATCTGCTCAAGTACTTCCCGTATGAGGACTGCGTTATATACGAGATTGGAGCAGGTAACGGGACCCTTGCGCGCGATATACTTGATTATATACGCGACGTACGCCCGGAAGTGTATGAGCGGACACGATACAACATTATCGAAATCAGCGAGAGCTTAGCAAATGTACAGAAGAAGCAGCTATTGCAGGACCATCCGAACGTGACCGTAACGAACAAAAGCATATTCCACTGGGACACACCGGAGCCCTCACCATGTTTCTTCTTAGCCATGGAAGTCATAGTGAGTGTTCTATTTCCTTTTCCCATACGTGTATCATCGTACGCAACAATATCCCTTGTAGGACAACTTTGCGCACGATATGATTCGATACGATCTCAAAACACTGCAACCTTTCCAAGGTGTGGTGGCGATCGACGGGAACAGCGACTTCTCGATGTACTACACTCCAGTTACAGATCCCCTTATTGCATCATTCATTGCACTGCGGCAACGGCTTGGTCACCCTCCACCTATACCAAGACTCCTCAAATTTGCACCTTCCCTCCGAACATTATACACCTCACTGCCCCTCTCTCCAAACCTCTCCGCCCCAGAGTTCATCCCCACCCGCCTACTCACACTCCTGCGCACACTCCGGCGATGTTTCCCTCGCCACCGACTCCTCCTATCGGATTTCTCCTCCCTTCCCGACACCGTAGAGGGTGTGTGTGCGCCCGTCGTACAGACACGAGTTCGGGGTACGACAGTCCCTTGCGACACCGTCCTCGTCAAACAAGGCTACTTCGACATCTTCTTCCCCACGGACTTCGACAGACTAAGGGACATGTACGAGCACGTCCTCACGGAACCGGACATTCATCCTAGCCTCGAGCATGACGATCAGCGAGCGACCCCGCTATCGACGAGCATTTCCCCGCTAGCCGTCGGCGCCAACTTCTTCTCGTCGTACCATCCCACCACACGTCGCTCCCCCGTTGATGGCATGACATCAGCGAGCGGTTTGCCTGTCGGCGAGCGCAAATCTAGCGTGTTTACCCATGCAGAGTTCATGGACACATATGCGGACTTGAGACAGACCCAGTTGAAGAGTGGAGAAAACCCAATCCTGGAGTACTATCAGAATGTCAAGTTCTTGTTCTGATTTTGTGGCCCATGGTATCTTAGAGGGACGCTCAGGATATACATTGCTCTTACGCTTGAGACGTCGCGAATCTATGGTGGCTACTACTTTTGGACCTGCACGGGCGAACAGGACTTGGACGGATAGGATATACGAATTATACTAGACGTGCTAATGTGTAGGTATATCATCTACGAAAATGCTCGTACATGAGAGGGATTGCGACGAGTCCGAATAGCAGTCATAATAAGTCCATGGTACAACATCTATAAGAATACATCGGTAGTGGTTTGGTGAAGCACGCATAACGGTTAAATTGAGAGTTTAGAGTCGATGCCACGCCAGCTCTCCAGGCTTTCCGACAGGCCTGTACAGCTTCCCGCCCTTCTCCTCTCCCTCCTCTTCGTTCCGCTTCTTATCCTTCGCGTGTGCTCCCCTGAGCTTCATCTTCCTCTGTCTGTCCTCTTCGTCCTTGAACTCTTCGTCGTACGTCACCTTGCCACCGTGCCCCTCCGGACCCGACAGGAACTGCTCGGTCGCTCTCACGGCACGGTTTATGACGGAAGAAGCTGAGCATTTGAGGCCCGTCATCTTGTTGATCGCATTGGGCAGAATGAGGAACACATCCGAGAAAGAGGGATGGGTGGCTCCGCCGATGCTATACACCTGCATCTCTGTGGTGACAGTGTGTGCAATTTGCTCCGAAAAGATAGTGTACTCCCTCCCAACTGTGAACTCTTCGGAGTTGACAACCAAGAGCGGGTGTGGGAGAGGAGACTTCCACGGTTCGAGACCTACAGACATAACATTCAGTACGAACATAGTAAGTGAAAGAAAGCACACACGTTGAACTGCAGGGTCGAACACAACCACCGCACGGTAATCAATGACGGCCGCAGACGAGCAAGCGAGCTGTGACGCTTGTAAGACAACCTGAGAGAAATATACACAAGAAGAACCTACCGCTGCGCTCCCACCCAACGAATGCCCTGCAATAATAGGCTTATCCGCGTCGATACCCTTCCACTTTTCCCAGTCAAACTTGTCGCTGCCTATAGCGTATTGAGTCAACACCTCGCCTTGTGACACCTTACGCATCGTGTCCACGACTGCTTCTATCTCAGCCTTGCGTAGTTGTATTTGTGCGTGTCTAAGTATGGTATCGTCTTTTGGCTGTTCTTCTAAGTCCGGCCAGCTGCACGTATACGTTAGATTCGCTCAATTATGTAGGTGAGGTACACTCACTATAAGTCACTCCATTCTAACCAGTCGACGATAGTTGATGTTCCATCAGGAGAGGCAATTGTCGAACTGGGACTAGTGCCGTCACGGTGCTCCACTGAAGCCACTATAAACCCTCTGCTGGCCATCTCTCCGCAAAACGCGGAGTACATGAGACGAGAGCAGCCTACGCCGTGGCTAAACAGCATAAGAGGCCATTTACCCAGGTCGCTTGGCGGGTTGGCGAGTGGCGCATCTTTGGTTGCTGGAAAAGTGGTTCCGTGAATTGCAGCGGCAGCAACAGGGTCTATTCAGTTTTATGTCGTGAGTATTCTCGGAAGGGTGCAATAAACCTGAAGCACGTACATGCCGCCATGCGATACCAGACGTTTGGCGTTCGTTTCGCCATCTTGAGGAAACCATCAATAGTCTGCGCCATCCTATGTTTTTTGTATTACTTGTTAGCTCACTGTTACGATTGAAGCACAATGTGTAAAGCGTTAGCGGGATTAACGGTCGGTAGGCTTCAGACACCTCGTTCGCAGACTTGGGTGGATCGCGCAGCTATAACCAAATAACAGTACGATATGCACAATCACCGTTGTTCTTTCCCTCGCTAAGGTATTCCACAGGGAATGTAGAAAACACAAACAAAGAGTCGGAATGGGACTCACTTTGGGAACCAAGCCACGCCTTTTGACTTATCCTGCCGCTCACACGGGTAGAAAAGCGAGAACAGTACAGTGTCCATTGCTATACCAGCAACTTCCGAGTCGGGCATATGTTTGTATTTGAATGTGCCAAAAGTCTGTCTGGAAACGGGTATTTCGAGGTCGCAGACCCCGACATCGTATTTACCTGTGTAGGTGGGCAGCGTTCTTGAAAGAAGGGCGCCGAAAGGCGAATGGCGGGGGACAGAGTGCAATTTCGGAGGCTCTGGTGGTGGGTGTAGTGAGGTTGTGGTGGGGCGTGGCACGCCGCTAAGACTGGAGGAACGCCTAGTGTGTTTCTTCCCGTCGTCATTGTCATCGGAGTCTGACCGCGGCGAGCGCGACTTCTTGAGTAGGTTGCCCATGGACGACGAGCGATTGTGTGACTTGAGGTTTTCGAGAGTCATGGTGGGAGGCTATAAAGAAGGACGGTGGGAAGGATGAGGGCAGAAGTGCCGAAAGCCAGTGGAGGAATGTGGGGTGGTGTGATGTCTGTAGTACATGCACCCCGCGTGACGTCACGATCATCTCATTAACGTGGCCTGGCATCAGGTACGCGATATCACGCGTGTAACTCATTGTTACAGAACGTGACCGGCACAGGCAACTTCGAATTTCACAGGCCGTTGTGTTAAATAAGAGACTCTGCATAGAGAAATAAAAATAAAAGAGGTCTGGATCATTCGATGCAATTTGTAGCACATTGAACAGATACGATGTTTTGCGCGAATTGAGGATAACAGCACACCTATAATGAAACAACATGCACGAAACTAGTACAAGCATAGATCCCGACGCGTAGTTTAGTGGCCAATATTCCTGAGAGCGTACAAGGTGTTCCCGTAATATGCAGCAGATGCGGCTCCGCTCACTGTGAGAACCTTAGGGATGGGGCCCTTCCTGAACCGAGGAGCAGAGGACAGCAGAAGTACCGTCGAAGCAACTAAATAGTAAAAGGTCACAGACCAGCAAAGTCAATAATCACAGAAGGTTACTTACGGAATGCTCCTTCCAGTCCGTTCGGGGTGCCCTGGCGAATTCTGTCTGCGCTCCAGAGGAAGAGCAGACCAACACTAAGCGGTACTAATAAGTAATCGTATCGAGCGCTGTGCACGGCATAGCAACACACCTGACGCCAGCAACGAGGGACGGCACGCTGCGAGTCCTTGCAAAGCCAGTCAAGCCACCAATCAGGCAGAGACTGCCCATAGCGAACGCGGGGTAAGCAGACTACGAGAGGTCAATCAGCATTCAGACCATGGATCGCCAGCATAGACACTTGCCATATCTTTGGGCTTCAACAACGTCGGTGCAACGTGGAGGTACGAGGCGAACCTGGTCGTGAGACACGACTTCGGTCGAGAGCAGCGGCAAGACCGTACGAATTACCCCGGATTGATTGACGCACAATAGAGCATGAGAACAGCCGTGGGAAAATCACGACTCGTGGCCATCGCGTCCTCCTGGAACCCTGGCCCGCATCCTCGCGTTTTGACGCGTTCCATCATCTGAGCTATGTCTGATAGCGCGCCTTCACCGGAAAAGTACGCAAAAGACGCAAATTGAGGGAGCGAAAGGTTGCTGATTGGTACACGTTTGGCAGATCCAACGGAGGTAAGCCACCGCGAACGACTTATGCGGGCCGAATGAAGGTGAGTGCGGGAATGCGTCTGATGTATGTACGTTTCGCTCACAGCTGTACAGAAGAAAAGGCGGGAGAGACGGAAGGAACAGTGCGTATCTGCTCACAGCATCAGTTCCCTTGGCTGATCCAACACGATTGTCGCGAAGAAGCCCGCCCGAAGTGGTCGAAGATTCCGAAAAGGAAGGAGAGGAGGAGGGGGCGCGGGAGGGGGAGGAGGAGTCAGAGGAAGAGAATACTATGGTGAATGAGAGCAAGCCACAACCCTCAAACCACAGGTATGCCTACGTTACAGGATCTCACATTCTTCTGGCAGACGAGCTAGATCAAACGGTTCTTATAGTACCTCCCCTCCGGTCTCCAAACGTTCTGTGGCGGAAGCAACCTTTGTGGTACCTGCGACTTCTGTCAAAGTCAGCCATAAGCCGCCATCCACTGCTTCTTCCGTGACATCCATATCTGCGGGGAGCAACATGCATGCACGTTCAGGATCCGTCTCTTCAGCAAAAGCCAAACCACCTTCGTATGTCGACAAGTCTCCCCTTCCAAATCGGTTCTTGATTTGAGAATTAGCATCGTTGAACGAGAGAGCCCCGCGAGTGTTTCCGACACAGAATCGACCGTGGACGGCAAGCAGCGTCGTAAACGCAAGACCGAAGCAGAACGAATTCAATTTTTGAAGGACGATCCGTGGTGTAAGGAGCTCGAACCCCACCGCATATTGTGCAATCACTGTGGAGAGTGGCAAGAGTTGCACCCGAAGCGCAAGTATGTCATGCAAGCATGGATCAATCATCGAAAGGCGTGCCCCGGGCCTCCGAAGTCCCCCACACCCGCACCCTCCAAACCGTGAGCCGATTTCCTATAATATGCGACTTGCCCTTTAACGACCCACTATAGCCCTTCGCAAGTCTCAACCCCACTAATGCAACCAACCCCGCTCAGAATGCAGCCGTCAATGAGTAATATTAGCGATACTTTGAGCCCGATGGAAGCGGAAGGGAAAGCCACCCTTGAGCGCGACGCTAGAGCGGGAGAGATACGGCCTCATGAAGTATTCTGCACTCAATGCGCTAGTTGGGTCAAGCTTTATCCATCTACGAAGTATTCCACTCGCAATTGGTTGACCCACATGCAGCAATGCCCTGGCCAAGAGTATGTGCTACCACAAACCTTGAACATATGTCGAGGGAAGCTGACAAATATATACTGCAGACCAGTGGCGGCATCGGCTGAGCCAGAGGAAGCGGCAACCACAATCGCAGATGCGCCTAGTTCAGCTACCGTACCATCGACTCCAAGAGCGTCAGAGAAGGCTCCCATTGATTCTGCAGCTTCTCCTTCTCTTCTCAGAAAGCGCGGAAGAGATGATTCGGAAGTGGATGAACAGACATCAACACCCAAGCGTCATGTTCGAGCCCGCACAGACTCGTACAAGACTCCCCGGGGACAGGCACTATGGAGCGCAATCACGAAGCCAATTTCCAGTTTTATACAAGGCTTTAAGCACGGCTTGAGGCCAGAACGAGAGCAACATGCAGAGTCAAGTGTTACACAGAATTCTCCAAAGCAGGAGACATAGAACTCTATATTTGCTGTTCATGCTATTCATGCTACTATCTATCAGTAACGATCACGCATTATGCTTTTTTTGATCACTACTTCCGAATTCTTTATAGCTCCTCAGTTCGATTTTCCATATTTGTATGATTCATTGCGAATGACATTGCTGTTTTCTCGCGCGGCATATATGTGCTCCTGGTTGTTGGTAGTCGATATTCCCTTATGTGGAAAGATGATCCTTTGTGGCGCCATTGCGCGCCAATTGAGCGGACAGGTATCCCGTACTCCTCATCTCGTTGTCACCTCGGAGGCTCTCCTTTACATCTAATCAGGCAAAACCTGAGTAAGCCTGCTCACTTAACAACTTCCAGTAATCTTGTTCTGCTCTTCTTGTGCTCCCTGCCGCAACGTTGGAATTACACGTGTCTCGATGGCGTTCCCTATACCGTCTCATCTACCCCGTAAGAAGAATCAAGATGTCTCAACTAAGCTTCTTTCCGAGATCTCGGAAACGACCTTCAAGTCACTAAGTCAGGAGGTAGCTTCGAAATGGATTGCAGAGTTGGACGTTGCGATACATCAGACCAAGGTACGTCCGTTGAACCCTTCACAGTTGGGCGTTGGTCAACATGTGAACGTACAGGAAGAGATACACAAACGCGTCACCGCAGACCTCCCGGCATTTGACCAACAACTCTCTTCCTCTAAGCATGTGCAGGAGCGATTGCTGGCCTTGGAGACCAACGTAGACAAGTTGAGCGTGTCATTGTCGCACCCAGAGGTAGCCGTACCCTGCTCTCATTTGGCCACGAACGTGTCTTATTCTAGTTCTAGACAGGTCTTATACCGAATCTTATCTCAACATTGGGTCGACATGCAACTCTTGCACAAGAAGCTGCAGATGCTCAAGCCATGCATCTCGCCATGTCCCACCTTGCACATTGCAAACGTGAAATGCAAAGCCTTGCTGCCCTTGTAGGAGGAGGGAGGTTGCCGGATGCTGTGAAGTTGTGCTCAAGCTTGGAAAGCTTACTTGCAAACTCGCCGCCGCCGTTGCGTGGGACTCATGTCTTTAACGACGTGCAGGTGAGTACGGACTTGCGCTTGTGGGTGAATGTTTTCATTGACCCCCTTGATAGCGTCGGTTCCGTGCCTTGAAGGACCAAGCGGATGAACAGCTCCACGAAGCGTACTCCCGTAGTGTGGTGGTATCCGCCAGTGAAATACTTGTTAGGCCATCCGTACCAGGCAAGCCTCATTTCCGACTCACTTATTTGCAAGACTGACCAATATTCCAGTTCGAGCGTCGGAAACTATCCTGTCCCTTGCTGACATCCTGGCGTCTTTATCACCGACCTCGCTCAATTCACTCGCCAACACTCTCCGCCGCGATCTGACACATCACTACATCGAGTACCTACTTACCCAACCAGCATCAGTCGAGGAATCTGCCGTCAAGACCCTGACGGGGACTGCAGAAGTCAGATTCTCTGTGTTTCACTCGCCTCCAAACACTGAGAGGCTGGTATCTCGCGTCGAGAATGTCTCTGCCTTGATCGCCTTCCTCAATGAGAAACTGCTCCCCTCATTCCCTTCGGAAACTCGCCTGTCAGTATCTCTTACGAAACCTCTTACCAGCTCTTTGCTGGAGAAGCTCCTTGTTCCGTCGTTGCCATCTGCGGTGGAAGATCTACCGGCATATCTGGACTTGATGGACAGAGTTGTGCAGTTTGAGGACGAGTTCATTATCGGCATTTTGGGTGGCGGACATGGTGAGAAGGAGGTAAAGACATGGGCAGACGGCATACTGGGTCACTATGAGCGCAAACGGCGCGTGGAGCTGCTAGAACGGGCAAGAAATATCGTACTCCGAGACGGAGAGGATGATTCGACTTTCCGTGCAGAAACAAAAGTAACTGTAAAAGCATCCCCCGTTGTCGGCGAAGGTTCCCAAACACAGCCGGAACGCGCGGTCTCACCAGAGGAAGAGGCATGGGGCTTCGACGATAGCACAGAGGTGGAAGTCTCTCATGCCGATGAGGATGGATGGGGCTTCGACGGCAGGGACACCCCATCGTTAGAGGAGCCTGAACCAGGAGTGAAGGACGAAGGCGAAGACGTTGAAGATGCCTGGGGATGGAATGACCCCGCGGAAGAGCCAGCTCCAGAGGCGGGAGATGACTTCCCGGAATCGTCTGCCTGGGACGATCCATGGGCCGACAGCGGTGATTCGACCTCTCCTCTAGCCCCTACATCTCCTGCCAAGCCAGTCAAGACGGCAACAAAGTTGGAAAAACTCTCGAACAAAGGCAAGAAGACCAAAATAGAACCGCCAATTCAGTCCCCAATTCCTATTGCAGCTCCGCCGCCGACCCCTGCCATGCCGTCTTTGTTGAGGCAGCAACAAGCTCCGAGCATGGTTCATCCTACGGTCGAAACAGAGACGTATCTGGTTACTGGTCGTATGAAAGACCTGATCGCCTTGGTTGAGGACATATTGCGTGAAGCCATAGCTTTGTCGTCATCCGGGATCCTTTCCTCCTATACCGCCGATATCGCACAAGTCGGAGGTGTGATAGGGCCTACGGCTCCTTTGACTCTGGACCTGTACCGCGCTTTATACCCCGTTCATGCGAAGTCGAAGCTTGCCGGTTCTCCAAAGTGGCGAATCCTTTTCTCGAATAACTGCACTTGGCTGAGCGAAGAAATTCAACGCCTTTCCGGCGGCAAAGATATTCTAGGTGCCATCAAAGACAAGCTGGCTGCGTGTGCCAATAGGCTAAGGGAAGTGGGCGAACTCTGGTTTGACGACGTAATTGTACGTTGGTTCGTAGGCCCCACCATTTGTATGCTGACGTGCTGCGTAGGATGACCAATGCCAGAAGGTCGACGAGGTGCTAAGTGGTGCAAACGGCTTCATCAATACAACCGACCAAGATCAATATGATGATTGCGAAGCCGCTGTAAATCAAGTTTTGCAAGATATCCGCCGCTTTTCTCAGCAGGTCAAGGTATGCATTTCATCGTGTTATGTTTTGCTCTATATTCAAACACTATTTTCAGTCTGCATTGCCCAAAAGCAAATATTATCAAGCGATTGGAACTATCGTAGATGCCGCATTGTCTCGCATATTGAAGGACGTACTCGCACTAGCGGATATCACGGAGGTAGAGTCGCACAAGCTTAGTGAGCTATGTCGAATCATGAACTCCTTGGAAGGACTTTTCGTGGAGGATCCGGATCTTGTGAGCATTCCGTTAGTTTGTTTCTGAAAGTTTCGCTAAGTTGTACCTCCACAGCCCTCGTTTGTAGTCAGCTACGTGCCGTCTTGGCTCAAGTTCTCATATCTCTCTGAGTTACTTGTTCGTCTTTCCTGCCGCTGCTTGTAGATCTTTGCTGACATGCTTCTTGTCTAAACAAAGGAAGCGTCTATTGCCGATATATCCTATCTCTTTGATGAAGGGGCACTAGTGGACTTCGGCATTGACGAACTCGTCAACCTCCTACGGGCTCTCTTCGCTGACACCCCGCTCCGGACCAATACCATAAACAAACTCATGCAAGGGCATCCATCTTTGTCATAGGTGATACTGTGTTTCTGCAGTGTATTGTATGCTTTGGTAGTAGTGGCGATATATGGAATATGAACGATAGTCGAGATCGATAGTACTCCTCGTTACATAACTGCTTCTACGATGATTGCCGTTTCTCTCCCCGGTAGGTCGCTAAAACAGAGCTCTTGTTCATACTCTTCTGATGTTTTATTTCTATTACTAACTATGCTCTTACAACCCCTTACAGCTGCAAGTCAATTGATCACAAACATAGACCAATTCGTGTTGTTACAGTTTCTTCAGGATGTACAGGTAATAATGGAAAGCTTCTCCCAGCTCACGGATTTCCAATGTGGTGCCAGGCCTTGTCAAGTATCGCCGGCGAAAATGAGGCTGCCCGAAAGTAAGGTAAAGGAATATCCCGCCTTTTCGTAGCACACTGATGTTCTGTTCAGACAATCCCTGTGAAACTCTAAGAGCACAAGCGTACCGGAGCACCTCGTCGACTTCACGGGTACAATTCGCGATTACGTCGTCCGGGGGATCCTGCACAAAGAGACATTTCAGTCGAGCCAAGATGACAGTAGCACGGGCGGTACCCAAACATCAGCCTTCGCTGTCACCATAGCATCCATGGTTCCTGCATTCCCCAGTTCAGCGTGAGCAAAGGGGGGTGATCATGAATTCACCACCAGCCATACCTTTGTCAATCGCAACATCAATGGATTCCGACTCCAATGTCATGTCCCGAACGTCCATCTCATGCCCTGTAGCTCATGAGTAGTGATATATGATAGCTGAAGAGTAAGTTACATGACATCTCTGGTCTCGATTTTTCACATTTCTTGCGCATCTTCTCGATGAGAATACCAGAATACTGCATCTACATGTTATGGTAGGTCAAGGCTGCGCGACAGAAACACGCACGTCCACGTTCACTATTTGATGATAATCATCATCATACATCTATAATATTTCCACTGTTATATCGAATGACCCGCATAAATTTGCTGTTGTACGTACGTCCTCTGATAACTTTGAATTTCCGCATCCGAGCATCAAGATCCTCCTATCCTTTTGAGGGATTAATTCGCGAATTATATCTGCAATATCCGCGTACGATTTGAACCAGTCAAAGGTACTGTCCTCCGATTCTCTTCGCGGGGTCATTATTTGTCAACTCGCATGCGATCGGTGATGCAGTGTAGATCTCACTGGCTATATCGCTGGTCCCTGGTGGTAAAATAATCTTAGATGCAAATTAGGATGCAAATGATAACTTTGCTCAACCAATATTCCTTCGTACCGTATTGCTCGTTCTTCTGTGGTAGCAGGTCAGTCATGGATGCCGTTTTAGTGCAACTATACGTCGTGGTCGAACTTTGGTTTGTGTGACACAGTTCGAATTTGATTAACGAGCGTTTATAATTGACCGCCGTATATTCCGCCGCGCTCTCTGGCAGTGCTCATCAGCTCTCCTCCTCTCACTACGTTCAAAGTATACTTGGATCATGCGAAAGCATGCCCCTTCAATGCTCACCGTGGGACAGACAACTCAGCAGCTACCACTGATATCAAGTGCCAGGCGTTCTAAATCGCGGACGCTGGTGCCGTGATGTCAGGTGAATCGCACAGCCCACCAGCGTATTGAGTATTGGACAGGGTGGGAGTGTGTGTTGGCGCGACAGAGTTGTCCTGAACTCCCATCTCTGCCACTCAGGATGCCCACTCCTCCGTCGAGCAGACCACCATCCAAGTCTTCACGCAGGTCTAGAAAATCATCCAATAGAGATGCGAGCCCCGCTGGGACATCAGTCGCCTACGAGATTGAAGTCGTTGATTCAGATGCGGACGCGGATGTAATACAAACGGTGCGACGCAATCATTTATGATGAAAGTGAGTGGGCTGATATGAGAAAATCGTTAGTCTTTCTTTGGGGGGCCTATAGCTGCCTCGCCACTAGACGATAGCACGTCGCCGGCACGTCTGTCGCATCTCAAAGTGGCACCTTCCTATAACAGTGCACCACCAGCAAACGAAAGTATATACAACAGCCCGGAAGCGATAGATGCAGATATTCCTTTGCCAGGCCCTTCCTCAATAAATAGGCCCATCATCTCATCTCGCAGCAATTCCCCGCCACATCCCTATCTAAGGAGAGATCGTTTCCGGACGTCACGCAGCCCATCCGTATCTCGTGGTCCCTACAATTGGCGACAGGTACGCGTTGAAATACTCATGCGAGACTGTTCTAACGGCGCCACAGCGTCATAGCCGTACTCGCTTTACTCAGTTTGTTGATGACGGTAGCTCGGACAATAGTTCAAATGTGGATGTGTCAAGAAAAACCTTGAAGCCGTGGGCGAAATGCTTGAAGAAGCTCAGGAAATATGATGAAAATCTAGTACGTGGTTGGAAAGAGGATATCGACACCCTACTGGTATTTGTGAGTCGATCGCCATGTTTCTCATAATTCATGATTTAATGCCAACTAGGCTGGATTATTCTCCGCCGTACTCACAGCTTTCATTGTCGATTCTTACAAGCTTCTCCAACAAGATTCTGAACAAGCGTCTGCTTCACTGCTTCAAATCATCACTAATCACCTGCTGGACGGTACTGCCCCTGAAATCACCTCCCCAAGTCCTGCCGCTTCCGAACCATCTGCGTTCGCCATCCGAATCAACATCCTGTGGTTCATGAGTCTGGTCTTTAGTCTCTCATCCGCTTCCGTGGGCATCTTGGCGAAGCAGTGGTTGAGGGAATATGTAAGCAGCACTGCTACGTCACCCCGTCAGGCTGCAAGGATTCGCCAGTTCCGATACACAGGCCTCATCCGATGGCATGTTCCTGAAATCATCGCCTTTCTCCCCGTCATGTTACAAATAGCCCTGGCGCTTTTCTTTGCGGGTCTTCTGGACCTTCTGTGGCAGCTGAACTTCATTGTCGCAGGTGTGATCACATTCTTCGTGTCCCTCCTGCTCGTCTTCGTCGGTGTTACTACGATCCTCCCTACCATCTCACGCGACTCGCCACATCGATCGCCTCAAGCTCTGGCTGTCTACCGGCTGCGACAATGGGTCGTAGGGCTTGCTGTGTCCCTCCTCCTGATACTTGTGGACCATCACGTTCTCCGTCTGAGCCCATCTGGTTGGCCCATAATACACGTTCCATTTTCCTTTCTGCAGGGCGCGCCCTGGAGACGGAAGGTGTTTGGTTGGCTGATCAACCAGCTATACCGTCGACAACCCCGAAATTGGATGCAGCGCGAAAAATATTATGTCGAGCAGCAGGAAGCAGAGCTGGATCATCGGTTGCTAGTCGATGCAGATGCTCTTTTCATGGATGACAAGATGCTCTCACAGATTATCCGCCCTTGTATCAGCGAAACAAAGGATCAAACGGCGCTGAACTGTCTGACGGACATCCTCCTGCATCGCGCTCATAGGGCCGGTGGGCCGGGTGGCTTGCCGACATGGCGACACCATGAGTCTTTCGACAGAGGCATGTCCGCCTTACTGCATCTAACCGTAGATGTACTGGAGCGAATCAACCCCGGAGAAGAACGAGACGCCCAACGTGTCCTTGAGATGCTTAGGAACATGTGCACGTCTATGCCCTTCCACCATGATGACCCCATGGTGCTCCACGTATATCACCGCGTACACGAAGTTCTCGCAGTCTTCCTTGTCAGTGAGGTAAATATCGCTCGGGTGGCGTTCGACATCATGGACAAGACCAGCCACCAGCGTCAATCCTCTGAAGAACCCGTAACGTTTGATGGACGAGGTGAGCTTTATCATAGTCCATCGCTCCGTGTTCATTCTGACAGTGCGTTAGTGATAGAGAATATCATCAGCTACGCGCCCACGGAGCAGCAACAATGCGAACCTCACGCCTTCTTCCAGGCTTGTTCTATGGCCTTGCAGCTTAGTACGGAATCTCACATGGACCCGGACGAGTTTATCACGGTTCAGACAAAGATCATGAGTTTACTCAAGGATCTCGAAACATACCTCGGTACCAACCCGGCCCCTTCGCCGAGCCCATCCCTGATTATCGCACTACTCGGTTATGTTGACCGCAATCCAGAGCTCCTCGAGCCATTGAGCTCGCTGATAACAGTTCTCCGCCCTACAATCGGCATCCATGCCAGTCGGCTGGATGGCCGTGGCACATCCATAGACATGCACAGGCGTGCCTTCAGGCATTTGCGAGGACTATTCAGCCCGGTACCTAACGCGCAGCGACAACAGGCAGTTAATGTCCTTGAGCTGGAAGAGCTCGGTCTTCAATTGCCATCAATAACTCCTATCGGAACCCCGTCAGACGGAGCAACTCCGTAATTGTAGCAGTAGGCCTTGTCCCGGGATTTTAATATATTTGCAGCAATCTGTTCCACACGCTAGCGTGAGAATTCGGCGGGCGTTCGTTTGTGCAGCGAACATCACCGTGGTATCCCGTCCCTTGAAACTGACCATATCGCGTCGACGTACGGCTTGTGTGTTCATGGCTGATTACCTGCGACTCGCGCAAAGGAGGCTGCGACAAACGTTTGGCGAAGACGCCTTTGCCTGGTATGATCGTTCTTATGGCCTTGACTGGTAAGAAATTTGCAATCGCTTCACTCTGTCTTCTCACCGGATTGCAAAACGCTCACCACTACGCTGGCAGGGCTATGGCGACTGTAGCTTGGGTCATAGCGCATTGGATCAAATTCCTTCCGCCATATGAGAGGGATTTTAGCACTGATGATCCCTTGATTAGCCACAAGCACAGGCCGAACCAGTAAGATTGCTGAATATTCTAAACGTAGTCGCTATCTGACGGGCCACACATTTCTGGGATGACTTACGGCACACAGAATCAGTGGTAATATGAACATGATCGTAGCTATATGTGTTCCAGTTTTTGTTGTTCTGGCCATCGGCATGCTGAGGGCGTCCGCCATCCACATGCACCACGGACTTTTGAGTCTCTACTGTGGGAGGTAACTTTTTCTTTTACTTCCCACCATAATGCTCAACATTAAGGGCACACATGAAGTGGCTTTACAGCGCTTCTGACAGAATTTCTAAAGAACAGAGTCGGTATGTGCACATCTGGGATGTGTATCATAAGACTGTATCTGCTGACACCGGGTAGGGAGGTTACGTCCGGACTTCCTTTCCCGTTGTAAATGGAAGAGCGCGCTCAAAGCATGTTCTGGGCAAGTAATTCTAACTCGAGTGTCCGACTCATAGACTGAATGCACGACAGTGATCTGGAGAAAGTCCAGGACGGAAGACGCTCGTTCCCTTCCGGACACTCTTCAGAGGCATGGGCAGGCATGACTTTCTTGTCGCTGTTCCTCGCAGGAGTGACAGGCGCATGGCTTCTTAGTCATACTGCCCCTCCGCGTGCTATAACCAGCAGCCGAATAGCTAGATTATGCCTGACTCTCGCGCCCATAGCCTACGCGACGTGGGTGGCTGTGTCTCGCATTGAGGACTATGTCAGTCACGGCAATACCGCACTTTTTGAGCGGCACTGACGTCTCTCATAGAGACACCATAAGGAAGACGTGCTCGTGGGCAGTTTACTAGGTGCAGGCACCGCAGCTACCTGTTATCTGATTTACTGGCCGAACCCATTCTGGTCTCAAGAGGCCAGCTCTTTCGGCCTTCAATCCTCGCAACCAAGAAACGTATACGAACAAAACGGTACGAGAACAGTGGCAAACGAGTACGGCTACGAACTAGCAGGAGTGGAGCAAGCAGAAGCTTCAGTGTAAGGATAAAAAAGATATGCGTGTGCTATGATAAGCATGTCCCTGGTATACAAAACAGAATTCGCCTAGGCTATGCCAGCACCTGACCACACCCACCCATCGCCCACTTTCTGCATCCCTCCTTTTGTAAACGGCCCCGGTCCCGCTTCTTCATACCCTCCGGGAATCATATCGTGCTGGGGCTGCGCCTGTGTGTGATCGCTGATTGGCTCTGTGTACGATATAGATTCATCACCTCCCACTAGCGTCAAGGCATCCGTATCGTGGTCGAACCCTCGCCCTTGTCCTCGCTCCCTGAAGTCCCCTCGGCCATTGCCGTATTCATGCCCATGCCCAAATGAACCGCGATGTCCCCTGCCCCCGCGTCGCGGAGTGCCTTGACCCCAGCCCGCCTCCTGCCTATCCGACCACTGTGCTGTCTGGTCTTCTTCGTAGCTCATGATGGGGAAAGTATTTGGCGTGCTCATAGACAACATATACTGCATCAACTCCTCCTGCGACGGCATGTAGCCATTGGTAACGTTCCATGCCTTCCCCAGCGCCTCCCATGATGCAGCCGCAGTGGGGTCGAACGCTGTAAGATCGAATGAATCCAAGCCTGCAGCTGCCTCAGGTATAGACGTGGAGGTAGATGCTGGAATGGAGGAAGGTATGGGCTGAGTATTCAGCGATGTGTCGTGTTGTCTCTTCTCTGGATGTGCTGAACCGCGGTCCTCGCTGGGAATCGATGCGGAGCGTGAAGGCGATTGGCCGGTCGTGTATGACGGAGGCGCTGAGGTGTCTTCGTGCGGCGAACGCTGTCTGATATCCCGTCCGAATTCGTCCTTCCCGCTATCGTGCGGATTGGCTGGTGGTACGAGACGCGGTGGACTGGAGGCGCCTGGATGAGAGGTTCGCCTGTTCGGCGGACTGTATGGTCTCACGTTCCGCCTAGCGACAGGACTTCGAGAGCGACTGGGCTGAGTTCTGTGAGGCGGCGGGGGTCTCCAGTCGTTGCTGTTGCCCCTGTTTCTGTCATACTGGCGGTCACGGTCATCCCACCTGCCGCGGCCGCGACCTCGAGGGCCGCCTCTGAAGCCGCCTCTTGGCTCGCGGTTGTCGTAAAAATCTCTGCCGCGAGGCGGGCCATTGAACCTGTCATGATAGGGTTCACTACGAGTCAAGCCGCTACGATCGTCTCGGTAAGGATAGTTCCGCGAGGGTCCTCCGACAGAAGATGCTACAGGTGGAATATTGGCAGGAGCGGAAGAGGGCACTACAGACATGGGTACTGTAACATGCTGATTAGGGGCAAGAGCCGCTGCAGGCCCTCCTGCATTCGTTGCCTGCTTCAACTGCTGAAACAGCGCCAACTGCGGGTCTACCGATGCATTATTTGGTACTATTTGGCTGTAGAAGTGCTTAAGGCCGCTGCCACTTTTGTTCAAGAATGTTGGAAACTCACGAAGTGGCTGCAGCGTTTGCGGCCTGGCTGAGCAGTGCGAGCAGCGCAGACTGCACGGAGCCGGGAGACACCTCCGGCACAGCAGTTGATGTCGCCGCCGCTGTGACCTGCGGCGTGTGGTTTGCTGATGGCGCGGTATGTATTCGAGGATCTGCCGTAACAGCAGTTGCTTTGTCGGGTTCTGACGCAGACAAGATTGCATTTCAGTTCAGATCTCACGTGCAGGGTTGTTTCCAAAAAAAGGTGGGATTGCGCATATGGAAAAATACTTAGCGAACACGTATGAACATGATAGGCACCTTTCTCTTTCTCTGTCTCTTTCACCAGTTTGTGTAAACGTGTCAATACAGCCGAAGGGAACGTATTCGACTTGAGCCAGATGTCCAATATCTTCTTTGTTTTCTCCTGGGGTGATGTTATCGTAAGTAGCTGTCGCCCAAACAAACACAGATCATGTGACAGGACCCCCGCTGCACTGGCGCGTCGCGTGAGCGTGTTAGTATCAAGTGGCCGCGCCGGGGGCGTGCGTGCGCTTTTGCACGAAAGCCAGTGTCGCGCTTTGACGCGACTAGACATGAACTACGCAATACGAAACACTATATCTCTTTGCCACAACCACCCGTCAGTGCGTGGCTACGAGAGAGAGGCTAACCTTTGCTTCAGGGTGGCCCGACGAGAGGATATCTTGGAAAAGACCATCGAGGACGCCCTCGACCTTGATCAGGAATGTGGCGCAATTGCCTACTATCGCGTGCACGTCTAGCTTTTGTTTGACTACCTGATTCCGGGCTGCGCGAGACAATGCATCAAAGGCGTAAAGGCTGTGGATCTTGGACGCGGCGGATGACGATTTGTGTGTCCGGTACATCACCGACACGAGCTGTGTATCTTGCTGTAGGGCAAAGGGTCAGCACGCAGAAACGCATGCAGTAAACAGCGACGCACCTCCATCAGAGACAAGGCCATCTCTGTCAGCTTATCCATCCTGGAGGCAGAGAGTCGTTTCGCATGGAGGACTTCTTTCAATGTCGTCTCAAACCCCTAGTGCATCGTGAGTGTCATCCGGGAAGATTGTACGCGCAAGATTTACCTCCAGGGACGCCATTTCGGGAGAAATACGGTGTCAGGCTTGTTTCCTATGTCCCTGTTTTTGAGAAAGTCAGTTCCAAGCCGACGATACGGGCGTGAGCAAGGGGTTGGAGTGCGGGACGAAGAAAGAGTATTTGGCCTTGTTTCTTTCATCGTCCTGCGGCATTCCCCGGCCGGAACGCGTCCACAGTGCCAGGCGCCGTTCCTCGTCTTTGCTTCTCAGTAGTCAGTTTCCTACTCACCACCATGATCCCCGGACCAGTTCATTCGACTTTATCATTCGATGGTGATGCTCGCACCTCAGTAACATTGGAAATTCCGGTTCACTTTTCCGGGAAAGAAACTTGACTTGACATCAATGGGCAGGGTGAGGCAGGGTATTGGTGTCTGTTGTTCTCTCCGTCGGGAATAATGCCTTAGAGAAAAGCCAGCTGAACTGCTGCGATGAGAACTGTTTCGCAGCTCATGCTACTACAAAGACGTGGTGACGCAGAGAGCACATCGGAAGGGTAGTTCCAACTAATACTAGCGACCAATCAGACGGCGCCCTGCTGAAAACTTTTGATCCGTATACAGTATGTTCGGTTGCAACTGCTGTAAGTGCTCTCTTTCGCCCGCCACCATCTCCCATCCTCTCCAATACCAGTCCTCTGTCCATCCGCACGACACTCAACATGCACCAAGCGTTGCTCATAGACGAGGTCTTCCAGTCTGTCCTCGAATACTGCGCGGACTGGGAACAGGCGGACTACCGGCGGGCACTTTGCCGGCTCGCAAGGACGTGCAGAGCCTGGAAAGACCCGTCGACGGAGAGGCTGTGGAGCAGGTTGGACTCCCACAAGCCGCTGCTGGATTTGTATAATGACACGGAGGTGAGTGCCCACGCACAGGCGACTACCGTACATTGTTGACACGTGTACAGTCCGCGAAGGTTGTAGACTACTACGCGGCTCGAGTGCAACATTTCAGGCTCACGACTTGTCTCGTGGAGCCCGAAATAACCACCGTCGTTCTTCCGCAACTTCGCTCTGCCAGTATCGCTGGCGCTGGCTGCATCGTGCCACTCAACTTCTTAGCGTCGCCGACCCTGCGAGAACTGCGTGTGGACTTCGGGGATTTCATGGGCACCAACATAGCACATTCCAGAAGTAGCAGCATCGCAGTCGCGCTCGTCCAATTCACGCCACACCTAGAGAGCCTGCGGATCCGCGGCTACATGGGCTCCGCCCTCCGCAACATCCTGCCATCGCTGACGTCCCTGCGTTCGCTGGTGCTATACGCCGGCCGGTCTCCCTCTGCCACGACGCTCGCTTCTCTGACTATGCTCCCCTACCTGCAGTCTCTGACCATACACGCTCCCCACATTGAGGCTGGAGAATTCGCAGCAGCGCTTGCGCCAGCCGCATCGTTCGCTGGGCTACGTAGGCTACGCATCCGCGGTAAGCGCGCACTGGTCTGCGCGATACTCTCCATAATACCGCGCGGCACGCTCCGCTCGCTTCACCTCGATGACGAAGAGTACGAACAAGAAGTGGCAACTTGGTTACCCATGTTCGACCTCCTCGCCTCCAAAACTGCAGACACCCTCCAAGAGCTCACTATAGACCAGTTCAAAGAGAGGAACGACGTCTTCTTCCTCGCTCTCCCCCCTTCGCGCCTCGGGCTTGAGGCCCTGCAACCGCTGAGCGGTCTGCGCGCCTTGCGCGTGCTCACGCTGGGCCTATCGTTCACACCCGACCTCACTGATAGAGACATAGATGAGATGGCCACGTGGTGGCCGCACCTTGAGAGGCTCGACTTCGGGACCACGACGGACCAAGTCAACGCGTTCGACGCGCCCAAGACGACGTTCGCGGCACTCCAGTCGTTCGCGGCGCGCTGCCCTCGCCTGCACGCACTCGTCTTCCCGCTCGACACCTCCGCCTTCGACACCCCCAACTCCGCGCCCGCGGAGACGAGCGTGCGGCAAACGACACTGCGCACGCTCATAGTGAGCCCGCCACCGTCCGACGTGGGCGTCGCTGCATTTGTACGCGCGCTCCTCACGATGTTCCCCGGCCTCGTGGAGATCGAGTTCACGTCAGGCGACAAGTCGCTCCAGGTCGACTTGACTAAGGACCTGGCCGCGCTGGATGGATAAGCGAACGGCCGGCGAGCTTATAAGTAGGGCTTGCTGTGCCGTTCGCGCGAGTTGTGCATAGATTTCTAAACACGGATGGATTGTCACTAAGTGCTTGAGCTTTGCTTTGTTATCATACATATAGATGTTCTGACTGTACTATTTATCTGGATGTCGCTTTGTGAGGGCATATAATACATAGATGTGTGTCACGTCCGTCCCCTCCCTTTTTGCCTTGGTAGTCTGATAGTCTAACGGCGTTTGAATTGCTGACGCGATCGCAGGTGGTGTTCCTACGCGTTCAGTCCTCCGAGCTCGTCGCGAACCTCTTCCAGGAGTGTGATTCCTCCAGGGGGGACTAGCACGGTTTATGCAAGTACGTCCACGTCCATTAGATGTCGTAGCCTCACAGCGCTCGTCAAGGTCCTCCTCACGGCATGGATGTTCGGTATGATGGTGAGTTCCACTCTTTTCGACGCATCCAGTTTTATGTGCCGATATCGTACGCATATAGATCCCAGCGGGCATCTTCCTGCCCACCATCGCGATTAGCGTGTGCCTCGGGCGCGCAGTAGGTTTGTTGACCTGCCTTCCTTCGCTTCTGCTGCTGCTGCGTCTCACGCACTGACGCTGAGGACGGTGTAGAGACGCTGGAGGACGCGTCCGCCTCCTCGCGGAAATGGACGTTCGTGCCCGCCAATGCGCGCGCGGACCCGACACTGCTCGATCTGTAGGCATTTCTCGACGAGGCAGCGCTGCAGCTGCGCAAGGAGATGCCTTTGCAGCTCGTCGTGAATAATATGTTTCAGAAGATGGTGCGCCCCCCTCTCGCATCCTTGCGTATATGTTTGCTGGAGCTGATGCGAATGAATGGACTCATGTAGAGTCTTCGATATGTGCTGTTCTCGCGCGGCGGGATGGACGTTGTCTGGCTGCTGACGGCGCATTTGCCGCATACGCGCGCGTTATCCGATTCGGGGCCTGGGAGAGGGTGATCAGAATTGTTATTGGAGTTTGTGCGAACGATTGTCTTGTTGACGTCTTCCTAACTTTATTTGCATATCGTTCGCTCGTTCACTTGATCTGCTGTAAGACACTTCGTTTCGCAGCTGGAACTGACCTTCTGAGGTTCTTGTCCATGTATCGGAGATGCGAGCCCAGATGGGCACGGTCACCTGCTGTACACCTATGATCCACATACGGAGTTAGTTTGTGGTCGGCTGCGCATGGTCGCTGGAAGGACGCTGACGCATCCTCGCCCCCGTGCCCGCCCCTCCTTCTGCACACACGCCGGATATGCAAACGACCTACACGCCGCCGGGCTACAATACGGGGACGTATGCACGGCCGATGGTGCGTAGTGTCTCGTGAGCGATGGGTACGCGCGGTGGTTGAGGTACGGGACGAGGTAGTCTGTTGAGCGGTGTAATTGAAACAGACTCAATAATACGAGCTACTGTATTTAGGGACGGTGAAACATATTGAACATAGACCAAAACAGACCGCGTCCGCCCCGCCGTTGCACGATCATGCGAATTGAAACACTTTCGCTTCGCGAGCGGCACGTCTGCATGCCTCTGGTAGTACATGAACAGTTAGTTGTTACTGACGGGTCATGCAGCGTCGACGTGAGCATCATGCAAACATGCTCCAAGTACAATAAGAGCATCACATTGGGGAGAAAACATTGAGACAGATATTCGAGCATAACACTATTCGAGCACACATCATTCCAGCTGGCGAAGTCCACCCTCTCCATCACTTCTCATTCGCCGCCTTGGTCTTGTTGTCCGCCATCGCCATCGTCATCCCCGCCATCCTGTTCGCCATCTCCTGTACCTCCTTAAGCATCTCTGCCACCTTCTCGTTCGCCTTTGTTGTTATTCGGGTGCTCCGAGGCTTCGCCCGAGTACCCCGAGGGGATCTTCCCACGAACTATTTCTCCCCGCTCTTCGTTATCTCATCACCCACGGTCATTGTCTCCGGCGTGAAGTATCCCGTAGGTCTAGAACTTAGTAATCCACTTACATCCGCTTGTATCCGCCATCCGCCTCCATTCCGCTTACCTTCTACATTACTTACTATAGTCGTTATTCCCGCGTATTACTTAGAAAGGCATTCCGCTCATTTACTTACTTATATAAATAGTCGATGTATTCGTACCTATTTATATTATCCTTTCACTCGTTTAACGTACTCGACGCGTGCCGTAGCCTGCTCAACCACAGGTTATGAGCCCCGCGCTCTAATCTATCGCCCATCTCGACTCTCGACTTCGCGCAAGATTATCGCCGCACGCCTTTGGATCAAAAACTCCGATCTCGATATCAAGATCGAAATCGACTTATGTCAAACCCCGAAACGCCCAGTATGGGTGGATACCGCATCGACCCGCTTCAAGGCGCAGATAATTATATCACATGGCGTATCCAGATTACTGACATACTCTCTGACATGGGACTGTGGGAATACACCACTGGCGACATATCCCCGCCTCCCGAGTCAGACAAAGCCGCCGCTACTGAATGGGCGCGCAAAGACCGCAAGGCACTTACAACTATTCGCCTCCGCGTATCGAACAACATGATGACACACGTGCTCACTTGCGTCACCTCGAAGGAGGCTTTCGACGCGCTGTCCAGTGTCTTCAACACCGAAGGGACAGTCGCTCGAGTTACTTTACGCCGACGCCTTTTCCGTTACGCTATGGAAGAAGGTGCCGAAATCGAGGAGGAAATCCGCAAGATCAAATCTCTTTGGCAGGAGCTCCACCTCGTACAGGCAAAAGCTTCGGACGACAACGATCTCGCGATGATCATTTTAACGGCGCTACCGGTGTCTTGGGACTCGTTCGTCTCCTCTGTTCCTGTTTCCGCCACACTCACCTCGGCAGATCTCATCGGCCGCATCTATCAAGAAGATGGACGCCGCAAGGATCGTGCCAATATCGACACAGCACTGTATGTCCAACGCCCGAAGAAGCGCAAGTTCCGCGCCGGTGTGTTCTGTCACCTCTGCGGCATCGAAGGACATATCCGACCCGAGTGCCGATCAGGAAAGGAAAAGGGGAGTAAGAAAGAGGGAGAGCGAGGCGAGAAGAAGGAACGCTCTGAGGCGCAGATGAAAAAAGCCGAAGAAGCTAACATTGCCGAAGAAGAGGATGAAGACAGCGAGGATAGTGACGACCTCGCATTCCATGTCGAAGAAACATTCATCAGCTCCGAGAATCTCTGGATCGGAGATACCGCCACCACCTCGCATGTCATCAAAGACAGGAACCTTTTTGTCAATTTCACCCCGTCCACTAGTTCCCTTAGTGGCGCGGGAAGCTGCCCGACTCT
>MU278368.1:82223-199395 GCA_022385755.1 Trametopsis cervina | reverse complement strand
ATCTACAGCGACATCTGGGGGCCGGCCTCGACCGCATCCATTCACAGCCACCGGTACATGATCACATTCACAGATGCGAAATCTCGTTGGGTCTGGGTGGAGTTTGGCAAAACACGCGACGAATGTGTGGCAAAATTTGAAAATCTCGACGCCTGGCTCGAGAACCAGAAGGGGGTGCGCATCAAACGCGTTCGCGTCGACAACGCGAAGGAATACACTGAGGGAAGTCTTCGCAATTACATGGCGAAGCGAGGTATCGCTATTGAACCTACCTCCCCGTACTCACCTGAACAGAATGGTGTCTCCGAACGATTGAATCGTACCCTCGTCGAGCACTGCCGCGCCATGCTGCTCAAATACGACCTTCCCAAATTCCTATGGGAAGAGGCGCTCTCTTATGCCACCTATCTCAAAAATCGCTCGCCTACCCGCAGTCTGAAGGACGTGACGCCCTACGAGGCGTTCTGGGGCAAGAAGCCCGATCTATCAGGCATCCGGGAGTTCGGCTCGCCCTGCTGGGTGAAGGTACCAAAGGGGAAAGTATCGAAATTGGACGCTAAGTCCGTCTCTTACCCGTTTGTAGGAGTGAGCGAGTTGTCGTCGGGATGGCGCTATTTCGTTCCGCGCATCAGACAAGTCCTCACATCGAGGGAAATCATATTTCCGCCGCCTACTCCTGCTGTCGACGCTCCCATCCCCGATGATGTACTTGAGGGGGAGCCTACCCCTCCGATCGAACCCGCCATTCTGCCCACTCCTCCGGCGATCAAAGGTGATATTATTCCTCGCCGCAGCACACGCCACGTCCCTCGCCTCGACTACCGGAAACTCAACGCCGGCCAAGGAAAAGTCGCCGACATCTCACACACACTTCCCATCCCCGCTGCACCACTTGAGGGGGAGCCAATCACCGCTGACCATCAGCTAGATCATTCCTCTCTGTGCTTTGCCGCCATCGAAGAGGACTCGCCGACGAACATCGAGGAGATGAAGAAGCGCGAAGATTGGCCCCAATGGAAAGACGCGATGGACACGGAGATGAATCAGCTGAAGAACTTAGGAACATACAAGCTGGAGCCACTCCCTCCCGGACGTAAGGCTGTAGGATGCCGTTGGGTATTCACCATCAAGCGCGACGAACACGGCAACATTATCAAGTACAAGGCACGGCTCGTAGCCCAAGGATTCTCCCAGATCCCGGGGCAAGATTTCACGACTACCCATGCCCCCGTGATGCGACTTGAGTCCCTTCGCGCCATCATTTCCCTCACTAATCAGCTGGATCTCGATCTACACCAGGTGGACGTCATCGGTGCTTATCTCAATTCTCCCCTCTCCGAGGAGATTTACATGAAGCAACCTCCCGAGTACAACGACGGCTCAGCTCACTCTTGGCACCTACTGAAGGCGCTTTACGGACTCAAACAAGCCGGACGTGCTTGGCACGCCGAGCTAGAACGGGTCCTACTTGGATTAGGGTTCAAACGTAGCAAGGCTGATCCGTGCGTATATGTTCTCACCGAACATAATGACTTTATCATTATAGGAACGCACGTCGATGATCTTATCGTTGCCGCCTCAAAAGTCCGCCTTATCACTTTGCTTAAGGACGAACTCCGAAGAAACTTCGGCATCACCGACCTTGGTGTTGCCCGACTCTTCGTCGGCATCAAGATTCACGACGATCGCGATTCCCACACGATCAAGATCAGCCAGGAACACTATGTCAACACCATCCTCGAACGCTTCGGCATGCAAGACTGCAACGCCGTGTCTACGCCACTTGATCCTAGTATCACGCTAACACCCGCCGCCTCAGATTCCGAGGTCCTTGCCGACATTCCTTACCAGGTCGCTATCGGCTCCCTGATGTACGCCGCCGTCGGAACTCGACCCGACATCGCCTTTGCTGTACAAGCTCTTAGTCAATTCAGCACCCGGCCGACCACAGTACATTGGACTGCTGCCAAGCATGTCTTCCGCTACCTCAAGGGGACAAGCACTTACGGCATTACGTACAGCAAGGCGGACAATATCGACATCACACCCGTGGGCTACAGCGACGCCGACTGGGGTCAAAACGTCGCCGACCGCCGATCAATCTCCGGCTACGCCTTCATGCTCGGTGGAGGAATTATCAGTTGGAACTCGAAGAAGCAACCCACCGTTGCCCTCTCGACCATGGAAGCCGAGTATATCGCACTCGCGCACGCCACCAAGGAGGCCTTGTGGCTGAAGACCTTTCTGTCTGAAATCCACCTTCCCATAGACGGCCCGATCACACTTGCAACCGACAACGCCGCCGCAATCGCATTCGCCCGAGACCATCAATTCCACGGTCGCTCCAAGCACATCGATATCAGGCATCACTTCGTGCGCGAGAAGATCACGGAAGGACAAGTGCACGTCACCCATTGCAGCTCGGCCGACAACTACGCCGACTTCCTCACCAAAGCCCTCGGACGGACGAAGCATCACGAACAACTCGCGCTCGTCAATCTCTCCGCTCATTGAGGGGGAGTGTTGTTATTCGGGTGCTCCGAGGCTTCGCCCGAGTACCCCGAGGGGATCTTCCCACGAACTATTTCTCCCCGCTCTTCGTTATCTCATCACCCACGGTCATTGTCTCCGGCGTGAAGTATCCCGTAGGTCTAGAACTTAGTAATCCACTTACATCCGCTTGTATCCGCCATCCGCCTCCATTCCGCTTACCTTCTACATTACTTACTATAGTCGTTATTCCCGCGTATTACTTAGAAAGGCATTCCGCTCATTTACTTACTTATATAAATAGTCGATGTATTCGTACCTATTTATATTATCCTTTCACTCGTTTAACGTACTCGACGCGTGCCGTAGCCTGCTCAACCACAGCCTTCTCCACCTTCTCGTTCGCCTTATCCACCTTCTCGTTCGCGGCGTTATAGGCCTCTGCCACCCTCTTGTTCGCGTCGTTATAGGCCTCTGCCACCCTCTCGTTCGCCTTATCCACCTTCTCGTTCGCCTTATCCACCTTCTCGTTCGCCTTCTCCACCTTCTCGTTCGCCTGCTGATGTGTCTCTACTACCTCCTTGCGGGCCTCTTTCATCTCCGTCTCCAGCTGTGTGATCCTCTGCTGGAGCTGAGCTATTGTCTCCTGCAGGAGGCCATTCGCCGTCTTTTCTACTGCTACAATTTCCTGGAGATTTCCGATGAGCTCTTGATTGGCTGAGGCTGACGAAGACCGGCTGTCTGAGCCGAGGGGGATGTTGGTGGCCATGAGAGGGCCGTATTGGGTGATCATGTGGAGGTAGCCTGGAGTGGCATGGGCAGGGGCGAGTGCTTGGGACGAGCGAGAGCTCGAGCGGGAGCGCGTCCTCATGGACACATCGCTTCTGGGGATTGACTTCATCGAGACGTTAGGGATAGTGCTAGCAGGATCCGGGTGTTCCTGAGCAGTGGGTAGTAGTTCGATGGTAGACATGTCTAGTGATAGTGGTGAGTGGATGTATGTTATGTGTCTACGGGGACGTGAACGTCGACGCTGGGTATTAAAGAGGTGGGGGACTTGCGCCTCGAGGGCACGGTGCCCTCGACGGTCAGTTGCAGGCTCGTTGGCTAGTGGTTTGACAGTCATCGGTAGTTCATGAGCAGCACAAGTTAATGGCTGTTGCGGCGTGTTCGAGGGAAAGGGCAACGTTGCTGCGGCGGAGCGCTCCTTCTATAGGCTCCATACTGAACATGCACGGCCACGTGATTGTCATTTACAACTCCTCTCGGGTACGCCCATCCTTTTTGGGCTCATTCATCCACTACGCCAGTACTATGCCGCTCTGTTTACACCTGTCTGTGCAGTCGCAGAGCTTCTATCGACGATCTAACGAATACACTAGAAGCATGGCTGAGTTTCAGCAGTACGCCACTCACCCTGCTGCACCGCGGGCCAGGTGCGCCATCAGTCTCATCCGGCGGACAACCAACCGCTTGCACAACATCTTACCCATTGAGGCCGTCGTGAGGCGAGTGTTGATCTGCGCTATGTACTGGATTGGACTTACACGTTTAGCTAGGGTTGCAAGAACGAGCAATTATTGATGTCGTTGTGGCGTTCATGTCCAAATAGACCTGCGAAACTTCATCCTCGTTCTGCACACGCGACTCAGAGATGTACGTTCGCAGTAGTCGGTGCATTTAACGTTGGGGCTGCTAATCCGTCCCGGTATGCAAAGCATCCGGTGCATCGCCACCTTTGCATGTCACGAATCTCGCGCTCTTTAGTACTGCCTCCGCCTGGCATGTACTGTGCCTCCACCGGCATGTACAATCGTGTTAAATTTTCCCCATGATGTACCTTTCGTACCGGCCGTGCGGAATAACGGCTCAGGCCCAAGGCACCTACACATGCCGCATCCGCATCCGCATCCTGCAACTTGCACTTATCCTTATGTTCCCAATACCCGCGTGTATCCCTTGTGCATAGCGGCACGTTTGCTCACCTCATAGATCTAGTAAAAGCTCCGCTTCTCCGGTGGTGTCTGCGCTGACAGCAGCACGATATAGCGTTTCAACCTACGGAGGCACGATGTGTATCGGACATCTCTCCAAAAATGCTCTAAGCCACCCGGTGATGAAGCAGATACAAGAAGGCTTTGTAGCGCCAGGCATTCAGCTGCTGCACGGAGGCTGTGAGCGGGTTTGAATGCGGAGATATAGATGTTCGATTGTACTATTTATTTGGATGTCGCCTTATGGGCATATAATACATAGATGCGTGTCACTTTTTGCGTAGATGCCAATGTTGATTTTGCGATCGTTAGAGCTACCATACAACGGATCGTGTTCAAGCATCTGCCCTCGAGACAACTTACAACGGCAGGCTCAATACTGTACAGTATCTGTCTTCAAAGCCAGGAGCTCAAGCACACGAGGGATTTTAGGTCAACGCTTCCCGCGTTACGATAATAATCATAAATTACAGGTTCCCCAGAACAGCCCAAACGAAAGTGACGAAATTAAAAACACCCTTGACATCCTGTTCACGCGGGGCACGCATGCCCGCCAAACTCAATGCCATTGAAGTACGGCCCAAGGTGATCCGGGATCGACGTGTCGAGCAATGAGTTGCCCGCCGCGCAGTTCTGGTTCTCCTGCCCGGGACATGCCTCAAGCGTCGCAAGCCCTGTCGAGTTATCAACTGCCGTGATATGGATCTCGCCACCCGGATGCTGGAACGCGAGGAAGTGCGGCGGGACGTCCGGGACGGGGTCGTGCTGGTTGCTCACGTGCGTGAACCCGGGGATTATGGCGTCGACCATGTCTGCAAACTGGTTGTTCCCGACGCGAGGCAGCCCGAAGACAACGGAGTTGACTTGCACGTCTGAGCCGAGCTGCATGCGCAGCATTACTGCGTCGAGCGTTGCTACGGCTGCGCCTAGCGAGTGGCCTGAGCAATATCAGAGTTAGGGAAGTTCAAGAGTCTGGAGAAATGTGAGGGTACGCACCAGTTGTGAGGACGCGCTTGAAGCCTGTGGAGGCCAGCGCAGATTTCACGGTGGAGAGCACAATGTCGGCTGTGCGGCCTTGTGTCTCCTGGAAGCCAACATGCACCTCCGAGCCATCTAAAATACAAGCGGTCAGGTTGCGTAGATACGAGATGATATATTCGATGCGTACTGGCTGGGGAGGGGAACAGTGTGCTGTTCATAGCGACCTGACCAAACTTGACGTCGTTCGCGATGGACAGCAGCTTGTCGGGGTCTGTGCCCTGGTGCGCGACGACGATCGACTGTGTGTCGGGGTCCTGCGCCACGAAGACTGATAGGGGCGAATCAAAGATTAACATCAGCGGATCAAATGAGTGGACGGAGGCACGCACATCGGGGCGTCGCACCCTCGTCCCCACCGGAAGCGAGCACTTTGATGGTCTTGACAGCGTCGCATGGACCACCACACGACAACGCGGTGACGGATGTAGGCGAGCAGTACGCGACGCGCGCAAAGTCGGCGGGGCGCTGCAGGTTCTTGGTGACATCCGTCTGTGAGACAGAGACGGGTGTGCCGTTTGCCTCATCGGCGGACCCGATGTGTATACCAAAGATGGGGACGGGCGCAGGCGCAGCGACCGCCACAGCCAGCAGGGCGGACAAAGACAGGAAGGCGGAGAAGGAATGCATAACCTGATGCGATTGAACGAATGGATGACGCCGAAGGGGGAGGGGTGTTCGGGCCTGTGGGGAAGGCTGCAAAGTGCGCTGGGAAGAGAGGTGACCGCCGGGGTGAGGGATCAGCCCACGGCCGCGCAGGGTCTTTATACACGGGAAGGTGTGCGCCAAGGCGGCATCGGGGCTGATTTGTGATCAGCCATCCAGCCGTGCATTCGTTGATGGTTGCGCACCCAAGGGCATCTCGCGAGGGGCCACGGTGCAAGATGCGAGTCGCCATGCAGGCAGATCAGTGCCGTGCAGTGGGCTGCTTGGGCAACTGCTGACTTGGACGGCTCGACTCCGCGGGATCGACGGTTGCAGGCCAGCGAACACGGACCCCCGTAAGATGCACAGTCCGCGATCTCAGCTGTAGTGACCATCCTGTCGAAGTTGCACTCACTTTTCTTGTTCATCAGATGGTTCTCTCGCAAGCGCGCACGTCAGCACCTGGGAATCCCCTTCTCAAACTTGTCGCAGGTGAGACAAAACCAGAGAGAGTGAGCCACCTTCTCTCTTGCAGGCATATAGCACAAGACTAAACACCCAGACGACTCAGAAGGCCCTCTCGGAAGCGCTTCGAGCACCGCTTTTATTTCGACGCTGGCGCAGTGCACAGCCTCCTTCCCGAGCAGTCGTGGAGGTAGCAATTCATGCCAATTGATGGAGGACACCTGTGAAACGAGCGCCGTTGATCGATAAGCAGGCAGCGAACAGAAAACATATGCGATAGTCCAGGTCGAACCCGCTGTGGCACACGACCAGTCGCGCGCGGCTTGCACATCCCCGATATGAACCCGAGCACCCCTGAAGTTCACTTACGAAAATGTGGCGTCTCGTACTCACAGCAGATCACATTAAGCTATCACCACAGAAAATCAGAGGCAGCACGCACAATTTGACGTTGAATTTCTGACCTTCGAGGGTACGGCACCGACATGACCGCAACAATGTCCGCACGAACGGCATTTTCGTAGGGCGTTATTCGAGTCTGAACGTCCAATCCCACAAGCGTACAACGCCTCAGGATTCTTTGCTGTCTTTACTTCATTATATCAAATACCGCTCATTATCAAAATAAGCTTTTTGGGAAGGACTAACGAAAGACGCGAAGCGTCGTAACCTCACTCAGCGTCGATAAACGAGCACAACTCGTATCAAGTGCCTAAGGAAAGACGCGAAGCATCGTATGTAGGCACATGGTTAATACAATAGGGAAGAGTGAGTATTGCGTAATGAACGTACCCTTAGTCCGCGTCAATAAACGAAAATGACTGAGGGCAGAGAAGACACTAAACGTCGGGCGCTAGCGCGCGGAAGAGACCGAAGATAAAAAAGGCAAGAAGCGAAGATCACTACTAAGATCGTCCGTTGACAAGCCTGACTTCACCTACGATACACACGCTCATATGCGGAGCACATTCACTCTACAATCCTAACCATAGCGAGAAAGGAGACCTTCTGCATACAGTGACTATGCGCAGCAGACCACAAATTTCGTATATGGGCCGTAGATGGCCGTGCCTGTCTAAGCTCGCATCCTCTACATTGCTCGAATACCCCTGAAGTGAAGGAATCGGGCTGAGCTAGTATGCAGGGTAGTGAGTAAGCGAGGAAAATCCATGAAGTAGGCCTGGATTTGACGCAGCGATGGCTCGGAGCAATAAACCACTACTTCCAGCGGGAGGCATCTGGGAATTCAGCTAGGAAATAACATGGTTACATACAGGTTCTAGAAATAGACCAATACTTTCAGCAGAGGGTATCTGTAAATTCAGCTAGGTAGGGCCATGATAAAATAAGGTATAACGAAAGCATGGCGAGCGAGATGAAAACACCGAAGTACAGCAGAGAGAAATCAGAGTATGACAAGGGAGATGAAAGCATAGAAGTATGGCGAATTGGGAGATAGAGAAGTGGTTACGTGTCCTACAATAGCTAGGCTATGTATGGCGTCAGGCTGTAGAGCTGATCGCCGGTAGGAGCAGCATCTAGTCGGATGTAGTAGCCGGTAAAGGAAGAGGGGCTTGCAATGGAGTGGTTGTTCGCCGCATTATACCACGCCGCAGACGTCGATGGGTCCCGAATTTGACCTGCAGATAGAATTTTTAGTGCATAAGTGGTCAAGATAAGACTGGATACCTACTCTGACTTCGTAGTCTGTATTCTCTGCCCCTCTTGCTTGATAACCGTAAGGTGTCAGAACCTCATAGCGGGAGGATACCGGCATTGCAACCTGCATATGTATGGCCAAAGCAAAATAAATAGGTCGGTCTCTGGCTAAAAGAGTTTCTTGGTGGTGCCTACGTTGAGAGAGCCCTCCACATCCGAATCAGTCCAGACAGATTCAGCCGGGCTGGTAGAGGCGGAGTATTCCTCTCCGGCGCTAACACGGCGTCGCATGGTTCGTTGAACGAAACGTCGAAGAAGATCTAAGAAGTCGAAGTCGAAGAACCACTTAAGGCAGGATGGAAATTTGCGGGCACACAGACCGAGTATCACCATGCTATTGCGATTTTCGTGCGGTCAGCTTGGCACGGTAAGGCGTCTCAACATACGTACACTAGAGGGAGAATGGTGCCCACGAGCATGTCCAGTGTGATGGGTAGCGTCGCTTGGCCACGGTATGAGGCGACGGCTTTCCAACAACCAAAGGCGAAGATGATGGAGATATTCAGGAAGTGATATGGAGACAGTTTGATCGACGGTGGAGGTTGAGTGTAAGATGGCGCTCCGCCATCCGCTGGCGCGATATGTCCGTCGGCACCTGCTGGGACAGCACGATGGCCTCGCTCGATATCATAGCGGTTTGGGCTGCCTACGCGCTCGCGGTGCATAGAGGTGAGCATGGTGAGTTTACAGGTCGACTTGGGGATAGATGTGCTACCTGGAATTCTTATACGTTTGGCAACCCGGGAGATGGGCCAGGGGGGGGTGGGCATTCAAGATTTTCGCGGTGTCCACGGAACGAGATAATCTCGAGGGGTGTAAGGAAAGGTAATCCCGAGTCAAAAGGAAGGTAATCGTGCTGCCATGATGCGGCGGGAATACTAACACAGGAAGAAGTGACGAGGCAGTCCCCCAGCTCCGATGGACGTCAACCATCCTGCCATGATGCGGTGAGGCCAATACAGAGAGAAGTGACAGTCATGTACTTGGAAAACACATGAGCATCCTGATGAATTTTGTATTGCACCGATGTTAGACATCACAGTGCATGACACAACCTTACCACAGCCGCATGAGTTGGTATTTCCTACGGGCCATGAGGTGGCGTTGAAGACCAATGCCTGTATTACGGCGGGTCATTATTGTACTTGTCGTATCCCAGATGCATCTCATAATCAATCTACGACGTGCCTTCTTTTGCATTTGCACCAACCTACTTTCCTCAGCGCGTCTATGACAAGCAATCATTCGAGGTACGGTAGTTTCGAGTAGAGTCTCGCTATCGCCGTTTATCTTCCAGATGCCCACTTGTTCGTAACCCAGCAGCTTAGCCAGTGAGTCTTGTGCCCAGACATTCTCTCGCGCCCCGCTCCGGCCTGTTCTGGTAGTTTCGTTCGGTACGGCTGCTTACCCAGCGATAGATGGGTGGGATGCGATCTCGAGCCAGACGTTCGACCGTATAAGGCAATCCAAAGCGATTTCCCTTTCTGGAGCGTGTTTCCCCGGTCCCGAAGAGGCAACCGTGCCAACTTGCCTTTTCCTCACGGGAACTTCTCTTGGCGCGAACGTCTGGCTCGAGACTGCAGTACGTGTGATAAAACTCACACGCACGGAGTCCCGCTGCTGAGCGATCCATTTGGCTTCGAAGTCAGCTTCGTGCCGCCGCCTGCCGCATGTACGGACGATGAATGAGAACACCACAATACACGTAAGCACGTGCCAATATTCTCCCACCGACTGAGCCTGCTTGTGTATGTTTGCATCGCGACCCCTCTATCGTTTGGCGAGCGGCTGTAGCGGTGCATTGGAGGCAAAGAAGCAAAGAAAGAGACAAAGAGAAAGAGACAAATAAAGAGACCAGGACAAATTCCGCGCCAATAGCGGGCCCTTCGTCAAAAATTATTAACCCTCCATGCATGAAAGAACCTTCGTTGCATTACTCGTTATCAGAACCTTAACCATACGCGTCCCAAAATACACACGCTCATATGCGGAACACGTTCACTCTACAATCCCAACTACAGCTCGCAAGGAGGCCTTCCGTATACAGCGACCATGCACAGCCGACTACAAACTCTGTATGAGGGTCATGGATGTGCAACAGGTGACCACGCCCATCCAGGCTCGCATTGGTCGACCATCTACAGGACAAACGCTGGTCAGTAATTACGGAGACGATATCCGATTAAGAAGAAGCACTGACACGCGGCACGTCATGTCATAACTCGCGCTGGCGAGCACGTCTGGCCGATGTGGACTCCATTGAACCTTCCTTACAGCCCATTCATGCCCCGCCATCTGGCTCTCACACAGCCCACCGACCTGCTGCGTCTGCTGCGCCGCAGAGTCGGGCGCGAGTCTGACCATCCTGCAGTCCCAAACCTTGACCATCTTGTCCACGCCGCCGCTGACGAGTGTGAATGGCCGATACTTATTCCAGTCGATCGACAGGATCTCCGTCCCGGACGCCGGGATCGTGAGCGCCGCGGCCGCGACGGGGTTCGTGAAGCTGTTTGTTGTCGGGGCATAGGTGGGTGTGCGCAGGTCGAAAATCTTCACCGTACCATCTGTTGAGCAGGTGGCTACTACGTCCGGCTGGTGCGGAGAGAACAGGGCTTGATAGACGCAGGAGGAGTGCGCTTGTAGAGAGGTTATGGACCGTCTTCTCTCCGGAGACCACTGTGTACAGGGTCAGACGCAGCTGATCACTGAGTAGAGCTACTGCCGTACTAATCTGACTGTGCCGTCCCACGACGACGAGATGAACAGATCCTTCTTGATGTTCGACCAGTCAACCGAGAAGACCTCGCGCGTGTGCTCGTGCCACGCCAAAATGGGGAGGTCCTAGAGGCACTTTGTATTACTTATGAGTCTGACGCGGTGTAACGCGTGCACGCGGGCGTCATACGTTGATCATCACGTCCCACAGCTTGATCGACCCATCGCCCGACGCCGTCACCAGCTGGTTCTCGTGGATCTCGGACCACGCTACGTCGTACAGCCCGTCCTGCGTATCGTACCTTGCATGACAACAAGCGGTCAGCATCGGCTCTCATAGCATCGTGGATTGCTGAGACGCACTGTTTTTCGAGGTTGAGTGCTGGTTGGCCGACAGGTCCCACTCCAAGCGAGGTCAGATGCAGTCGTCCGTTGCCCACCAGGCCGTAGTTAGCGGATGACGCGACGGCCAAACGACCGCTATGGAAGGGCGACCATGCCATGCCATAGTGCGCAAATCCTGGGGTCTGAAGTACGGATGGCGGTGGTCTGTTCATGCTTTGGTGGTCGTGGTCAATATGAAAGCGACCCGGAGGCAGCGGTGGCGCATCTACACCCGCCACCCGTTATCACGTGCAACCACTAGATCTCGATATTGAGTTGTGATCGGGCGCGCGTCGTCGGCGCCACGATCCTCTCTGAACAGTCAGCGCGGTCGCCGCCTTGCAGCTGTCTTGCTACGTCCGTTGACTCCTTCATAGACTTCATAGACTTTATACACTGCTGTGGTACGTTGACATCGAGCTCGTATATCACCCGCACTTATGCTACGGGGCTTGATAGGTTAATATTGCCGACGACGCGAGTATCCTACAGACTCTACTAATGCGAATATCCGTCCCCTCAATCCCAAAGACCGTCCTCTCCGCGACCTCCCCAGCGCGCACAATCACACCCAGCGCGGCCATAGAGCGCATCGCTGCGTTTCTCTCCCCAGGCAACGTCGCGTGCATCACAGGTGCAGGCGTCAGCGTCGACTCGGGCATCCGCGCGTACCGCGGCGAGAACGGGCGGTATCTGAACCCGAACTATAAGTGCGTGTGTATGTGCTCCTGAGGAGTTTGTTGGGCCGGGCCTGATGAGTATGGGCGCGGTCCGGTAGGCCTATTTTTGTGCGTTGTTCGTCTGGGCGTGGTGTGTGATGGGAGAGAGGCTCATTGTGGGTGTTTGTAGTACCAGGAGGTGGTTGATGAGACAGAGAAGGGGTTCGCGTTCCGGTATGTCATAACCTTATCTCGTTTTGCACGCTTACGCTGCAGCATGCATGTAGTCAGCGCTACTGGTACGTGCACCCTGTCGTTCGTTCATGCTATTTCACAGAACTCGACGCGCAGGTTACGCTCCTACCTTGGGTACAAACCCGTGACAGAAGCTCTGCCCAACACAACACACTACGCGCTCGCAGCGCTACAATACACATCCGTCATCGGCAACCTCATCACGCAGAACGTCGATGGGCTGCATCACAAATCTCTCTCGGGCGTTTGGGACGAACACACGTTGCAACAACGCATACTGGAACTACACGGTACCCTGCACGTGAGCCATATACCATAGACAGATCACGGAGGGAGACGCTCTAACAAGAAGTGTCATCATGTAGAAAGTGAAATGCAGCCACGGACACGTGGTCGACCGCCTAACATTCCAAGACCGGCTCTCAGCCGCGAACCCACAATGGAAAGCATACGCAGACGAGCTAGAAGCGACAGGCCAAAAGCCGCGCACGAACCCGGACGGAGACGTGAGTGCCAGTGCCTAAGCCTAAGTGCCGCCGCTAGTTGTATCGTATATGTACCGACGGGCGGATCCTGCAGGTCGCGCTCGAGGGCGTGCGATACGACACGTTCAAGGTGCCTGAATGTCCGGACTGTCTGCTAGAAGACAGACGAAACTCCGTCGTGCGTCCCCCTTCTTCGTTATCTTCGTGCTAGCGGGAGTTTTGACCCAGCGTGACCTTCCTTCTCTTTGATTTTCATTTGCGTTTTCTGCGATGTAGCTCAAACCAGATCTCATATTCTTCGGAGAGTCCCTCCGCCCCGAAGTGCGCGATCTCTCGTGAGTGGTCCCGTACCTTCCACGCTCATCCCCTTGGCTGAACGATTTGTGCGTCCAGGTACGCACATGTAGAGACGTGCGACAGGCTCTTCCTCATCGGCACAACGCTCGCCACCTACTCCGCCTTCCGGTGCGCTTTTCCCTCCCTTTCCGTCGCGCCGAACTGACCGCCCTCGCGTCTGTAGACTCCTGAAACACGCGTTAGACCTGAAGAAACCCGTCCTAATGCTCAACGTAGGTCCAACGCGCGCAGACCCGCTCCCCGGGCTCGAGAAGATCGAGCTTCCGAGCGGAAGCATCCTGCGTGACGTCGTGCGCGCCGTTTTGTGAGTCCCTCTTTCTTGATGCCTCCTTTTCTTCCCTGACTTGACGTCACAGAGGCACACGCGCGAGCGAGGACGCGACCGTGCAGAGGATGCTCGAGAGTGGGGTCGTGCGGCCGCCGCTCGACATATAGCGTCCGCGCGCAGCGTATTGTATGCGCGTAGTGCGCCCGCGTATCGTATCGTATCGTAGCGTAGTGCGCCCGCCCGCCCGCGATTGGTTATACAATTGGTTGTAGTCCCCGCTAGTCTAGCGCTGTTATCATGCCCAGATGTCACCCTGCGTTTGTCGGCTCTTTCGTTCGGGCGGCCTGCGCCTGCGCCTGTGGGGAGTTAGGATCAGTGAAACGCGTACGTGAGCTGTCAGTTTCGGTGGTGGTGTCAGGGTGTGCGTGAAAATTTTCGTGGGATACTGCCGTCATACAGTACAATACGAGGCTCTTGGTGGGCGGAGCACGTACCCGCGTGACTATGATCCAGGGTGCGCGCAGGGCGGGGATGGCCTGAAGTGGATCTGTGGGAAACGGCAAGACAGGGTCTGTGTGTGTTAGAGGAGTCGTCAGTAGAGGCTACAATTGTTGAGCCGGGAGTGTAGAAAGGGCGGATATGGCCTGAAGTGGATCTGTGGGAACGTGCAGGGTCAGTACGCAGAAAAGTGTCAGGGTGTCGGAGTGTCAGTGCGGCGAAACTCCAGGAAGGGATACATGAGATACTGGAACGCAGAGCACAAAGGGAAGGAAGGGGATGAAAGATGGGATTTTGTTTTCCAAGAAAGGAGACACATTTTGGGGATGTATGCGTACACTACAACAGCGGCTGACTGACTGACTGACACGATATACGGTACGACACTAGTGACTGAAGATGAGAGCGGTCCTGGCCCGACCGGTTAGACGGTGGGTGTGGGATTATACAAGAAAGCTGGGTGGTAAGATATGCAACGAGAAATGGAAAGAGGAGGAGAGGAGAGACGGAAAACGTGAATCTATCGACAAGAAAAAGAAAAGGGATTGAGAGGAGATGAGGTGCAGGGGCAAAGCAAGTGGGTGTATGCACAGGAAAGAATACGAATGTAGCGTATAGCGAAGCGTAGCGTTGACGGGGAGAACAAATAAAGGAGAGCGATAGAGTACATTTCGGGTGGTTGGTGACAAAACTGGACAGGGTGGAGCAGAACGAGGGAAAGCAATAGCAGGGGTCTGATGTACGATAGTCACAGTGAGGAAGAATAAAAGCGAGATAGCAGTAAGGCGAGAGGCGGGTGGCGGGTGGTGGTACACAGCAGAATCAAACAAGAAATCTTCCTCGGTAGATCGTCTTCGTCTTCGTCTTCTTTCAACCTCGCCCTCTCGAAGACGAGGAGGGAAGATAGAATGGGACAGGGGATGAGGGAGGAGTGGAGGAGGAGGAGGAAAGGCGGGTTCACTGGCACGTCCCGCGCACCTGACTCTCCTCGAACGTCACCAACATGCGCTCATCACATCCACTGTATCCTCCATATCCCCCGTAGCCTCCATAGCCGCCGGAGCCGTACGGCTCGCCGAGCTCGAAAAACGGCTCATCGATATCTCTTAACGTCCATTGCTGGACGCGCTGGAACGCTTGAGTCGAGAGGGAATGGGTTGCGGACATCCGCGGGGAGTCGAACGATAGTGGGTACGAATGGGAATGGGAGGGAGAGTACGTGGAAGGGAGGGAAGGGGGAAGGGAAAGGGCGGGGGAGTGTGGGAGGGGAAGGTCGACGCTGTCGGGACTGGATGTGAATTGGTCGTCTGAGGTGACGAGCGCAGGCGTGCCCTCGCGACTCGCGGTGTCCGAGCGCACGCGCGTCTTCTTCGTGTTGCTCGTCCTCTGCCACCTTGTCTCCTCCTCCCTCTCCTCCTCCTTCCCCTCCGCCTCCTCGTTCACTTCTTCCTCCACTTCCTCCACCTCCACAACCTCCACAACCCTCGTCTCAACAGGCTTCCTCAAACACCGATCGCGATGCTGCATCCAATGAAACGGATCATACAAGCTCTTGCGCGAGAGCTTGATCTCGACGCCGCAGCGGTTGCAGCTGACGAGTTGGGGGCTTATGATGTGCACGAGCGCGTCGGCGCTCATGCGTTTGAAGTGGTCTTGTTGGGTGGCGGTGAGGCGGCGGGGGTGGGTGCTATGAGGGGGTTAGTTTAGGTAGATAGACAGAGGGGGGATGCAAAGGGGGAGGGGGAAAGGGGGCGAAGGGGGAAGGAGAGGGAGAAGAGGGAGAAGAGGGACTTACGGGGCGGGCGGTGGCGAGGGTTTGGGGCTGAAGGGAGAAAGATGGTCAGAGGGGGGAATAGGAGGCGAGGGGGACAGAGGGACATACGTGCTCTGGGGGCTAACGTCGTCCACTTGCATGGGCTGCGCACAATGAGCTCTAGTGACGCTGCGCATGTCGTGGCGAGGGGGACATACCTCGTCGTCGTGGCTTCCACTCGGCCCGCCGGCGGTGCCTCTCGTTCTACCGTGCGCCGCACATGATGAGCTTCTCCGCGGAAATGAAATGAGCGCGAGGGAGAAGAGCACTTACAGTCGGGGGTTAGTCATGGTGGTGGTAGCGGTAGTGGTGGTGGTAGTGGTGAAAAGGGAAGGGAAGAGGGTGGTGTGAGTGTGCGTGTGTGTGCGGTCAAATATGAGTAGGGTAACGTGCGGCGGGGGGCGAGGGTGGGCGAGGGGAAGGTAAAGGGGAGCCAGCCATCAAATCGCGATGGATTGACGCTGCTGCGAGACTCACTAACTTAAAATTGCGAGCTCAGGGTCGAGGCGAAGAAGCGAGATTGTCCGCGAGATTCGCACGACGGGGGCGACGGCCTCTTCGAACCACCAAGCCCCTCTGTCTCCACCCGCGCCGCGAGCGTAATGCGTCCCCTCGCGGACTTGGCTACGCTTGTGTGTGTGCTTGGGGATGTATGTGTTCCTGCTGAGGGACTGGGCGGGCTTCCGCACTGGCGAGCTCCCACCGTCATTCCGAGTGACGAGACGGAGGTGGCCTGAGACGGTGTTGTGTTTGGCGCGAACAAAGCAAATAGCGGCGATCTGAAATGCGGGGATCTGGGAGACAAACTTATACCCCGCTGATTGCACCTCCCGCGCCGCCTCTCACTGTACGCAAGAAGTGGGCATCTCGTCATTGGCACGCGCGTCGCAAGTCCGCGAAGGCCCCGTCGGCAGCGCAATGGCGACCGCAGCTCCATGCAGGGCGCCCGTGTCGTCAATTGTACGCTTAGTGCTCGGGTAGGTCGGCCGTGTGTGAGGGGCGACGACGTGGCGACGACAATGGAGGGGACCTTTGCAGGAGCCATGCCAACGACATCCGAGGAACGCACAGTCAGTGCCCTTTCGATGTCGACGCGGCCGACGCGTGTTTGCCACTCGGTGTTCACTTGTCGTTTGGTTAGCAGCAGGGAAGAAGGACGATAAGCTAAGGAGGTGGATACCGATAACAACCCTGTGTAGCGCGCGATTAGTTTGTATTCGCGCTCACCTTTGTTCGCAAACGAGGCTCTTATCAGAAACAAGGAAAAGAGGCTTTATGTGAGTGCAGGCGCGACGTCAGCGGGTGGCGGCGATCCGTCTTCTCACACACGCCCACTACGGAAACCGCATTGCCTCGCTCGTCTCGGGTGTTGCCGGGTATTCAAATTCCCGACTGCGTGGATTTGCTTTGTGCACAAAGTTCGTGGCTCAACGCTGCGCCTGTCGGGACCACATGACAAGACGCCGTCCGAGGCCTGTCACCTCGATGCACTAACTCGTACGGCACCGTGAAGCGACCCGGCTATGGGGCCTCAACTCAGGAGATGCAGTTTCAGCGTGAACTTTACGCTGCCCCTTCCGCGAGTATTGCGCAATATGCATGTGTGCAATGCAACAGGTCAATGGTATCCTAGCAAAGTTGGCGGGAGGAGTGGAAGTGGAAGTGGAAGGGCAAGGAACAGATCGCTGTGTGCTTCCATAAGGAGAACCCTGGCGTGGTGGCGTCCGGATCACTCCGAAGACGCTGTCCGCGTGACTTCCCACATACGCCGTCGTGATCGTGACATTATTGTCCGTTCCGTCATTGCTCAACGCAAGCAGTATGTCTCGCGTTCTGTGCGTACAGTATCCCTCCTCCTCATCCCTTATACTCATCCTTATCTAATCTCGCGCATACATATACAGGAACCAACTCCCATGGTTCCGCCAAACCGACACCACAAACCCGCCAGAATCATCCGGCTCATCCTCATTCGAGCTCCTCGAGCATGGTCGTCCCACATCAACAACAGCGGCCGCTGGTAGTACAGATCGAATAGCATACGCAGACGGGAGCACTATCGACTGGCAGCGCGAAGAGGCCGCAGAACGCGAGCGCAAACGAGATGCGCATAGTAGTCGGAGGGGGAGCGTGCGGCGCATACTTGACTCGGCGCGTGTGTGGCTTGTTATGGTGTGTACGGGGGTTAGTATTGGTGTGACGGGTGCATGGCTGGATGTTCTTGTCCGATGGTGAGCTCTTCCTCTGATGGAGGAGACGGGTGGCTGAAGCTGATGGGTGGGGTGGGCACAGGCTGGGCGATCTGCGCGAGGGCCGGTGCGCGTATGGGTTCTTTTATAACCAGGTGACGTGCTGTAGCGGGCTTGATGGTGCGTCTATACCCCTCTCCCTCTTCTTTTCTTCCTTGCTCTCTGTGCTGCACGAATGCTGAGAATGTACGTGCTGGATAGTGGGCGAGGTATGCCACGAATGGCAGACATGGAGCGAGTACCTGCACGTCTCGTCCATACTCGGCTCGTCCCTCCTCCAATCGTGGATATACATCCTTCTCTCCGTACGCCCTCCCACCCCATCTCTCACGGTCGACCTCTTAATCTCACTCATGCGCCGTGGATAGATCGCACTGGCTACGAGCGCCGCGGTGCTCGTCGTAACATACGCGCCCTAGTACGTCTCTCTCCCGCTCCCACATCCTATTTCTTCCATCTAATTACAGTATGCAGCGCTTTCCACACAGGAAGTACGTCCCCCCTCCCTTTCCCATCCCCCGCGCATTTTACTAACCAACCCCACAAGTCCCTGAGATAAAAGCCGTACGCCCCCTCCCATCCCCTGCCTCTTACACCCCTCTGACTCTCACTCTCACTTGTTCACGAACCCCACAGATCCTAAGCGGCTACGTATTCGACGCGTTCCTAGGCGGCTGGACGCTGCTCATAAAAGCCCTCGGGCTGGCGCTCGCAGTCGCGTCCGGGCTCTCCCTCGGCAAAGAGGTACGCTCCAACTTCGTGTACTGGGTGGCTGAGATGCTGACAATGTCAATGACTAGGGCCCGCTGGTACACGTCGCATGCTGCACGGCGTACCTATACTCGAAGGTCTTCAGGCTCAACCCAACCGAATGTACGTCCTCCTCCCTCCATCACACATCACACCACACCCACCCACACACCAACCCTTCCCTACCCTTTCCCCTCACCACTAACCCCACCCTACAGCGCAAAAACGCACCCTCCTAGCAGCCTCCGCCTCCGCCGGCGTCTCCGTCGCCTTCGGGTCCCCGCTCGGCGGCGTGCTCTTCGGGCTCGAAGAGCTCGACGGCCACGCGACAGACGTCATGTGGCGCGGGTTCGTCACGAGCGTCATCGCGGCGGTGTCGTTGCAGTACGTGGACCCGTTTGGCACCGCACGGTTAGTGCTGTTTCAGGTGAAGGGAGGCGGGGGGGAGTGGAGGGCTTTTGAGCTTGTGAGTCGCTGCTCGTTTTGAGTCTTTTGTGTGCGAGGGTTGGGAGAGAGAGGAGGCTGATTGAGGGTGGTAGATCCCGTGTTTTATGCTCGCTGCGATGGGGGTAAGCCGTGTATATGCGTATGCGTGTGAGCGGTTGGTTGACGACGGTACAGGGCGCGCTCGGATCGCTCCTCATCCGCCTGAACGCAGCAGCCGCGATGTACAGACACAACAGCGCCCTGCGCGCATGGCCCGTCCTCGAGGTCGTCGGCGTCACCGCTATAACCGCCGCTATCAGCTATTTGGTGCGTCCCATCCCCTCCACATTTCTCTCCCTCCTTTCTCCGCTGCTCTTGTCGCGAACCGAATTGGAGTTGCTGACAAGAAGTTGGTTGCAGGTAGTGTTTCTGCGCGTACAATCGTCCGAGCTCGTCGCGAACCTTTTTCAGGAGTGTGATCCCTCCAGGGGGGATTATCACGGGTTATGCAAGTACGTCTGTTCCCCATCTCTTCCTTCCCTCCATCATCTCCTCTACCCGCGCGTTGCTCACTCGGTGTTCTTGGCAGCCCGTCAGCACTGTGGCGCAACATCTTCCTCCTCGTCCTTACTGCGCTCATCAAGGTGCTCCTCACAGCATGGACGTTCGGTATGATGGTGAGTCCGCTCTCCTCCTCCTGCTCCGCGCTGGATGGCCGTTGAAAACGGCGTGTCGTGCAGATCCCAGCGGGCATATTCCTGCCCACCATCGCGATCGGCGCGTGTCTAGGGCGCGCAATGGGCTTGTTGACGTCCGTACACTCCGCTGCTGCATCCATCTGACAGTTGCTGACACTGACGACGGGGATGTTATGAACACAGCCAGGGATTGCACCGTGCGTACCCCGACGCGCGCATATTCGCGTCGTGCCCGCCCGACCCGACTATTCCGTGCATCTTTCCTGGGTTCTATGCTGTCGTTGGAGCGTCTGCGATGTTGGGCGGGGTGACGCGCATGACTGGTACGCTCGCCCTCCTACACTCCTGTAGCAAACAGCCAGACTGACCTCCACTGACATCCCCCACCAACAAAAACACGCAGTATCGCTCGTCGTAATAGTCTTCGAACTAACCGGCGCGCTCTCACACGTCCTGCCCATAATGATCTCCGTCGTCGGGTCCAAATGGGTAGGCGACGCGCTCGGAAAAGAGGGGATATACGCCGTGTGGATCGCGCTCCGTGCGTACCCGTGGTTGCCCCCCAGCGAGTACCGCGATAAGGGCCAGACGGCGCGTGCGGTCATGAAGGGCGTCGATGTGCTTGTTGTTATCCGTGAGGGCGAGGGCGAGGACGGGGAGGGGGAGGGGGATGTGAGGGGATTGAGGGCGTTCGTGGAGCGGTATGGATATCATGGGTTCCCCGTCGTTGAGGGAAGCGAGAATAGACTCGTCGGTTTCGTCGTGCGCGAGCGGCTGCGCGCGTATCTCGGTGCGTTTCCCTCCAACTCCAATTCCAATTCCAATTTCCTTATTTCTGCTCCTACGGAATACAAATGGCCGGCCGATTCTGATTGATGTGTGTGACTGTACAGAGACGCTGGAGGACGCGTCCGCCTCTTCTTCGCGGCGATGGACGTTCGTGCCCGCCAAGGCGCGCGCGGACCCGACGCTGCTCGATCTGTCGGCGTTGCTCGACGAGGCGGCGTTGCAGCTACGCAAGGATGTGCCGTTGCAGCTCGTCGTGAACATGTTCCAGAAGATAGTGCGTCCCTTCCTCACATCCTTGCGTGTATGTTGGCCGGAGCTGATGCTAATGAATGGACTCATGTAGAGTCTTCGGCATGTGCTGTTCTCACGCGGCGGGCGGCTCGAGGGGCTGGTGACGAAGATGGACGTGGTGTGGCTGCTGACGGCGCATTTGCCGCATACGGGCGCGTTGTCCGAGTCGGGGCCTGGGAGAGGGTGATCGGGATCGTTATTGGAGTTTGTGCGTACGATCGTCTTGTTTACGTCTTCCTAAGTCTATTTGCATATCGTTTGTTCGTTCACTTGATCTGCTGTGAGACACTTCGTTTTCGCGGCTGGAGCTGACCTTCAGGGGTTCTTGTCGAATCGGGGATGCGAGCCCGGATAGGCGCGGTCACCTACTGTACGTGTGAAGGGCACCAGCTTCATTTAGCAACGAGTTATATAATTGATTATACATAAACACAAACAAGCTATCGATAGTACAACTGCCAGAATGCTCGCTTCACAAGATTCGCTCGTTTACTCCCCACAGGAAAGCCATTTCTCATCTTCACTTCCTAGGTGATGCATCTTCGCCTTCTAATTTCAAGCCGACTTGTTCTAGATGCTGGACGCGGATTTCTTTGGGTCATCGCGCAACTCGTTCGGGACTGAAATGTTTCCGTGCGACGTTGAGGGTGTCCCTGTGCGTGCCTATGTGTGGATCTTTCCCGCGAAGTTGATCGCCATGACGGCCGAGGGTATGGCTGAACGCCACCGTAAGACCACTCAAGGAGCGGCGGAAGTGCGGATAGCGATTGATGTATTCCAGAACCGTAACGGTGAAAGGTGCGCTAGGTTTCGTAATCCGATGATCATCAATGGCTTTCTCCAGATCCTTCAAAAGAATTTGCATCTTCTCGTACACTCTGAGAGAATCTCTCCGGTCGGATTTGGAACTAGTGACCAGCTTCAACGCCATAGAACATGCCCTGTAAAAGGCGGTTGACTCGCTTTTCCTTAGCTTGGCATGCGCATATTCGATGACATGTTCTATCACTGCCATGCTGTCAGGGTGACTGAACTATGAGTGATAGCGACAAATTCTTACCTTCCACAGGAAATTTTCCCGACAGAAAGACCGCAAGAGCCTCGTGTATCTTTCGGTAGAGGCGAACAATTTTATGGTCGTCGAGTTTGAGGGGTATGGATGTGCATAGATTGTTACACATCCTAAGAACGCGCATAGTTTCCTGGTCGGCTGGATCTATCTGTCCTAGCACATCTACGGTGAGACTCAGTAGAGCAGACGTCCCTCTATCGAAGACATCCTTGTGCTGCCACGTCGGCAAACCTTGCAACTCGTCGATCTTATCGGCACGGTGCAGGAGGATGTCCATAAGGCATTCAAGCGCCGAGGTCTTCTCCATTTCGCGGATACACGGGCGAATCACCCTTGAAAGGACTTTGTCGTCTATGAAGAAAGCATCGGCATCGACCAACAGACGATGCTCAAGCTGTGGTTCTTGCTGCGCGACGTGGAATCGTCCGTGTTGCATCCAATTCCGGGGCTGTCGACGATGTAACTGCTTCTGGAGCCAGTCGGATATATTTTTCCGCCACGATGATTGCCCCAGGCTGTGCATTGGGCCTCGACTGCGCTGCCCGTCAGGGGGGCCGAGATGCACGAAACGGCCGATAAACAGCAGAACGGACACAGCGAGTCCTATGACCCATTGGCAAAGCAGATAGACTGCAAGAGCCTGGGGTGAACGATGGGGTGAGTTCCGCGAGATTGATGGCAGAATGGTAGTGACTCCGACGAAGACGAGTAAAAAGGACGTGAAGAAGGTGATGACAGCAGCGACGACAGAGTTCAGCTGCCATAGAAGGTCCAGGAGCCCTGCAAAGAACAATGATAAGGCTATTTGCACCATAACTGGTAGAAAGGCAATTATTTCAGGAATATGCCACCGAATGAGCCCTGTGTACCGGAATTGACGGATTCTGGCGGCCTGGCGTGGCGATGTAGCTACAACAATGGTATATTCTCTCAGCCATTGCTTGGCCAGTATGCCGACGGAGGCCGATGAAAGACTGAAGACCAGGCTCGTGAACCAAAGGATGTTGATTCTGACGGCGAAAGAGGAAGGTTCGGATGCGGCACGACTGGTAGAGGTGATTGTTGATTCAATATCCCCAAGTAGATGATTGGCAATGATTTGAAGCAAAGAGGCAGATGCCTGTGCAGAATCTTGCTGTAATAGCTTGTAAGAATCAATGATAAATGCCGTAAGCACTGCGGAGAACAAGCCGGCCTGGTCAAGATTAGGAATTGGATAGCACATAACTTAGAGCCTGAGAATCGACTGACTAATATTAAAAGATTGTCGATATCTTCTTTCCATCCGCGAACCAGATCGTTGTCGAATTTATTCAGTTTCTTCAAGCATTTTGCCCACGGTTTGAGTGTTTTCTTCGACACACGTGCTACTTTATCCGCGCTGTTGTCGGAGCTGCTACTGCTGCTGCTACTCATAGAGGCCTACAAAGTACTCAGCGTAGCTATTAATTATTAGATGCAGCCTTGTGCCTACCTGTCGCTGGCCATGACGCCCACGAGGGTGACCTCGCGCTTGAGACGGTGAGAAATGACGGCGAGGCGGACTAGCTGGCCGTTGGGCTGACGTAAATGACAAGGGTGACAGAATGACATTGGCTGGTTGTGGATCATTGTCATCGAAGTATGGCTGTGGAAGATCTCTGAGGGGACTCTGTGCTCTATGAGGTAAGGGCTCTTCGGGAAGCTGGATCTTATACTCGGGCGGAGAGTTGAATATTGCTTGGGGGAATACAGGCTGGGAAGGACTCTTATCAGCTCAGCCTTCATGCTTTGTAGTTATTATTGATTACCATTTGCATCACTTCGCCATCCTCATCCTCGCCAAGAACTTCGCCACCAAGACCGTATGGCTCATCGCTATTATTTGCATTTTTCCTATGCAATCGTTGGCGACGGGGCAGGCCTCCAGACGAAGTAGCTCTGGAGGGAGATGCGGACATTGGGAGATAGCAGAGGACGTGGGAGTGCGAAAGAGACAGGCTGCGCTTGCTATCTCCCCAATATTCTCACTGTCAAGGGTCTTGGAATGGGCAATATCCTGAACAGCGCTGGTCTGGTCTCGGCTTCCACTGGCGCCCTGGCCATTGTTGAAACCTTCAGTTGGCGCTTTCGGTTTCGAATAGCAAAGATTATCGTGCGCACCAACAGAAATTGAGTCGCCGGGTGAAGCTGTACGCATCGTAATATCTGTCTTGGCTTGTGAGATCTGGTGAGTATATGATGTTGCTACATCTTGAGCATTCTTGTAACAGGAGTGGCAGTTGCGGCGCACCGGTTGGGTCTGCCGCGAATTCGGCGGATCACCTGCGCGAGGTGCGGGTGAAGGCTGGCCAAGCCGCAGGGCCCCGAACTGGGGCGCATCTGGCGGACGGATGGCAATAGCGAAAATCTTCGCAACGGTTCGGTGCTACGGGGGTCAAAGGGACAAAGAGACACTAGGCAATATATGCTACGTCGCACTGCGCAGACGCACAACGTTGGAACCTCGTGGTTCGCGCATTGACTTCATCTCTGGGAAACCATCTGAAAGGCTGTGGCGTATCAGGAAATTGATATGCCGGCCAATTCCAATACGCTGTACGACTGCTGTACGCATTCGTAGGAGCGCTCATGCACTGTCAAAGTACGTGAATGACACATATCCCGTTCCCGATGTAGACTGGTCATCTATGATCAAGCATAATATCTGGGCGAAGATTTCCGAAAGATGGAAAGAGCTTACTTGCATTCTCCTCGTGTAGTGTATCGGCCCTAGCGCAACCTGTCATATCGCGATAAGCATAGGGCAACTAACACGCAAAGTTACTACTACTATCCAGAGTACCAATAACGACTCGTTCCTGTATGCGCTGGAAACTGTGTCAATAGCCGTCACTAGGTGGTATGAACGAGCATAAGAATACAACATACTTACGATGTCATGAACAGGGTCTGGACGTTGTCGCTGAACTACTTCTTGATATGTTTTGACTGCCGGGAAAGCATCAGCTTCATTATATACTACATGCATTCTCGCCAGACGTGCCTTCTTTGTTGGTCAGATTGTTGATGTCGCCCGCCTAAAGCTACATGAACCTGCGCACCGTGAGTTACGCCCTGAACTCGTATCACACCGGGAATTTGACTCGCATCCCCCGCTTGTTTGTAAAGCGGCGCTGGCTTCACCCGCAGCGAGTAACGTCATTTGCAAGTAACGACGCTGTGGCTAAGTAGATGCCCAGTCTGTAGATGTATCAGCAAATCTTCGCTCACAATGAGAATCTGTGAAAACAACCATCTATGCATAACCGAGGGCACATCTCGAAGCTCAGCTGAAATTAAGCTCTGATTCCTTGATAGCGAGCGTAGGACCGCAGGGCTATCTCCCACTAGGATAGGACGAGGCCTGCTTTGTAGAGCTCTCGAGGACATCGGCTACTTGATGTCACGAAGCTTGACCGCAAGAGTGATAGATTGCGAAGTGGTTTGGACGAAACAAGAGCTCCTTGATCTCCGAGCCGCGTCGCGCCTTTGTTGATACTTGTTTACGTCGATCTACACATAATTTGACAGCTTGACGCTCATTCACTTCACGATAATTCGCGCAACCGTTTGCAACGCAACACATAGCAGCTTAAGATGTCAGTACCGAGGACATCGTCAACGAGCACGCCCACTCGTTTGTACAATCCCAAACCCGACTGTTCTACCTTCAGCTGGCACCACGATGAATGTCTCGACTGTAAAGTCAGAGATACGCCCTTCCGCACCACTCCACCACGTCGTTACTGACTCTACTCTAAGTCAAGACCGATAGGGCAGTCTTACTGCACGGATTTGAATGTGAGCCCTGCATCATGTGCGGCGCGCACGCCCTTTCGACGCCGCTCATGCGATTATCATCTTACGGACGATGTTTCCCTGCGTGATATCACACACGTGATCTCTGCGCAATTGCTACCACAGCCTCCGCAGCTGAAACACGCCAGGCACAGGTCTGCCAACTTAGAGTCGTCTTGATAATGCGAGGTATATGCGCTAATGTCCGGGTGTGTCGATTTCACCACCACGTATAAAACGGCGGTTCGTCTGCAAGTGCATCCCCCACTGAGAAGAGGTGATTCTCCATTCAAGTCACCGATTCAACATGCCCACCTCACTGCGCCATGAACACACAGGCAACCGCGATGTTGAGCTTGGTCACCCTGCTATAACCGAGACGGCGGATACAGAAGGCGATCGTGTGCGTCGGGATAACGGAGCGCTGGTCACGATCCGCTCTCAACCTCCACCGTCGATCAGACTGAGTCCATACCACTTCCTCAATTTCTCTATCATCTTCACCTTTGGTTGTTGGAAAGCCGTCGCCTCATATCGTGGCCAGGCTACGCTATCCACTACGCTCGATATGCTCGTAGGCACCATTCTCCCTCTACTGTACGTCGAGCGTTGGGACACTTTACCACACCAAGCTAATCACACAATATTGCAACAGCATGTTGATGATTGGCCTGTGTGGCAGCAAGTGCCCATCCTACCTCAAGTGGTTCTTCGACTCCGACCTCTTAGATCTGCTTCGACGTTCCGCTCGACGAGCCATGCGACGTCAGGCTAGCGCCTCAGGGGAATATGTCGCCTCCCCTACCCCAGGCGAGTCTGTCTGGACTGATTCGGATGTGGAGGGCCCCCTCAACGTATGTGCTACTAAAAACATTTTTTATTCAGAGGCTGACCTGTTGGCCTCGTCTAACCAGGTTGCGATGCCGGTCCCCTCCCCCTACGAGTTTCATACTCCATACGTTTATCAACCAAGAGGGGCAGAGAGTACCGAATACGAGCTCAGAGTGAGTGACATGTCTTATCTTGACTACTTAGCCACTCAAGAGTATTTCTAGGTCAGCATTGGAGCGCCTCGACGTCCGCGGCGTGGTATGATGCGAAGGGCAGCCCCCTCATTGCAAGCTACTCTCCCTCTGCCCGTTGCTGCCCTTGGCTAGATAATCGGAGCTGCTGCTCAATGGTGTGCACAACATCTATTCTCAGAGCAGACACCCCAAATTATGCGCTTTTCTGGACACCAATATGCTCTCCTCTATTGCACTTCGACTCGCTTCCTTTATGCGCATCACTGTTTTTCTGGGCACCAATATGCTTTCCTCTATTGCACTTCGACTCGCTTCCTTTATGCGCATCACCGCTTTTCTAGACCCCAATATGCTCTCCTTTGTACTTCGACTCGGGTTTTGTTTTGACAAGCTTTCCTTATGCTGTGTTATATCACGTGTTCAACCGGCTCTGTCTCGCTATATGATATACAATACAATGTTATGCTATGCAAACACCGCCCGCTGGACTCACTGGTTCGCCTGTCCGAAATCCTCGCTTACATACATACTTACTGCATTCGACTCGAACTCCAATGATCGGATCTCCGCGGCGGTACCGATCGCCGAGCGTCACAGGTTCAAAGCCAGGATACGTGGCGCCAAACGTTGGATAAATCTTCGACTCTCGTGGGAATGGCGGATTCCAAGGGTAGGGAAGCCATTTCCCAGGCGTGTGCCCGACTACTCGGCCCCCAAGGTGAGTGCCCGTCTCTCACCGCGGCACCACCATAACCTCATACTATCTGCCGTCTATGCCTCATCATGATGCTAAAGACTAGCGGGAGTCATGATCGAGGGAGGACCATAGACAGAAGATAGGAGGTGGTCACCCCACCTCTCCGGCTAGGCCTCGCCTGCCCAGTCAGCAGAGGCTCCGCCTCTTCATATACCGAAGTGGCGTAGTCGACGACAGGCAACGCCTTTCGCCCCACTCCAGGTGAGCCCATCGCGCACCCCGCTCTGCAATCACTAGTAATAACGCCTTTCGTCTTCGACAGAGGCGTCTTCACGCACCCTCCCCTTTTTATTTCTCTTCGTTCTTACTTGTGTCTTCCTTGTCTCTCTCCCGTCGTTTTCACTCGCTTCCTCTCTGCCTCGTTCCTCTCTTGTTTCTGCTGTATTAGTATTTCGATTAGCGGCGTTCGCTCGGTCTCAAGGCGCACCATCCCTTTCGCAAAGAGACCAGGTGCAGCGAGCAGCGACAAGTCTCAATGAAAATATGAGGTCTGGCGACTGTGCCGGACCCGTAGCGCCTACCCTCGTCCGAGTTCTACCATCGCAGAGGCCAGTGTTTATTCAATGTTCTGGGCTCTGCCAAGGCGTGTTGTCGACTTCCAGGAGCTATACAATTCATAGTTGCGCTGGTGACAACGAGAACACTTCCATCCAATCTTGCTCTGACCAATCGCAGTGGCCTCTCCGGACAGGAGGCGGAAGTGCACGCTGCCACGAGATAGAGAGCTGCTGTGTCCGATAGTCCAGACTTCATAACCGTGAGTGCTTCAGTGACCGTCCAGGAGCCGGTCTCGCGTCGGCTTCAGTATGGATTGCCTCTGCTATATTCACAGTAACGAGAAGCGGGTTTGGTACATTGTGCCAGCAAAATGTGATACCTTGGTATTCTAATAACGACGACGAAATGTTCTACAGGTTTTGGCCGCTACAGAATGGGTGTACCAGCCAGATAGGCAGTTTTACTTCTCACATGGCGAAAGATGCCCACGGGCAGAAGGCGTTGTCGCGGACCTGATGTTCTGTCTGGGTGATGAGTTTCCCGGCAGTTGCGCCGAACCTGGCAACTGCCTTGAGGCCCGGGTGCTATAGCTGACAACGTTGACCATGCAAGGAGGCCTTGCAGACGGCGGAGACGAAGAGTGTCCTTCATTGAAGGGAGTTCTCGCAGGCCTTCAAGCTGCAGTATTGTCCTCATTGTCTGGTCCGTCGCTGAGGCCTTTGTTCTATGGATCGATATGGCTTGGGCGCCCGATGTGCGTGCCATGACCTGGCCAATCACAGCCATCACACTGATGATGGCCGCGCATGAGCAGCCATGTTGTGCCGAAGCTGTTTTCGCCTGCCAAATTGATGTTAGTTCATAAAGGCCGCGACTTCGCGACGGCCGTTTCGCTTTTCTTTCAAGACCTCTTTCCTGTGCTCACCATCTGGCCCGTCTCCGTTCCTTTCTCTCTCTCTGTGGCCCTCAGCAGCCCATCCTCTCATTTAAATACCCTCTGCTATCTGCAGCTCATTCCCCACATACCCCCACGACTCCACCACGATGCACACACTCGCAGCTTTCTTGTTCTCCCTGCCCCTTGCGGCGCTCGCAGGCACGCATTCGCCTTACGCCCACCGTCGCCGTTCCGCGCACTGGCAGAAGTCCGATGATGCCCCCCTTGCGCGCAGGAATACTGCCTACCACCTGCAACAGAACTACACGGGAGAGGCTTTGCTTGAGTGCGTATTGGCCCCTTCATACCTCTAGTAGTCAACTGACCCGTGTACAGTGGCTGGGACTTCTTCACTGGTGCTGATCCCACGGACGGTATCGTCAACTTCTTAGACCGCAAGACTGCCCAGAGCAAAGGCCTTGCCGTAGTCCAGGATGACGGCATTGTCCGTCTCTCGGTCGACTCTACCACGCAGCTCCAGTCGGGCCAGCCCCGTGATTCGTGAGCCCCATTTTTCCTTTTCGTGAGGGATGGTATTAACATTGCTCTTTTCAGCGTTCGCATTCAAACTAAGCAGACATTCAACGGAGGTCTCTTCATTGCTGACTTCTTCTCCATGCCTCACGGCTGCTCAGTATGGCCTGCTTACTGGAGTGTTGGACCCAACTGGCCGTATGACGGAGAGATCGATCTCATTGGTGCGTCAAATCAGTATATCCTCCTCGTGTAGTGCTAACAAACACGCGCGATCGCAGAGGGCGTGAATCTGCAGGTCAACAATCAGATCACCGCCCACACAGGCAACAACTGCGTCCTTGGAGACGTCGAGACCGCCACCGCTCATCTAATCAACGATGTGTGCACATCCACTCCTTCGAGCAACGCCGGATGTGCATTCTCGCAGCCGACGAACGCCTCGTTTGGCCACCAGTACAACATGCAGGGCGGAGGTGTGATGGTGCACGAATGGACGGATGATGCCATCAGTGTGTGGTCTTTCCCGCGCAACGCCATCCCTCAAGATATCACAGCGGGCGCCCCGAACCCGTCCAGCTGGGGTCCTCCGACTGCTCTCTTCCCGAGCAGCAGCGGGTGCGACGTCCCCTCAAACTTCAAGGATCACAAACTTGTCATCGACACCACCCTCTGCGGTGGCTGGGCTGGTGATGCGTTCTCTGGCGACGGCTGCCCTGGCACTTGCCAAGACTTCGTCGCTGACCCGAAGAACTTTGCCGGTACGTGTCTCAAGACTTTCTTTCTGCGAGGAGCTGACACTGACTCATTTTTTCAGTCGCGCACTGGACAATCGCGTCCATCCTTGTCTACCAGCCAGCTGGCAACTAAGCTCCACACCACACCCTCTCGCATTCAACTTCCTCTCTCTGGCCCTGCTGCTCATTCGGAGTTCAGCCTTTGACATAGGCTCTTTTCGTAGTGATATCCAGGTGTATATCTTTTTATTGTTCAGCATGCGGAGGTTGAGCCTCTGAGGTCGTAGTGCCATTAGGCAGACCTACATACGTGTCGAGTATATCTGCGGAGCAGGCGTCCGGGGCGTTGTGTGCACTGTTATAATGCTCTTGGGATATATTATCGCGTTCTTCTTTCTAGATACACTATTTGTGATTGTGACGTTGCTCAAAGAAATACATACACTTGAACCGCAGACTCTCATGACCCCTGTGTCTCAAGTACGAGTTGGTGGAATGACGACTGCACCTGTCGCGGGGGCACCACGTATTTTGGCATTTTGAGTTTTAGCCTGTGACGCCCGGCGATCGGTACCGCCGCGGAGATCCGATCATTGGAGTTCGAGTCGAATGCAGTAAGTATGTATGTAAGCGAGGATTTCGGACAGGCGAACCAGTGAGTCCAGCGGGCGGTGTTTGCATAGCACAACATTGTATATATTATATAACGAGACAGAGCCACGTGAACACGTGACGTAACACAGCATAACGAAAGCGAGTCAAAACAAAGCGAGTCAAAGTACAGCATATTAGTATCCAGAGAGGTGGTGATGTGCACAAATCATGCGCGTCGAAGTACAACAGAGGAAAGCATCGATCGGTGAGGCGGGGATTATCTAGCCAAGAGCAGTAGCGGGCAGGGGAAGAGTGGCCTGCAATGAGGGGGCTGTCCTTCGCATCATACCACGCCGCGGACGTCGAGGTGCTCCAATGCTGACCTAGAGATACTCTTGAGTGGCTGAGTAGTCAAGATAAGATATGTCACTCGCTCTGAGCTCGTAGTCGGTACTCTCTGCCCCTCTTGGTTGATAAACGTATGGAGTACGAAATTCGTAGGGGGAGGGGGCCGGCATCGCAACCTGGTTAGACAAGGCCAACAGGTCAGTCTCCGACCAAAAATAATTTTAACGGAGCATACGTTGAGGGAGCCTTCCACATCCGAATCAGTCCAGACAGACTCGGTCGGGGTAGGAGACGCGACATACTCCCCTGAGGCGCTGGGCTGACCTCGCATGGCTCGTCGAAGAAGATCTAAGAGGTCGAAGTCGAAGAACCACTTGAGGTAGGATGGACACTTGCTGCCACACAGGCCGATCATCAACATGCTGTTGCAATGTTGTGTGATTAGCTTGGTGTGGTAAAGTGTCCCAACGTTCGACGTACAGTAGAGGGAGAATGGTGCCTACGAGCATGTCGAGCGTAGTGGACAGCGAAGCCTGGCCACGATATGAGGCGACGGCTTTCCAACAACCAAAGGTGAAGATGATAGTGAAATTGAGGAAGTGGTGTGGAGTCAGTCTGATCGACGGTGGTGGAGAGCGGGTCGTGACGAGCGCTCCGTCATCCCAAGGCCCGCGGGTATTATCAACGCCTTCTGTATTCGACGTCCCGATGACAGCCGGGTGACCGAGCTCAACATCGCGGATGTCTGTGCGTTCATGGCGCGATGAGGTGGGCATGCCGCACGGGTGAGTTAGGAGATATGCTCTGTGTGGGGGGTGGATTCATGGACAGATGCTATTTTATACGGACAGTACTGCCACTCATTCCTATTACAGCACGTGTACTGTACTGTCCCCCTACAGTCCGCTTCTCAACGGAGCCGCCGTCCTCACAGCGCTAAACAGTCCTGCCAGAAAGAACGTGATTCCGACTGTATTCGTACCCTTTTCGTGGATCCGTGATCGTCCTCTCAGTTCCTATTCGTATCTTACCAAAGTTAGATCGGCAGATAATTTCACTTCTGCATTATTATCGTTAAAAATACCAGATTGGTCGGAGGAGAAGAGCGGGCCACAGAGAGCAGATCGCGAGCTGGCGTGTTCGTTAAAATGGTCAGGTCGGCCTGACGTAAAGTGCGGTCGGACATTGAACTCTACCCTCGCCGCAGTGTGTCACTCAATGGAAGATAGTTAAGTCGGCATGGCGTGTACAGCGCGGTTGGGCGCTATTGAACTTTACCTTCGCCGCGGCCAAAGTACGACAGATTTTGCGCGTCGAACTGACAGGCCCCTTCATGTTCAAGAATAAGCTTACCAAATGGGTTTTCCGGTATGTTCAGCTTGTAGTATTGCCGACATACATACCGCTGTGTTGTGAAAGTCAAACAATAGAATTGATTTCTGAGGAAATGGGCATCCCACGAGCAATCTCAGTTAGTGCTCGCATATTATCTCTCCAACCTGGGTGACGCAATCCTGCGAGGACGGAAAGGCTGTGTCATTTTCGAAGTAGCTGCAAGATACATGAGTGACATTCAATGTGCGCGTTTTGTGGAGTTGAGAGTTTTCCAGAATTATGTTACACTATTACCGCCATAGTGTCGCGCTCTCGGCCCAGTCACATCCACATCGGGTATCAGCGCGGGCATCAGCGCGCCCTTTTGCGACAGTCGCGTCCGGTTGTTCGCCTCTTGCTTCATACATACCGCCACCTGCTGGCTCACCCGTACAGTGGTAACATGTCTGAGTACCAGTCAGATACAAATGAGAACATGGGAACAAAGTTGATGGTCAGGTGCAGGGACAAGTGTCGCCGCCGTGTATTGCAGCGGTGAGTACGGTACCAATCCACATGCGTCCGTCCACTGTCCCAGCACTCGCCCCTCTCTGCTCAATCCCACTGGGGGTCTTATCCTCTCATCGCAGCCTCCCCTCCATGGTCAAGCTACACAACAATACATTTCGAACCCCATGTCCGACGGCTCATCTCCCCAGCAGCTCTCTCTGCACATGACGCACGTCCCATCTACCCACCCACAATTTATGTACCAGTCACTCTGCTCTTCCGCCCTCAGCCAATCCGCTCGCCATTCTCGCGATACGGACAGTCCACCGTTGCTACAGTCCGCCGTTGCAGCGTGAGTACATTCTCTGCCGTCCTGTACAACTTAGTGGCTGCGCGGAGCCAGCGCTATTAGTCTCCCCGGGACAGAGTATTGCAGACGAAGATCATTTGTCTGACTAACCAACGCTGAAGACAGGACTTTGTGCGTAACAATCGTGGTCGCAGCGAAGAGCGATATAAGTATAAGGATCAACTTCCAGGCCAGGCGCTCCATCTCGTATTGCGCAATATCACTACTTTATACACTCATGCCACACGATCCGCTCTCGTTCCTCATAGTATAACACACCAGCGATGGCGCCGTCTATAAGACATCCCCCGCGTTGCCAACGGTAATTCTTGTTCTGATATCATCGCCTGCTTCCGCTACCCAACCCATTGACTGTAGGGAGCACGAGGCGACCAATGGTGTACATACCACACTTCGTTATCTCCCTCCTCTCAGCCTCGCCCATATCATGGCTGGAAGGCGCACTCCTACCCCTGATCAACTCAGGTGCAGTGCCATCCCCGCCGCTCCCAGGACAAGTACATGTACAAGTCAATGTCACAAAGTCGATTGCTATCGTCGGTTCGGGTAGTGGCGGCCTTGCAATCTTGAAGACGCTGTTAGATCTCCCAGAGGATGTCCGCTCGACGTGGAGGATAGTCCTGTTCGAGCAGCGACGCGACGTTGGAGGGGTGTGGCTCCCGGACCTGAATACTCCTCATCCTCCCACTCTCCCCGAAACGCCGTTGTATCCTCGTTTGCGCACAAACACGCCGCACCCTACCATGACGTACCCTGGCTCTCCCTTTCCTCCGAACACGCCGCTGTTTCCCTCATGGGAGTTTGTGCACCAGTATCACGTCGATTACGCGAAGACCTTCGACCTCTATCCCTATATCAGGTTAAACCATACCGTCGTCGCAGCGGGCTGGCACGGAAACCGCGTCTCAGGAAAATGGGAGGTCGAGGTCGCCCGCACCGACAAGCCATCTCACGAGACCGAACACGACTTCTTTGACCACCTCATCGTTGCGAATGGGCACAACCACTATCCACGCGTTCCACACTGGGACGGGGAAGAAGGGTGGCTGGCGAATACTCCTCCGGGGACGCCTAAGAGGGAGATCCATCACTCTATATTCTATCGCAAGCCTGAATACTACGTCAACCGCACGGTAGTAGTGGCTGGTGCGGGTGCGAGCGGGCGCGACGCGGTGCTGCAGGTTGGGCCTCTGGCGACAGTGCGTTGTCTCTCTTTGGGCTTCTAAACCGTGTGCTCACATGAAATAGGTTTACCACTCTCTGCAAGAAGGCAGCACTCCCCCGGACGGTGCAAAGGCCACACCCAAACCTCCGATTTCTCACTTTACTAACGACTCTGTCGTCTTCGTCGACGGCTCGTCCTTATCTTCTGTGGACTCAATATTGCTGGCCACCGGGTATCAGTTCCTCGTTCCTTTCCTCTCCCGTATCCCCTCGAAATCAGGTCTACGAGCCCCTACCCTCATCGTCGACCCCCACACGCAGTTGAACTCTACGTCCGCGCAGACACTGACAACGAACTCGCGATACATATTCCCGATATACGAAGACGTATTTAGCCTCTCTGCGCAATACCCGTCGACAGCTCTAGCTTTCGTCGGTCTGCCCGTCATCATCGCTAACTGTCCCTCTGACCGTGCACAGGCGCTCTTCATCTCGCACGCCATCGCAGACCCTTCCATTCTTCCCTCTCGTACAGAAGGGCTCGACGCACTCGTCCGCCGCGAGGAGAATCGACGGCAGCGTGGCTTCGACCCCTACTACACCGGCCACAAGATGGTTGGCGGAGACACCGAGGGACAGGACTACCAGGACGCACTCGTGCAACGGCTTAAGGAGCGCGGGAAGCTGCCTAACGATGGCAAGAAGTATGTGGAGGATTGGAGGCGGTCGACGAGACGTGATTCGGGAACGCTTAGTCGTGCATGGAGCCGCGTCGAGAAGCTGGGCACGCAGGCGGAGTGGCTGAAGGGCGTGGAGACCGAGGAGCAGTGGGCGGATTTGATGGAGAGACTGCGGCTGTGGCAGGCGGAATGGGAGGCGCAGCACGGGGAAAGTGTTGACGCTTACTCATCCGTAACTGACTGGAGCGATTTTACGTGGTAGGTCATGATTATGATTATGTACTTGTGTAATGAGTTTTTGGTTGGATGTACGCTCTGAGAATGCATAGATGATTTTCTTTCTGCTTGACAGGAACACACAGTAGGACACTCTAATGAATGAGAAGAAACAGTGCGTCGTACGGACATCTTCGAAGAAGATGATGAAGTTCTAGGCAGCGCATAGCCCGTCTGCGCACACAGCTTTGAACAAATGGGTAAGTACTTACGCGATACCGTGACTCGATCGAAGCGCGCCATGTCACACGTTACTAAGCGTGGACGTGACACAGGCAATATTACTGATCGCGTTCTGCGTGACAGAGCAACTCTCGTTTCTCTCGTACCGCCAGCACGATGGCAAAATCTACCGACGCCCCAGGGAGGGCCCAGAAAACAATCACCTCCTTCTTTGGAGGTGCTAGTAGCAGCAAGGCAAAGGAGAAGAAGCCGGCTGCGAAGCCGAAGAAGATGAAGGTGGTGGAAGTCATGGAGGACGACGAGGACAACGCGTCGGCTGATGACGCTGGGTCGGATTACGTGGCTGAGGTTGAGGATGACGAGGAGGAGGAAGTTGTAGATGACGAGGAAGAGGATGCGGAGGAAGAAGACGCGTCAGACGTGGAGATGGAGGAGGAGGTAGAGGAAAAGGTCACGAAGAAGGCGGCTGCGTCGGTTAGGAGAACCAAAGCCGTAGCTGTTGACACGTCGAGCTACCCTCCAATACACGATATTCCCGCCATCTTCCACGACTTGATTTCTCGGACTTCAGGACTCAAAGAAGTCGTGAACAAGCTTCAAGGCCGCAAGCTTCGTGTAGCCACCATGTGTTCTGGTACCGAGTCTCCTCTTCTCGCGTTAGAGGAATCACGGCGCGCTATCAAGCAGCTGTGGAACCTCGATCTTCCCGTCGAACACGTCTTTTCCTGCGAGATTGAGCCCTTCAAGCAGGCCTACATCGAGCGGAACTTCAGTCCGCCTCTCCTCTTCCGAGACGTGTGTGAGCTTGGCAATGCGCACGCACACACCGCGTACGGCTCCCTCGCTCCCGTCCCTGGTGACGTCGACTTACTCATAGCCGGTACATCATGCGTCGACTACTCCAACTTGAACAACGAGAAGCAGGATATCGACGGTCATGGAGAGTCCGGACGGACATTCCGTGGTATGCTCGACTGGGTGGACAAGCATCGTCCGCCTCTCGTCCTCTTGGAGAATGTTTGCAGTGCTCCGTGGAACAAGGTCGTCGAGTACTTCCACCAGAAAGGATACGCGGCGAAGTGGTCACGAGTCGACACGAAGAACTACTACATTCCTCACACACGAACGCGTGTCTACCTTCTGGCTGTCAACATGAAGAACTCGGATATCCCCTCGAAGTGGCTGGATATGGTGATGGATCTCAAGAGGCCCGCTTCGTCTACGCTCGATGCTTTCCTCTTACCTTCTGACGACCCACGCATCCACCAAGCGAGAGAGAGGCTGGTGAAGGAGAGTTTTAATGGTTTGGATCGCCGGACTGGGCGTATGGATTGGGGTCGTTGCGAGTCCCGGCACCAGCGGGCTCGGTTGGAGGAGGAGCTTGGAGAGAGGAGGCCTCTGACTGGCTGGGATAACGGTACGTATCACGCGATGGATGCATCTCATATACATCTAACCTTCCGCCGTAGGTGGCTTCTGCAAGCTGCCTGATTTTGCTTGGAACGATTGGGGCATTGGGCAGGTTGAACGTGTCTGGGATTTGATGGACATTTCGCTTCTGCGTTCTGCGAAAGAAGGAGTGGACCCATCGTACAAGACGTCAGTTGCAATATCCCTGGCCGTTAAGATACTGATATCTAATATTACTGTAGTTTCGTCTGGAATCTTTCGCAAAACGTCGACAGGACTATCGGGTCCAGTAGACCCGGTATTTGCCCTTGTCTGACTCCGTCCATGATCCCCTACCTTACGAATCGTGGTGGTCCTATGGTCGGCCTCGAGGCGCTCTCTATGCAAGGTCTTCCCGTCGACGAGCTCCTTCTTACACGCGAGAGCGAAGATCAACTAGCCGACCTTGCGGGGAACGCCATGTCGACGACGGTGGTCGGGGCTTGTATTTTGGCCGCTCTGGTTTCTGGAAGGAAGCTGTTGAAGGACGGTAGTGACACTGCCACATACGAGCAGAAGCGTGCGGCTCCCTCGTTGGAGGACGAGGACGAGGTTCAGGATGTGCTGATGAACATTGACAAGCTCGATATCGGCGATTCCCTTGAGGACCACATCTCCGGTGAAGACCGACTCGTCGAGAAGCCTCTTGATCTTGCTGCTGCGAATGCTGCTCGCTCCATGGCGGAGCTGCTGGCTGATGCGACGAAGAGTATTCGCCTCTGCGAGTGTGAGGGTCGCAAGGATATGACCACTCGGCAGCTACAACGATGCGCTGACTGTGGCGCGACCTCGTGCATCAAGTGTGGCGGACGTCCCAAGCACAACTTCGAACCTATCGACCTAGTTGCTCACCCTAGGCTACCCCCTTCCGACTTCGAACGAGAACTGAAGGCCTCTCTGCCGATGGCTCTTGTCCTCTCCAGCGTCACGCAGAAGCTGTTGGACAAACTACGGGAGGAATCCGGCGCCCAAATTCCATCTGGCCTCTGGAAGCAGTGGTGCGCTGCCGTCTTGCGTGCTGCGGCCGAGGAGTTGCACTTTGCGGAGTCGAAGCGTCAAGAGATCTGGTCGGTTGTCTACGAGTCTCCATCTGCTCGGTTTGAGCTCGTCCTCCACCCACAGCGGCCTGAATGGCGGTTCTTTGCCAAGCCCGAGGACAGCGAGCCCGCAAGTTCCGAACTCCGCGCCTTGCTCGAGTCCTGCCCGGCTGGACGTTTCATCTGTGAGGGCGGTTTGCTGGAAGGACATTGGGAGTTTGCTCTTCCATCGAAGCAGACCGCTACACTTACTATCGAAGGCACAGAGCTCGTCCCGGCATGGGAGGCGGAACTTGGGCTTACAGGCGAAGGCTTTAAAGACAAGAAGGTACATTCGAAGCTTAACATAACCGTAGCCGAAGACGACCTTGACAAGCTGGAGCGTGACATATCTGGTACCTACGCCCTCTACGATAAATGCGGTATGGCGAACGCGTCTCTGCACCGCAAAATCCCGGAAGAACACGAGCTAGATCTTCCTTCTGTCTTCCTATTCCTCGACCCAACCCGCACTGGGAAACCGGAGGAAGACGCCTTCGTGCTCTCAATTACAAGGAAGCGATGTGAGTATGGTGAGCCCAGGCCTATCATCTGTACGCTCGATCCGGAATGGAGGCAATCCAGTAAGAAGGGTGCTCAGAAAGTTGTTTGCCACACACCGTGCAAATGGGTCAAGTCCTCAGAAGTCGGCATTCTGGTACGTTATTGACTTCACTGTCCCTATAAGTCAAATCTCACGTTCTGCCAGCCCGCTCCCAACCGCAACGCAGTCTTCTCAGTTCCTTCCGGGACACTGAAGGTCGATGTCTCGAGCGACGCTTGTCGGAGCGCGACTGCGGTGCTTACTTGCAGTATTCCTCTCCCTGGTCACGCAGGCGACGAATGGCCCATCGACTCATGGAAAGAGGTCGACAAGGTGCACGAACGAGGGACATTCAAGTCACTGGCCTGGCTTACGGAGCGCGTACGAAGCGACAACCACTTCGCAGAGTGGCAGGAAGTTCACTCCCATGGTCCGCACGGGGACTGCGACCGGTGTGCTCCAGCACCTCCTGGTATCAAATGGGCGAGGAACGACAAGAAGAGGATAGTCGCTGTCGAAGATACTGCTCAGGCTGGGGCCTACGAGCGCGCCTTGAAGCGGAGGCCTGCACCTTTTGTCACCCAACTCAAACTCGACAAGGCTGGCAACGGGCACGTCCGCATCGGCATCAACATTTCCTCTCTGATGCACCGTGCGCTGTCGAGGCTGCCGACCGCAGGACGAACGGAGCCGGCAAGCGTGGCGTGGCGACTTAACAGCAACTTTTCGCCTGCTGCCGCCCTCAATCTCCCCAAGTTCGCGATACTCAGCAATCGCCACGATCCGTCGCACACTCAGCCCCCGTCTTTCAAGACCCCTCTCCGACCTGAGCAACTACGCTCGCTGACTTGGATGCTGGCCCAGGAGTCTCCAGATGCGCCTCCGTTCATGGAGGAGGAAATCTCAGAGGCCATTCTTCACCCTCTCGGCTGGCGCGTAGAAGGCCGTGCTCAGAGGCCGAACCGCGTTCGGGGCGGTGTCCTCGCCGACGAGGTCGGATACGGCAAAACCGCCATCACGCTGGGTCTCATCGACTGCGCTGCCAAGGACGTCCAGCGCGATTTCTCAAAGCTGGAGGATTCGCCTTTGCCCGGCAAGATTTCAGTAAAGGCCACCATTGTGATCGTTCCGCCCCATCTTACTGGCCAGTGGGAGTCTGAATGCCGCAAGTTCGCTGGCAAACGCTTCAAAATTGTCAACATCGCCACTGCTTCGAACCTCAACTCAGTCACAGTCGAAGATATTTCTAACGCCGATATCGTTATCGTTGCGTCCAACCTCTTCCGCAGTACGGTCTACCTGGAAAATCTGGCGGACTTCTCCGCTGGCGGTGGTTTGCCCGAAAAGCAGGACGGTCGTTACTTCGACGCCCGTCTGGATGTAACCCTCGGGGCCCTCAAGAAGCAGGTCGACCTTCTACGCAAAGCGAAAGGGCCTGAACGAGTCTTGGCGAAAATCAGGGAGACTCTGAAGAAAGGTATGACATCTTCCGTATTGGCCGGTGCTAAAAACTGATGAGTTGTTACGATAGGTCAAGACGAAGATCAACTTACCGTTCAGTCAAAGCGTCTGAAAGGGAAGTCCTACCGCGACAAGGCTATGGAAGTCGAGACAAGCGCGAAGGGGCGCAAACCAGAGGCTACAGAGACTGCCGCTAGCCGCAAGGCCACAGTGCGTAACGGCTTGCAGATGGAGGTTGTTGTCCCGCCGCTATCGAAGAAGGCCGCCGATTCTTCCGCCCCCAGCTCTCCCTCTACGAGGGCTACTACGCCCGATGATTCTGATGCTCCTGTCAAGAAGCCCATACGCCCTAAGCGCAAGCTTGTCCTACCATCAGACGACGAGGATGAGCCCGCACCCTCCAAGAAAGCAGCGCGGTCTGTGAAGTCGAAGAAGCTCGCATCCTCCGACTACGAAGTCTCATCAGATCAGGACGAGATGGAGGTTGACTACGTGCAGGATTCCGACGAAGAGGTCGCCAAACCAAAAGGCCGAGCTTCTGCTAAGGGGAAGGGGAAGACCTCAGTTAAAGGAAAGCTCTCGGCGAGTAGCGGGGTGTCGGAATCAGAATTGACTGACGGCATGGATATTGACGAACCCAAGAAGGGCAAGGGCAAAGGGAAGGGCGCAAAGACCGCAAAGAAGCGACGCACCTCAGATTCAAGTGACATCGAGGACGAGGACACGAAGCGGCCAGCTAAGAAACCTCGTAAGCCTCGTCGTGGCGAATCAGACCCCTGGAAGCTTGGGTCGACGGCGATCAAGAGGGACTGGGAGCAGATGAAAGCCCCGCCGCTGGAGATGTTCCACTTCGCAAGGAAGGTGGTCGACGAGTACACTTACCTCGAGGGCCGAACGCTTTCCATGATCACTCGTCTCACAGCGGAGCGTCACTGGGTGCTTTCTGGAACTCCGCCTACAGCTGACTTCGGCTCCTTGAAGACCATCTCGGCCTTCCTCAACATTCATCTTGGCGTGAACGACGATGGTGAAGGCGAGTCGGCGAAGAAGCGTAAACGCGAGCAGACTGGTATGTAGCTGGCTCTAATTTCTCGATTCTTACTCATTTGTGTGCAGATGTAGAGAAGTTCCATAGCTTCCGAGAGGTCCACAGTTTCGAGTGGCATGCACACCGTCACGAGCTCGGCCAGACTTTCCTAAACCAGTTCGTCCGGCAGGTGCGTCGTACAGTCTTCGGGTGTTTGGTGATTTGCTGAGCGGTAATTCCCTAGAATATTGCTGAGATTGACGAAATCCCGTGTACGCACATCGTCGAGAAGATCACACTTCCCGCGGCGGAGAGGGCTATCTACCTGGAGCTCGAGCATCACCTTCAGGCGCTCGAGATGACTGTCAAGCGTGGAAAGAAGAGCGAAAGCGATCGCGAGAAACGAGTGGCGCAAGCTCTAGGTGACAGCGCGTACGTGGAACTCTCTTGATATTTCATCTCACAGCGCTCATCGTTCTCCTCAGCTCCGCAGAAGAGGCTCTGCTTAAGCGTTGTGCTCATTTTGATCTTGAGACGAAGAAGGAAAATGCCATGAAAGCCTGTGAAATTATCGTCGCCGAGCGCGAAGCTCAGCTCGAGAACTGCAAGGCAGAGTATATCCGGCTACTCAAGAAGGCCGTACAACAGGAGAAAGAGATTGGGAAGATTGCAGTCGATGAATCTCTTTTCCAGGAGCACGCTCGGCAGATGCGTACGGAAGCCGCTGGTGCCGGAGACGAGGATGCGACGCAGCTCATCGTGAGTCTTCTGCAGGAAGCAAAAGTTCCCGTCGGCACGGCCAAGCCCAGGGGCAAAGGCGCTGCACCTACTTTCACGGAGAAACAGCGCGTCGCCATGTGGGAACACCGCGAATTGACACACGAGATCCGTAGGATCGCGAAGGAGCTTGTGGGCCGGACTCGTTCGCTGCGGTACTTCAGAGCCGTACGTGATCTGCAGAAATCGGAAAACGCTCATCCCGTCGTCTCTTGCGCGGGCTGCGAGAAGAAGGCTCTCCCAATCGACGACATTGCGATCGTCTCGACCTGCGGCCACATGGGATGTGAAAGTTGCGTGAGGGAGGCTGCGCTCAGCGAGAAGTGTATTTTCGATTCCTGCAAGTCCAATCCGAAATCGTGGAACGTCGTCAAGGCTTCGACACTCGGCGTTGACGATGAGCGGGACGGCAAGGGCAAGCATTATGGCAAGAAGCTGGAAGAAGTCGTTCACTTGATTAAGTATGTTCTGAACATCTTCTGAGAAGCGTTTCTGACTTCGTATGATTCCAGAAAACGTATCCCCGCCGATGAGCGTGTCTTGATATTCGTGCAGTTCCCGGACCTTATGAAGAAGGTTGCCGAAGCTCTCGAAGCACACCGCATCAAGTTCCTGGAGATCAAGGGCTCTGCGTCTGTCAAGTCCAATAATCTCCTCAAGTACCAGAACGATGAATCCGAGCGCGTCCTCCTCCTCAACGTCATGGACGAGAGTGCGAGTGGTGCTAACCTGACTGGTGCCAACCACGCCATCTTCCTTTCGCCTCTCCTCGCCACCAGCCAGGAGCAGTACGTCTCCTGTGAGACACAGGCTATCGGACGTGTTAGACGGTATGGACAGAGGAAGCATGTACGCGTCTGGCGTTTCCTCAGCTTGGACACGATCGACGTCAAAATCTACGAGGATAGAACGGGCTTCGACATCGACGGCAAGCCTATCAGGAACTAAAACAACGGCGCCAGGTGCTATTTGGAATGGGACTATTGTATCTACATCGCTAAGTAATAATGTTTTGTCGTATCTAATATGCTCTTGTGTACTGCTCTCTTGCTTGATCTGCTTTAATGCTAAATTTGTAATGACATCGTTTTGACCACAACGTCTACCTCCCCGACATTACCAGGCGTGTGAGGCTGACCGTCTGCTGCACTCTCGTGCGTTGGTCGTAGGTTGATGCTAAGCTCTCCTGCTGTTTCACGCAGTACACCTCGCTTCCCTCACAATAAATATCGACTGTGCTTCTGTTAACAGTAAGGTTCGACCGACGTAGATGGGGAGTCCGGGAATGCGCTTCGAACTCTTCGATAATCTTAGCTTATCGAGCTCACACAGACCTTGTGTCTTACCAACCCATATAAACAAATTGTCGCCTGTCGACGGGTCGGCGAATACAAGCCTAATAGACATGGAATAGTGTGACAATGACGTGTACATACAAACTATTTGCAGGATGGCGTAGATTCAGTAGATACTACAACTCGACTGGATGGCATGAGATATCTTTGGGGGCCAGGTACATACCGCGATATTAGGGTTAAAAGTACATAATATTCAGTTGAAACGAAGCAAGCTACCTTTCTCTAACCGCGGAAAGTCAGTTTTAATGGTGGAACGAACGCGGTCGTCCCACGTCCTCCAGAGAGCGATGTCAGGATCCACCATAGTCGGGTGCGCGAGAGAAAGCACGTTTCCTGCGGTCCAGCCAAAATAGACTCTGCGAAGGGATGATATCTTGCAACAAGCATCTTCAAATGGCGGTATCGTGTTGCCCTGGTCGAGCGGATATGCATAACGTTGCCATTCACGATGGCCAAATCTGATGTGGTCTTTCGGGACACCATAGATCAGGTTGATCTCAGACAGCCCTACAGACGGAACCGTTTCGAGGAAGTGCGTTATCGAAGGAAGGTAGTAGGCATCTCCTTGCAGGCACGTTGACGTGGATATAATGAAGGACACGGACTTCAGAGATGTCAACGTGTCCACACGCATGTTTTCCCACTGAACTGCACCACGTCAATCAAAGGCTGTTGACGATGGATCAGGGAGACTTACTACAAGAACAAAGGTCGTTCATGTCCAGTAGGATCTGTAGTTTGTGTAAACCTTGGCCGTACTGGGCAAGCATCGCCGTGAACTCGGCTTCACCTCTGCTCCAAACATGCGACGGCATGCTCAAAGAGGGCAACGAAGTGATCTGCAAGACATCGCGTGCCAAGGATACCATTGGATAGTCAACGCCCTCGAGGATTAGAGAGTTGATTGCTGGTAGGCTAGTCGTCGGAACATCCAGAGGCTGTGCGCCGGGCGAGGACTGGAGATGCAATTCGCCCACCTCGGAGAACAATGAAAGGAGCTGGAGAAATGCAGATGTCGTGCCGTCGTTGTGTCGGTATTTCAGGGACCTCAGCTTGAACCCTACTTCTTCAAGGGGCATGTCTTGCTGCCTAACGCAACACAGTCGTTGTAGAGACAGTTGGTAGAGCCGTGGTAGCTTGCGTAGCAGGAGATGAACAACGCCTACATCGATCGAATACTGCTCCTTGTGCATTTTATCCTGGCGAATACAAAGTAGTTGAATGTTCTCTAAGACCACCTGCGATGATGACTCAAGAAATTGTACAAAATCTGCAATACTTCTTCCAGGACGATGAACATGGACGGTGAGATCTTTGAAGATGCGGGCTCGACACGAAGCAGTCCATATATCCGCAGATGTAGAGATGCTACAGCACGCGCCCAGCGTCTTCTTGTCGCCCTTCAGTTCCTCCGTTATAAGGTCGACGATTTCTCGAGGGATTCGAGTGCAGGCCGGAGTCGCGTTCATGGTGGGAGGTTAGCAAGAGTCAGAAAACTGCATGCGCGTGAAGCATGCCTACTAATGCTTACTAAGACGAAACCGCTATATCTCACCGGAGCTGCTCGTGCTCAGGCACTGTCCGCGTGTTGACAGCGCGGCAAACATCGATAACCCACAAACATGAAAGAATAAATGACATTGTCGCGTATACTTGTACGAACTGTACGCAAGAGAGGATAATGTACCTTCGGTAAACGCTACGACTCGGCTGGATGGCATGAAGTCACGGATTAGGCCAAGGGAGGTACGGCGATACGAGGATGAGAACGGTTCACTGGAAAGAAAGCAATCCATGTTCGCTCAACAGCGGGAAGTTGGATGCGATGTCTGCACAATGTGTGTCGTGCCACGCTCTCCAGAGACAGATGTCGGACTCCACGATGACCGGGTACTTATGACAATAGACGTTTCCTACCGTCCAACCAAAGTAAACCTTTTTCAGTGAAGGAAGCTGAGAAACAGCCTTATCTAGGGGTGAAAGCTTGGATCGCGCGTAGGATGAATATGCTGCATTTTCCCAGCGTTTGTAGCCGTATGCTGCATTGTCCCAGCATTTGTAGCCGGTACGGATATCTTTTTCCGGAACAGCAAAGATCAGGTTGATCTCAGAGAGTCTTGCGGACGGAAGCACGGCAAGACAATTCATTATTGAGCGGCCGCGATATTTCCTACTTTCGTTCATGGAATCTGACGTGGATATTACCAAGGTCACGGACTCCAGAGATGTCAACGCCTCTAGTTGCATGCCTTGCCAAGTTTTACGCGGAACTGGAACACATTAGTGAGGAGCCATGGGCGGGGGGTCAGAGACTTACCAATGGCCGGAACGTCGCCTAGCTGGATTTGTAGTTCGCGTAGATTTTCACCGTAATAGGCGAGCATCGCCGTAAACTCAGTTTCACCTGTACCCAAAAGTTGGAATGGCAGGCCCAAAGAGTCTAACGAGGTGATTTGCAAGACGTCGCGAGTCAAGGCCAACATTGGATAGCGAGCGCCCTCGAAGATCAGGGAGTTGATGACTGGCAAGCTGGTCGTCGGAACGACCAGACGTTGCTTGAGCTCTGCCCAGGGTAACGGTTGGAAATGTAATTCGCCCACCTCTGCGAACAATGAAAGGATTTGTAGAAATGCAGATAGCGTGGTCGGGTCGACTTGCTCGGGTCGGTATTTCAAGGTCGTCAGCCGGAACCCTAGGTCATGAGCCGGCATATCTTGCTGCACGGCGCAGTACAGCCGTTGTAAAGACAACTCGCGGAGCCGTGGAAGCTTGCGTAGTAGGAGATGAACAACGCCAGCGTCGATTGAGCATGGCGCATAGCGTTCCACATCCCTACGAATACAGAGGAGTTGAATGTTCTCCGAGACGAACCGCGCTGTATCAAGAGACCGAATAAATCTTTCGATACTTCTACCACGACGAACGTGAACGGTAACATCTTTGAAGATGTGGGCACGACAGGAGGCGGTCCACGTATCAGCGGATTGGGAGATGCGACAGCACGCGCTCAGAGTCTCCTTGTCGTCTTGGAAGTCTTCCGTTATGAGGTCGACAATTTCTCGAGGGAGTCGAATGCAGGCTGGAGTGGCATCCATGGCTTGTCAGCAGGGAGGCGACTCGCGACTGGTACGACAAGCAGTGGATGGATGTTCAAGGTCGGCACGGTGCCTACTTATAGTTACCGTATATGGCAAACAGACGCGCGATTACATCAGCCCTTGGGACATGCATTTATTCGTTCTCATACTACCACCACCGCTACCCAGCCATGGTATGTAAGAAATGCGAGAGTGTGAGTGAATTGATGTACATGCTATACCCGAAGTGTCGGCTGAATTGTACATACAGAAAACCTCGAAACTTGCAGCCCCAGACCCATTCCAATCGTCTTCGCAGTCCATCAAGGAAGGCTCCCGCAGGGTTGGCGAGAACAAGCTCTTGAGCCGACCTGGGAGCTCGAAGAATCGCTTCCAGGTGAGCATGCATAATTGTAGGATAACAACAATATTCACTGAATCCCTGTACCTCAGCCGTACCAGAACAAGTGTAAGGACTGCAAGTCGACCGTTACACAGAACAAGGCGAAGTACTGTCATGGTGAGTCAGACATCTCAACCCTAATCTTTCTCAGCTCAACTTTGCTAGGCTGTGCATATAAGCGTGGTGTTTGTGCAATTTGCGGTAAGCAGGTGCTCGACACGACGGGCTACGTGATGTCCTCCAAGTGACACAGCAACCTCTTGCGCCTTACATTCGCAACCAACTTCCGCGCGACTTCGCATACACTAATCGCAAAAGGGTGGGGGACGGGCTATGGTGCGATGTGTATGAGTGGGGTGGTCATCCATTACGATACATGACTGTAAGATATGTTCTTAACATTCTGGTGGCTGTATAACTATTTGTATGCATCTAGAACTATTAATACAACGGATATTCGGCGACGATGAATGCCACCCATTGGCTGTGCCAAGCTCTTTACCTATCTCATCCGCGTAGCGACGAAAGGTTTCCCCGCGCGCGCTGCCATGGAAGGGCTTCACATTTGTTTCTAGATTTTCCTCGAGGGACAGATTACACCCTGTCTACCTGACTGTATGCTGACATCCATCACCCGTGGTTATTACTGTGTCTGTCCACCTCAGAACCATCCACACCACCCATCGTCTTCGCTCCCTGTCGTCGTCATGCTCATGCCGCTCAACATCCCACGGTCTCGACGCGGACCCAGCCACCTCCCTCTCCCAAATCTCCTCAAACTGGAAGTTATGCCGTGGCACAGCATCCATGGACGCCTGTAGTGTGTATCTGCCAGTGTGCAGACCCGCAACAAGGTATACTCGGGCGTCCGCCGATCTCCGCAGGGTCTTCTGGAGAGCCCGCAGGAACAAAGCATGCAACCCGGAGTTCCACAGGGTGTCCGCTGCAATAACGATGTCGAAGGTATTCCCGGCTTCCGAACCAGAGTCTGCGTTCGGATCGCGAAACACCGACGTATCGCTGTCCCAAGCGTAGGGTATCGCTCGGCAGCGCGATGAGACGTTGTTCTCGTCGATGTTTGTGACAAGTGCCTTGATGATCTCATCGTCTGGGTAGTCGCTTACAACGACGGACACATTTTCGTGTAGTTTTGCGACGAGTATACTTGGTAGTCCAGCCCCTGCACCCAATTCCAACACTCGCGTTTGCGAGCGGCCGCTAGACTTGCTGTATTGAGCAATGTGTAGGTCTTGAATGTGATCGGCGAGGTAGATTGAGGAGGCCCATATCGACGACGCGTGTAGAGACCAGTTTCCAGCTTGTGTACTTGGTGTGAGGAGTGTGATGGTGAACGGATCTATGGGAATGGGTAACGCTGAGATCAGCTGGGGTGGAGGTTGGTATCGGAAAATGGAACCAGCAGAGGAATAGGTGATTGGGGTATAATCATAGAGGACCTGTAAGGAGTCTGAGAGGATATCCTCTGACTCAACCTCTTCGTTGAAATCTGCCATGGAGTAGACCGCAAGCTGTTAGAGTATAATTACCTGTTTGGAGAAGCGGAGTTCAAAAAGTGATGAAACAGGAAGGTCTAGTCGATAAAAATCCATGATAGTACACTTGGTAATACAACAAGTAGCAGAACTATATCCGATTATTTTGGGATCTCTGCGTGGTGGTTGTTCTCAGGAGGAGCGTCCTGCAGCGGAGCACCAGGTCCCGATATCGAATACACCTCTACCGAAGATGGAATCAGTATGAAGTCACCACAAGTCACCCTCAATAACTGGGTCACACGTCAGTATGCTAGGATGTGTCATTCACCTACGCCGACAACTCACCTTGGGTCCGTCAACATCGACGAAAGCCATGTGCATGAGGCTGCGAGTATTCACCGTACTCGGCGGCGAGGGAAGCGTGATGGGTATCCGGCGATAAGGCAGACTTGTCACCACGGGATTACGGAACATAGTCGACTCCTCTGTAGTTGGCTCAGTCTGTACCAGTGCGACGGCATTGGAGCTCTCGCTTGTTGATGAGGACGTACTGTCCCGGAGAGTAGCTGGTGAGAAATCAAGAATGTAGTCCGGGAATATCGCCCGATAGCCACAAATAACAGGCACGGTGGTACCCTCGTGGAAAACGCGGCTGAGGCGTGGGCCCCATGAAGCCCACGAGTATTCCAACGGCAAGATGCGACGGGTAGCAAGTACTTCGGGTGATAGGAATGTGGCGAGGGGGGTATAGAGCGTGTACTCGCGATCCCACTGAAGCTGCACTAACACCGAAGATGGGCTGAAGTCGATTGGACCGCTGGCCACACCACCCGTAAGAATACCGCTGGTGTGTTCTCGAGGGAAGAACGAAGCAGTCATCCACCCTCTGAAATCCCATTTCAGCCTAGGCAGTTCGAAGGATGCTAGCAGCGACGGGTTCTCTTCGTCTTTGTTCAGAGCATATACGTGAATACCGAACCACCCGGGTATCACGTTCGACCGTCTAGCAAGTAGTAGGTGGCCAGTTTCGGTACACATCCCATTGAGACATATGGCTTCACCCGTAAATTGTAGGAGCTGTTTGTACCGATATGATAAGACGTCGGTGGCGTCAGGATGATCTGCTAGCAGAAACGTACAGCATTCACGAGCCCAGACGGCCAGTGCCAGACCACGATAGATTCCACAGGAAGGGACTTGTACAGCGTTAGCATGAGATACTCGCCAGCAATCTGCAGGCGTGCTCGTAGGATGTGGAAGGGCACGCTGGGGAACCCGTAAGACGCGAGGTTAAAGCTGGGCACCTGAGCCCGTGGGTGATGTTTTTGGTCTTTCAGAGACCTCAGGTACACAAGGGGTGGAGGTGAATTTCGCCTGATTGCGCATAATCAACCCGGGTTTAAACAACCCAAGCAGCGGCCGAGCTTACGTTTCGGTATTCGCGACTGAGCAGCGAGCCATAGCCACGAGATCTTGGCCGAAGTCCACGCTGTAAACATCGAAAGGCACGTCAAATTGTAGCTGCTGGAGGCGTTCCGAGTCGTCACCAGCGAACGCGTTGCTGAAGTTGAACACATCCAGACGTCTATCATCCTCAGGGCACCGTCCGAAGAATACATCCTTCTGCCACTTCGCGTGAGACCAGTCACGAGATGGCACACTTGCTGAACTAATAAGAGTCGGTTTCGGGCTCTGCCAGTCGCGTTGTGTGCGTCTGAGTTCCTTCAAACGATCAGGGACACTCTTGGAACTGTTTCCATCTTGATTGCCGGTCAGGCCCAGCTCTATCTTGTACCGTAATGCCGAGGTATGTTCAATGATATCATGTACCTCCCTGCACAGCTATGAACGATTAGGAAACAGTACACTCCGGCAGACGATGCGATGAGTACACACCTGGCGGCACTTGAGCAAATCGCGATAGGTCAAATAACTGAGGACGGCGACGACCAGTTCTACCGAGAGTATAGAAAGCCCGTTCTCCTTGCGAAACATAGGACCTGAACAACTGAGCCTTTACGCGACTTTGTGGCCAGTATGAGATGGTAAGCTGGAGGTTGCGCAGTGAGTGTGAGTAACCCACTGGTCATGAGCGCCAATATATATGCTCCTGTAATACAACACCTAATAGACGCGACATGTATTGTTGTGCTCCCCTTGCAACGTAATTGAAGAATGATATATACACATGTATTAAACCTCCAGGTTCTGGGTATACGACCCAATGCCAGTGTAGACTCCTGGTCGATCGCAGTAGCGACCCAGTAGCAGTGGTTCGGGTAGACAGCATAGATAGAGACAATATACGATGCGAGCAGCGATTTATGGTATTCAGCCTCCTCCTCCACATCCACCACCGCCCCCGCCACCACAACCACCGCCGCCACCGCATCCACCACCACCTCCTCCGCACCCGCCTGCACCTCCACCACAGGCAGCGCCCCCCGCACCTCCACAAGCTGCTGCGCCCTGCGAGGAGAACCATTTAATCAGTATCAGGGACGGAACAAGAGTTATCATCGTCGACTTACCACCGCACAGGCAGCCCCACCGACGCCAGTCCACCCGACCCCGGCACCTCCCACAGACACACAACCAGCAAGAGGAGGGCCATACGCATACAGTGGGATAGGATAGAGGAACGCCGCATAGTGTGCGTCGTCTCTGAGGTTATCTTGGCGGAGTTTCCCATCCCGCGCAAGCTTCTCGTCCCTCACCTTGCGCCTCTGCAGCTTCCCCTCTCGCTTTCTTCGTTCAGCTTCGCTGAACCCGCCATGCTGAGCGGGTAGATACACAGAGTTGTGTTCGCTGGCGTGAGTCGCAGACAGTGCGTCGGGACGGCGTGGGGGTGTAAGCCCTTGTGCGTCCGTATTGGAGACGACGCGGCGTTTGAGTCGACTGAGCTTCTGGCCAACGGTGTCGCCGGGCAAGGGGCAGCCACAGTAGGTATACGGAAGCTGGTAGCGTTTCTAGATGCACAACGTTCAGAATGATACTTACTACGGTACTTTTTGTAAGACTCACCTCCCAGGCTCGACATGTTACATCGAATGAAGTGGCCAGGCGAGACTCCTCGACTTTATCATCGCTACAGAAAGGTAAGAAAGGGCTTGTATCATGATAGTAACTATGATTGATCAACTTACTGGTCGATATAGCGGCCAATGTACTTATTACAGCTGATATGATATTTGTTATAGGCGAGTTGGTGTGTATGCCAAGAAAGGTCTATATCCAATGTCGGCACGAAAAATGCTCCTGGGGATGAGGACATTAAGTCCATGAAGCTATTGTTCAAAAACACAAATGAGTTGAGATTCTCTAATCAAGCTGGGAGGCAGAAATTGAGGTTGCACTTACGCATGATAACGCGCGATAGAGTGGACCAGAACTACCTCGTCCTCCTTGTCGTCAAAGTATCCAGGCATAGTCCAGCCAAAATCGGACATCTTGTCAATAAAGGAGCCCTGGCGGATAACTGCTCCGACCAAGTCAATGGAATAGGGCTTGTCATCAAAATACGCGACCAGAACTCTCTTCATGCGTCTGTTGGAGCGAGAAAATCAGAGGTCAATCCACATGTCATGGAATAGACATAACACAATACCCAGGAAGACGAGTGATCCTCGGAGCCAACATAGCCATAGAGTAGTCCAACTTTTGCATTATGTACTTCATCCAGACTTCTCGTGATTCCTGTAGAGCACAGTCAGCATGAATCTGATACACACCACAGTATATGGCATACCACTTGTGGTAGTGGCCTCAGTGTCTCATCCACCCGCAGCCGCAATTTAATCAATGTTGCGTGTGTCTCGTCCTTCGGTTTGTATTGGTTCCAGAGGGATCCACTGGACGACGTGTGAACAGTCAGATCATGTGTTAAGATATAGGCTGACCTACTTACGCCATGTACACGCCTGAACCATACGCTGCAACATCCTCTGGGGATTTGTGATCTAGAGTCAAGTCGCGTACAAATTTGAGTAGCGCAAGGGAGTCCTTCTTGATTGTAAACCCGCATGATGTGCAGGGGTATTCAAATTTCTGCTGGAAGTAGCCGCGCCCAGATGCATCGATCACAGCTGGAAATAAACAGTAGGTAAATTCCAAGTCGTCTACGCGAAGGGACCGCTGATACTTACGAACTGAGTTGTATTTGTAGCATTTGGGACATTCGACTTTCTGTGTCATCATCGTACTTGCTGCGTCGAAAATGTCCCATGCGGTGTTCGTCGAAGACTGCCACCGTTCTCGACGAGCATCGGACGCCTGGAAAGTGTTTATATCTCCAATCTGGACCTGTAGGGGTTGCGACACCTTCAGACTTGTCGGCCATGAACAGTTGCATGCAGATGCGCACCAGAGATTTCAACAGAATGTCATCCAGCTTCTTCAGTGCCCTCAAGTGCGGTAAGCGTTCGCAATCTTCTGCATACCATCTACCAGTCGCTGATCAGCCATATACGGGTTGGAAAATGATAGTTACGCACAATGGGTTGAGCATGTACGCGTGCCAAACCATTAGCACATCAATAGGCGGGAGCTCCTGCTCTGCCCATTTCCCCGAAGGATTCACTTCTGCTAACGCCGACACCCAACGATAGAATCTACAATGTCCATGTCTCAGCCCCTTTCATAACCTGCCGTGACATTACGCACCTCTCTGCCGCCAATGCGACAACGCTGCTCCATCTCAAGGCTGGTTGTTGAAGATCCTGGATCTGCTGAGGCAGCTTCCTCTCCGCATCATCCTCCACAGCAGTCCTGAGAGTCTTAAACGCACGCAGAAGAGCCAAGTGCGCTTTAAGCTGTTCTACGTCCGTAAACGGTTCCGTAACAACCTTTCCACCGACACGATAGAGGCTTGGCGGTGTATAGTCCGGAGGAGGTTCTTCCGTCGCATGGTATTCAGGCAGCATGCTTCCGCCTTCCTTCGAGCTCAGCTTGCTCTCAGCCACTTTGAAGGACATGGCTGCAGGGCTTCGACGAATACACAGCACCCGGGGCTATTTGTATGTCGCTATCTATGGTCTGCTCGTTGAGGGCGGTCAAGGCTGTCCGCAAGTACTAGCAGTGGGTACCTGGATTGATAGCAGCCCTATTAAGTTTGCACAGCCGCGACAAACAATCATATGGCCACAATCGTGTCCGCACTCACATGCAGAAATCGCGCAGCAGACAAACCGATGATAACAGCATGACAGCAGTGTCAACAATAGCTGCGCAGTGCCAATGCCGTTACAGTTGTATGATCACGTGCGTGTAAAGGATGTCGACGCGTAACGGCCGTAACACACAGTCACTCAGCTCCGATGTACGTGAAGTTGAAGCTGGTGAATGGCCACACCGTACTAATGCTAATCTTTTGGAACGAGCCGTTCCGTTAAACAGTGGATTGGTCAGAGTTTGTGGAAGTATATCAATCCCTCGGTGCAGAGCCGCGACAGACACAGTAGCAAAGCCGAAACTAACGCCGGCGAAAGGTTACCTCGATAACAAAGCACTCCTACGGAAAGGAGTTGCGGCTCTGAACAGCCTTCCGCAGACGAGATCGGGTGTGCTATTGACCGTACCGTACAAAGACGATCCGCGGCGTAGATGTGCAAGAGAGTTATGTTCCATCAGTCCGTCTATCGATAGGGCTAATGAGAGAAGTAAAATGGGTCCACAGAGTATAGCTATGTTCGCACCTAAAAAGCGGCTGAATAACGAAGCAAGTTCTCCCGAGACTCGTGCTGATACGGATAGCGCGATCTATATTGAGCATACATATTCACTTGCACAGCCAACGATACGTACTCACACAGAACGTAAAGGGTCCACAGCGCCGGGTGTCATTGGATCTTCTTACGGCGTGAAGACTGCGAATGCTGCCTTTCTTGCTGCGCATCGAGTCGCTGCTTCCAGGCTTGCCACTGCTCCTCCATTCCTCCGTCTGGATATACGGCCCAACCGTCCCGAACTCTGAGCCAGGCGGATAGTGGATTACCGACGAGCACGGAGCGAAGACTTCCAAGGATTGAATTCGGGAACCAGAACGGTATAAGTTCCACCGTCGTGTAATAAGCCACCCCAAATACTACACCGATGCCGACGCCCCACAGGACCTGACGGGCAGAGTGGTAGGTCAAATGGTATCTGCAAACGAGCCAGTTCTCTATCAAGGACGGAGTGGGTGAATTGACAGCAACGCAAGGGACCTACCGCGAGTAAGCCACAGCCCCCGCCCACGTGACAATTATCGAGTAAACGATGACTGCTCGAGCACGGTCAAGTAGCCACGAGCCAGTCGACGCGAAACGGTGCCGAAATGCAAAGTGGCAGATCAGAAACGCGGCAAAATATCCCATCCACTGGCTATGGGATGAAGGGAAGCCGTAACCTGGTCCTAAAGATTCTGAGTCACAGCGTCAGCAATTGGAAAGTCGTCGCATGAACACAGGCAGACATAATCATGACCGCTGAGCTTCTGACCGCCACGGCTACACCGCCTGGTGGCGTCGTTGCTATCCGGCGTAGTCGAGCTGGTGTGGCAGTTCATGACTGGTTCAGCAATACGGCACAGTTTGCCTGCCGCAGAGTCGGCATTGGAAAGGCAGTCTTGGAGGCCAATATGCAGAGAACGTACCGTTAGGGCGCTCCTCTCTGATGAGGTGTTTGAGGACGTAATTGAAGGCCTCGCAGAGCAGCTGTCCCGCCCACATTTCGACGAAGACGATTTCACGGGTGTAGACTGCCAATGCAGCGTAAGCAGGCTGTGCAGAAGTCAGCCATAGTTCGACGCGCTGCTACCCACGGATTCACATTAAGAAGCACCGGTGTCAGCGTGAGCATGGCTAGGAGATGTGACAAGTGGGATTCTTCATTGTCTGTGATGATTCCAGCGTGAATTCCCAAGACGCGATTGAGATGACCGGTAGCTTACAGAGCACGTATGTAAGGTCCAGTGCAGCATGTTGCTGTACTACGCCCTCCGCCGACATGACGATGTTGACTGACTCCTGAACGTGAACTTCTCCGTTGGCGGTGTTACTCCACCCATGCCAGGAAGTCATGCACCGCTGTGCCGGCTATTGCCGAACAACGGCATTGCTACTTTCAGGCAGTCTTGCGTCACGTCGCAACTTGCACCTGCAATTGCAAGCATCCATTTGTGCAGAAAGACTAGCATAGCCCGATGGAAGATCGCAAGGAAATCTACTTGGTCGCCACTTTGACTCGAAGGTAGAATGTTCAAGGCGCAACTACGCAGTTCGTGACTCAGGTGACGCCGTGCACCGCTCTGCTTCGCATACTGTAAGTCCCCGCTAATACTCTATGCTGTGCACAGCATGCTGGAGACGGCGTCGATATCGCTTATCGAGGTCACGGACAGCGAGTAGCGAGTCGGGCTCAGCAACAGGCCGTCTGACTCGTGGCACGCCAGACGTAACGTGGGCGGTACCGCAGCTAACTCGCTCATAGTTAAACTATAAGCTCCTCTTTATTTTTCTCCGCCACACGCTCGGTATAAAGGTCGTGGCCTCTGCGCTGCAAGAATGGAAGCATACTAGGGACTCATCTCCTGCACCACCCCTCTCTCATATGGACCCTCTGCAACTTGTCCAAGCTACACTGTTAGGACTGCTCAACAATGTTCAGCAGCAAGGCGTGAATCAAACTACACCAGCAATGTCCAACAGCACCGATGCATCCACGGGTCCTATTCCCGCACCCTCACTTAACCTCTCCTCGCTATTGACATTTCTGCTCTCGTTCTCGGCACTCCGTGACTGGCTGAAGATCCTTGTCATTGGTAGCATCATTGAGAGCTGCCGTCGGGGCGGCATGAAGCTCTGGTCTAGCTTCGTCGAGTCGTTTTGGCTTACCGCGTGTTTCGACGAGAACGATTCTAGCTATAGTGAGTTGTTTGCCTCTGCCGATCTCACGGCAATTCACTTACGCAACTTGCTAGATTGGATTATGTATTGGCTATCCAAGCATCCAACCTGGAGTGGGTTTTCATCTCCGCATGATATGAATCCTGCCTCGATGCTAACTCGTGTTCAATCTCAGATAAAGCACGCATGATCGATATAAGCACGCGCTCATTTGGATTGAACTCCCCGGCGGTCACAATCGACGGCGACGAAGATGAGACCGATGACGGACGGAAACTATGCTTCCTGCCCTCGTTTTCGCGGACCTATGCTCTGTGGTTTGGGCATCACTACGTCCGTGTGACACGTTCACAGGCGCAGGAGAGTGCGTACCATATGAAGGAGCTTCTCAAGGTTGAGTGAGTCACTCCTGTACCTGTCACAGAGGCTGCGGCCTAACGAATGGAACAGTATTCTGGCTCGCAATCACTCGGTGCTTAATGAACTGCTTCTAGAAGCGAAGAGGCTCTACATCGAGGCCGAAGAACACCTTATTTCAGTCTATGTCTCCGAGACGTGTGTTCTTTTCCTATTATCACGCGATCCTCTCATGAACAGTCTTTTCCAGGAGTGGAAACTGGCGTCATGTTACCTCTCGTCCTAAGCGTCCCCTCAAATCGATTGTCTTGGACCCTGGCATGAAAGATTTGCTATTAGACGATGCGAAGGACTTCCTCAGTAGCAAGGAATGGTATGCAGAACGCGGCATCCCCTTCCGACGCGGCTATCTTCTGGTGCGCTCCTTCATGTTACTTATCCGTTCCTCTCATTCTGACGATCATGGGCTTCATAGTACGGCGCTCCGGGATCCGGAAAGACCTCAGTGATACATAGCCTTGCGGGTGAACTTGGACTGGACGTTTACATCATCACCCTGTCGCGGGCTGGTCTCGACGATACATCACTCAGCGCGTTGATATCAGAGCTCCCTGAGCGCTGTATCGCACTAATGGAAGACATCGATGCCGCATTCCACCAGGGTCTCACTCGTGATCTAGACGAGGACGAGGAAGACGATGGTACTGGCAAAACCAAGGGCCACGAAGGCGAACGTGAGAAGGAGAAGGAAAAGGTTGGCACCACTGGCTCGTCTCTCAGCCGTGTGACCTTGAGCGGTCTCCTGAACGCGCTTGACGGCGTCGGTGCCCAGGAAGGCAGAATACTCTACGCCACCACCAACCGGTACAGCGCTCTCGACCCTGCTTTGTGCCGCCCGGGACGGATGGATCTTCATGTCGAGTTCAAACTGGCGAGCAAGTACCAAGCCCGCGAGCTGTTCAAGTGCTTCTATCTCCCATCACATGCCGACAGCGAACAAGCCGACCAGAAGGAGGAAAGCTCTGTCAAAGTCGAAGCGGATGATCACGACTCGGCGTACAGCAGCAGCTCGTCTCAGGCCAGTCCTACGCCTTCCGTGGACGGCGAGCAAGAGGAGAAGGCGCCCCTCAAGCTGTACCAGGGGGATAGACACATGTCGGACGGACCGAGGCTCTCGCACCGTCAAGTGTGCGCCCTCGCCGAGCGCTTTGCCGATACCATCCCGGAGCGGGAATGCTCTATGGCCAGTCTGCAAGGTTACCTGATGTCCTACAAGATACGCCCCGTCGAAGCTGTCGAGGCTGCCTCTGTCTGGATCGCAAAGGAGCGCGCAGATAAAGCCAAGAGGAGTAGAAAGGCGTCCTAGATCAAGGCAAGGGGTGACAAAACGGCAACTAATCACGCGCGAGGACCTGTCAGTCGTATCAGACCAGAGCCCGTGAAGGCTTCCAAGTTGCGAACGAACAGACGGGAGTTTCACAGGATAGGGCTCGTAACGATTGCTACTATCTTGTAGTGGACTTGTCCTGCTTTAGTGCCCCCACTGCTAGCAACGTGACAGTCTGATGTGCTGTCCAGCAGCGGAGTAGGCTACAGTTGTAGGATGTACATTAGTATTACTGAATACTAGAACGGTATAGATGTTCAGAGGTGCGAGATTAATCATGAAGCCCTGTCTGCCTCGAGTGAGACCGGCGAGGAAAGATAGCCGTGCATGTGGAAAGGGAAATGCATAACCGGGCAGGGGCTCTAAGGTAGACCCTCCTGACACGGCGGCGCTGGGCCCACGCCGGAACCCCACTGAGGACACTTGCCGGGTGCAACATAGTGGGTCCATAGTACAGTATGGACATCGGAGCGCCGACCGCGGATGCAAGATGCGATCTTGAAATGGACACCGATCACGACTGGTATGCTATATCTACAATGTGTCTGCCTCGGCTGACTCTCACAAGTCAGCCACACTCACCAAAAATGCCTCCAACCACTTCCCCATCTCCCACCACTTCGCCATCACCTCCACCTCCTTACCAATACCCTTATCGATACATAATGTCGGAGCCAGAAATCCAAATGGGTCTATTGAGCGGAGATCAGATGGCTAAGCCTGGGTCTGAATATGAGAGTAAGTTTGCAGACCTCTGTGCTCCGAAACAGGTACTGACAAAGCAACACAGCTACTCCAGATCATGAGGGAGCCAGTGGGTCCTCTGGATCGAGAGCAGAGAGTGGTGCTGAACATCAGCAGAGTGAGTGAATGTCAGTAATTGTCTGAGCAGTAAGTGCTGACCTCTTTTGTACAGATGAACAAGTCAATCACAATGCTATCTTAGCAGCAGCAGTCCAACTTGTTCAATACAATCTATCTAGCACAGAAATTCAGGTCGACAATACCCGCGTGGTGATACACAAACCGCTTGAAAAGTTAAAGATGAAAGTGAGCATTCTTTTTTATGTGAGAAGAGTATCAACTAACGGCAATTAGTTCGACTTGGTCAAGGTTATTGCCCTACTTGCATGTGTCATGGTCCCGTTCATCTTGTACTATATGTACATGATCAAAGGTCAACCACCACCACCTGAAGTGCTTTCACCATCACCATCACTCAACATCTCACTTCAACATCGTAATGAGAACCCCCAATGCCTTGAGCAGGCAGTGTAGATATTTCATGCATTACTGTCTACATTATATATATATACTACTTGTGCCACTGACCATCATGACCACCATGCCTGCCGTCTAGTGCTCCTCCTCCGTGTCCATGTAAAACTCCTCTGAGTTGGGGTTGAATGGTGTCAGCCCTTGGTTCCTCTCCACACTCGTAAGCCGGCTGTTCATGAGCAGTTCCTTGCGGTCCTTGTTCACGCCCACAATGACCTCGTCGCGCTCGCCGCGGTCGCGCCGCTCATTCTCGCGCTTCAGCAGCATCCGGTATGCGCTCGCGCAGACAATCGCGATCGCGATGTACATGTACATGAGCACGATACCATGCCCTAGTCTGTACCACGGCTTGTTCTGCCCCCGGTACTGCAGACAAACAAATAAAGGTGAGCCTCTGTATGCAACATTGGGATCGCTGACGACGTACGACATTCGAGCTCACGGCACCATTGATATTACCGAAGCTGATGACCATCGCGAGCGTGACGCTGCACTTGTAGCTGCCCTCAACGTTGTTCGACACCCACGCGATCGTGTTGGGGATGTTTGGGTAGATGCCGCAGGCTGCAAGGTACACGCCGACGTACGAGAGCGCAGCGTTGCGTGACGCAGTCAGGATGTATCTATCCCGCCACACAGACGCACGAGAGAATACTGCAGACCGTAAGCAGGCAAGCAGGGAGGGAGGAGAAGGAGGGGACATACATGTTCAGATAGCCGCGCTGCCTGTGGCGGTCAGCGTAGAACCCAACAAGGCACGTCACAATACACGCGAGCGTGTACACGGGCACCGTCAGGAGATTGGCCGGTGTTGCGGTATATCCTGCGGAGGTGCGACGGTCAGCTCAGGCATGCGACGCGAATCGATGTGCAATAGTTCTTATCGAGCTAGAAAAGGTGAAAAGGTGTACAACACAACGGGATGGTCACTGCCAAGCCACATCTTCCAGTTGCGCAGACTCTCCCAGATGTGCCGCATCTTGAGCTGCTTGCCTGCCGCGCTAAACTGGTCCTCTTCTGCAGCCATCGGACGACGATTGTGCGCTCCTCCTCGTTGAGGAATTTAGCCGTGTCGGGGAAGTCCTGAATGATTCAGCACGACGTGATCAGTCGCGAGTCCCTCAAAGATCTCAGGACTCTCAGCACGTATGTGATTCCACAGAGCAGCTTACCGCGAGCAGACCGCCGAACGCGCCTGAGCAGGTTCCGGGTCAATGTCAGTGTCAACGTCAACAACACAAGGAAGCCTTGTGCAGGTGGCAGTACGCACCGCTGACCTGTACAACAGAGCCCTTGATCAGCATCGAACACACGGATCCAGGATACGGCGCGAACTGTCAGAGGAAGATAACGCGGTGGTGGGACGTACCGTGGTAGCCGAGAAGAACACCGCGGCGCGAACGCCGAACTCTGAACGTCTGTACGATGGTTAGGAAGAGGATAGGAAGCGTACCATCATGACCCCCCAGAGCAGCATGAGAAGCGAGAGCCACAGCGGGAGCCGATGGCGTTTGAGAAAGACGTTTGAGGGGTTCAAACAGGGAATAGAAGAAGAATATGATGACCACGATGTTGTAATGTATGTCGTTGAACGTCAGAACCGTCTATGACTGGACTCGCCCACCGCTCATGTGTGGGCCCTCTAAAGCGACCATATCCTCAGAAAGTATCGTCCCATCGGATAATGTCACCCTTTGTATGCTGGAAAACGTTCAGTACAATACTTTTGCGCCCTAAACCCTCCCTATACTCACCTGTATTTCGAGTGTCTGTCCGTGTGGTTCAAATCCAGAAGCAGAGTGTGTCCACGAGACGGTCAGGAGATGTAGCACTCAAATAAGAACGGAAATGGCAGCGTCCGGTAGTCCAGCATAGACGGTCCATCCGCTGTTAGCGCAATAGTCACACACTAGAATCGTGCTGTCCTTTCAAGCATGGTCTACGCGGTCCACCCTCAGAGACTGAACCCAAAGATTCTCGTGAAGGTGGTTATGTCGTGGGTCTCTGTGCCTAAGGAACATCTTCAGATTTCCATGAGAACATTATTGGGTTCTTCCTGGACTGTGTAAGCGTCATTATACCGAAATCCGCTGCGTTGTCTATCACATCCTTGAATCATCGCCAGACCTATCCAATGTGTCAACCAAGACCGAAGCTTCAAGACAAACAACTCACAGCGCAACAAGTCTACAATTTCCGAGCATCTCGAGCGATGCTACTGTAGTGCAATTGCCATCGTCATAACGCAGACGCGTCTCGGACATTCGCGAAGCGGAGTGAGTGTGTTAGTCAGCGGAGGTTGAACCTTGTTGCGCTGGGTCCACAACAGCCCGGGCAATGCCCTGAATATATAAGTAGCTGAGCGAGCCACGCTACGCCTTTCTCTACAGACAGATATCAGCTTTTGTCGACGACTCCACCGTTAAGTTCGTTGGACAGACAGGGGCATCTGCAAAGTATGTCTTCGTTAACCAATGGCGTATTGTGGTATCCTGACCACTTTGTCCTCCATTAGATGCAGATTTTCGTCAAGACGTAAGTTGAGAGTGCAGGATGTGCGGGCAAGACAGGCGGTACTGATACCTCACCTTCATTTCCAGCCTTACGGGCAAGACCATCACCCTCGAGGTCGAGTCTTCCGACTCTATCGAGGCCGTCAAGACCAAAATCCAAGACAAGGAAGGGTGAGCAGCTCGTCCATTGGCTACCACCACACTACTCTCGCTTACTGAGCTACGCCTCACCTAGCATCCCCCCTGACCAGCAGCGTCTGATCTTTGCCGGCAAGCAGTTGGAGGATGGCCGTACCCTGAGCGACTACAACATCCAGAAGGAGTCCACCCTCCACTTGGTGCTCCGCCTGCGTGGTGGTGCCAAGAAGCGCAAGAAGAAGAACTACACTGTTCGTGCCATTCATCCATAGCACTAATGTAGCACAGCAGCTGACGGATATGATGATGTACAGACCCCGAAGAAGATCAAGCACAAGCGCAAGAAGGTCAAGATGTCGATCCTGAAGTACTACAAGGTGGACTCTGACGGCAAGATCAAGCGTCTCCGTCGTGAGTGCCCGACTGCCGAGTGTGGTGCTGGTGTCTTCGTGAGTCATTGTGTATTCACAAACACCACGCAAGACTGACTGGGATGTACAGATGGCATTCCACAAGGACCGTCAATACTGCGGCAAGTGTGGGTTGACGTATGTGTTCGCTCCTGGTACGAAGCCCCCTGCTGTTTAAGTGAAAGATTTGTACTGCATTCATGTATCTACTATGCGTACTGTATGAATACGAGCATACTTTGAACGATATAGATGTGTCGCGAAATTGACTGATTGCGGTCTCGTGTGGGAAGCTGTTCGCGATGCACTCGGTGTATATTCCTAGTACGGATACACTACTGGTCATCTCGGACGGGTTTTCCCTACTTTGCTAAGGGCTAACTGCCTTGATTCAAAAGGGGGCGGGGCACATCCCATCGTATTATGCTATTGCCTATATTTTGTGTATCTATTCGAAGCAAGTCCTCATGTGGAGTGTGATCAGATGCCCACAGTTGTCAGAGTCACTGCAAGGGTTGGCGGTCAGAATGCAGCAAGAGACCATATGATATGAAGACATCTATGGTACACAATAGTATGTACATAACCCAGCAGGCCACAGGGCCGTCCGGAAGAACAATACACTGAGATAAAAGTGGGCCCGGAGAGCAGCAAACTGGAGCAAAATAATGACACGAGATAGGTCTAGATGTAAGGAACGAGGGGTGCGGCATATCTTGGTGCGGCAGATAACAGGAGCAAGGGAATCGAATTGAGAGTCAAGAGAGCGACGCGGCAGACATGCCCGGGATTCGTGTGTGTAGGTAAGAGGCAGATCCGCGAGGGTTAAGTTCAGTGTTTGCTCGAAAGCAGGCAGATATCGAGAAGAGTTTGGCTAAGGACGAAGGACGGATCGTCGCGTCTATCCAATGACGCGCTGGAGAGCCACAGCGGAGGGAGATATGCGGGCAACGGACATGCGCGCACTGCGGTTCGGGAGCGGGCTGCCTGGCGAAACTGCGATGGGCAGAGCGGGCGGACGCCAGGTGTACAGACGGGGGGTCACAGATGGCGCGGGCGACGGCGTGCCGTAGGGCCAGGATGCCTGGTTGGGCGGCGTTGACGGTCGTGCCGGGATGGCGATAGGCGCAGACACCGTAGAGTGCTGCACGGGGGAGGGTGATGGGAGGTTAATGGGCTCTGGAGAGCGCGACCGCCTGGCGCCATGGGGTACGCGCACATACGAGGTCGTTGCCCTCGGAGAGGCAAAGCCGACGGATGGAGGAGACTGGCCTTGCCTCACCTGCATGGCCCTGTAGGTGTGCCCCTCGTCCTCACCCAGTTGGGGGTACATAAGTTCCTCGTCCTCATCGTCGCTGGCGGCGATCGCGTCTAGCGTAGCGTTCGCGTTGACCAGCGCACGACGCGCGGTGGCCCATCTCCCAGCTTCGACAACCTCCGCAAATGACGGCTCCATGACGTCCGCAAATACAGGCGTCTCCCGCCCACTTGCGCTCCCCTCGCTCGAGCTGCTGCCAATCATGTCCTCGACCACGATCGTCTCGTCTGCCCCACCCACCCTGACGCGCTCCTCTTCTGCGTCCACGAAGAACTCCTCCGAATCGGGGTCGAACGGGGTCCAGTATGTCCATCGCGCGTATGGGTCCTGCGCGCGGGCGGGCTCAGGCTCTGGTTGGCGGACGGCGGGGGAGGACGCGGCGGGGTACGTCTGGGAAAAGAGTGGTCGGCCCATAGTAATCAGTACCTGTGCGGTTGTCTTTTGAGTTAAAAACGGTGATTATACAGCGGGGTATACAGAAGAGAGAGGGGATGCTACGAGCGAGCTTTTGGGTTGGGTATGAGAGGTGGGCCAGAGGCTCTGGGGATATGGTACACGAATAAGAACGAGAACAAGGGGTCCGTGTTAGCCATGGATCGTTCGCCCCGATTCGCGAAAGTGTTCAGGGCAGGGTTCGGCCGCTGCCGAATCTCACTCCCACATTCGCGGCGCTAGCGCTGGAGATAGAACGGAAAACCGAGAGACATGAGGGAGAGCTCATTGGGGATGCTGGCCGTATTTACGCTGTTCATGCGGAGCTGTACCAACTATCGCCGCATCTGTGTCTTCACGGAGGGGCACAAGATCCGCAACTAGCAGACTGTCGCAATTCAACGGACAGCAAAACAGCAGTAATAATGTACAGCAGCACAGAAGGCTCTATGTGAGAAATACAACGGCATCGCTCGTCTCATGTTCGTCAAAAAGCCGTTTACGTAGGCACAACTAGAGCGTGTAGCGGTACCCGCTCCAGCCGTCACCCTTTTCGCGCTTCGCCTCCTCGACACTCTCAAACCGGCCGTTCACGAGCAGGTCCTCGCGGTCCTCATTCACCCCGACGATGACCTCGTCACGCTCACCGCGGTCGCGTCGGTCGTTCTCGCGCTTCAGCAACGTCCGGTATGCGATCGCGCAGATAATCGCGATCCCGATGTACATGAGCACGATACCATGCCCTAGCGTGTACCACGGCTTGTCCTGCCCCCGGTACTGCAAACAAACAAACAAATGACGGTGAGGCACTGTATGCTACATCGGGATCCCTGAGGACGTACGACATTCGAGCTCACGGCACCGTTGATGTTACCGAAGCTGATGACCATCGCGAGCGTGACGCTGCGCTTGTAGCTGCCCTCGACGTTGTTCGACACCCACGCGATCGTGTTGGGAATGTTCGGGTAGATGCCACACGCCGCGAGGTACACGCCGACGTACGAGAGCGCAGCGTTGCGCGATGCAATCAGGATAATGTACCCCGCTGCACCGACGCACGAGAACATGCTGCAGGGTGTGAGCAAGTAGGGAGGGAGGGCAACGAGAAGACGTACATGTTCAGATAGCCGCGCTGCCCGTGACGGTCGGCATAGAACCCAACTAGGCACGTCACAATGCACGCGAGTGTGTATACGGGCACCGTTAGTAGGTTGGCAGGTGTTGCGGTGAATCCTGCAGAATTGCAGCGGTCAGTTCAGGCCTGCGACGCGCATCAATGTGCGATAGTCCTTACCGAGCTAAGGAAACTTGGGTCAGCCGCGGTGAGTGCAGACAAGAGGAGCTGAGAGACACACCTGGTTGATGATGCTAGGCAGGAAGAGCGAGAAGGCGTATAGGGGCCCGTCGCTGCCCATGTAGAGGAACACTGCGCCATGCGTCCATCAACCGTACGTACACATCACAAACAGCAGATTAGGCGACTCACTGCCGAGCCACGTCTTCCAGTCACGCAGACTCTCCCAGATGTAGCGCATTTTGAGCTTCTCGCCCGCCGCGCTGAACTGGTCATCCTCCTGCAGCCGCCGGATAACGACCGTGCGCTCCTCCTCGGTGAGGAATTTAGCCGTGTCGGGGAAGTCCTGGATGATCCAGAACGACGCGATACCCGCGAGCACCGTCGCGAGCCCCTCAAGGATGAAGATCCACGCCCATGCGGGCTTGCCGCCGACGCCGTGCATGTTTGAGATCGCTGCCTGTGGGCGGTGAGATCTTAAGACCTTCAGGACGCACGTGAGTCCATGGAGGAGCTTACCGCGAGCAGACCGCCAAACGCGCCTGCGTAGGTTCCGAGTCAAACGTCAGTGTCAACGTCAACATCACAAGGAAGCCTTGTGCAGGTGGCAGTACGCACCGCTGACCTGTACAATAACAGAGCCCCTGATCAGCATCGAACACACGGATCCAGGATACGGCGCAAACTGCCAGGGGAAGATAACGCGGGCGCGGGACATACCGTAGCAGCCGAGAAGAACACCGCGGCGCGAACGCCGAACTCTGAACGCCTGTACCAACTATCGGATAATGCACACCGTCCGTCAGAGACGAGTGGGGCGTGCGAACGTGGAGATCAGCGAAGACACACCATGAGAGGTAGTAGTTCACGCCGGGAAACAGTCCCGCTTCGAAGAGGCCGAGCATCCACCGCATCCCTAGGAACGAGCGCGGAAGTGGTTATTTATACATGTGCACGGCATCGGTGCTATCGGAGGAGACGCACCTAGCAGGCCACCGTAATTGTGCACGAGCCCTTGCACCGTCTATACGGGCGAGCGTGAGTGAGTAGCACGGTGGGCAGAAGGTGGACGGGGAGCGTACCATCATAACCCCCCACAGCAACATGAGAAGCGAGAGCCACAGCGAGGGCCGGAGGCGTTTGAGAAAGACGTTTGAGGGGACCTCGAAGAGGGAGTAAGAGAAGAAGAATATGGTGAGCGCAATGTTGTACTGCGTGTCGTTGATCCCGAGGTCGCGCTCCATTCCATACAGCTGCAGGGCCCCGTCAGCCGATGCAACAGTGCCCACGATGACCGGGCGCACGTACCTTTGCGTTCCCGATGCTGGTACGGTCAAGGAAGCTAAGGAGATACAGGAAAGACAGCCACGGGACGAGGTACAAGTCGAGCTTGCGCATCAGCTTCTTCTCGTCGACCCCGCTGGTATCGACGTGCTCGTTGTATATCTTGGGCTGCACCTTCTCCGATGCGTCCGCACGCTCGACACGCTCGACGCGGCCTTTCTCGAGCGACGCCGACGTCGAGGATCCCGAGGACCGTACCCCCTCTGGAGCCGCCTGCACGCTAGACATCGTGTATTGTAGACTTGAAGCCGGGTGACGTGAGTGCGTGCGAGCTGCGAGGAAGAAGATGGCTGGGATCTCGAGGCGCACGGGGGTGTGCGACCCGGGGCCTTATAGCGAGAGCCACTGGAATGTATAACAGACTCCTGATTGTAGAATGAGCCGGGCGAACGGCGGATAATCAAGTTCCCTGATGCTGAAACGGGTAAGGTGCCGGCAGAGGTGGTCACTTGTTCATTCGCGGGCACTGTGCATATGTCTGATGACGCCTTGTTGATTGTCGTCCAATGTCATACAGGGTCATTAGCAGCGCGAGGCTGACGACTGGCTTGCGTAGAAGTGTGTTCAGAGAGCCCCTGCTGTACCAGCGAATGGACCACATCGTATTCCAGACAATAAACGAGATCGTCGGCGAGGAATATGGGGTAGCTGGGGTAAGTGACGCTGGCGTGTTGTGCAGATGGAGATCAGTAAACAGCCGTAGGCAAAAGTAGATCGGCGTAGGCGCTTGTACGATAACCTCTCATCATCACTTGACACACTCTTGACACTGCCTTCACCCCTCTTCTGCATTCTGCTCGAGTTTGGAAAAGTGCTGCGCAAGTGCAGTAGCGTGTGTTTTTAGCTGGGCTCTCTCAGGCTACAGTCCACCACAAGACGCAAGCCACAATCTGACTGTATGCCAGGCACCCCAAGGAACTAACCAAAACACCACGTTCAGCTCGTGATACTAACCGACGTCAACGTTGCGCTTGGTTGTCCTCAGACGTGGCCTCACACGCTATGACCGACGCTGCCTCACACGCTATGACCGACGCTGACTCACAACCTACTTGCCAGTTTTTGGTTCCGGGAGGAACGAGATCTGTCTTTTCTGGAGAATTGGTGAGCATTGAACGCTGTACCTCGTGCATTGACCATTCTTCAGACTGTCTATCGCTAAACACACCGGGGACGCCTCAACGTACTGGTGTCGCTCGCATATGAATAAATTAGTCCTGCCGCCTCAACGCTGAACGCCCGGAAATCGCACAGCAGAGAGCTTGGATGTTGCATTTACTGTAACGAAACCTGCTCACTTGTTGTTCCGAAAGGTCGCAGCCCCCAAGTAGGCATCGCCGACCACCATTTTGTTCCTCGACCTCGGGTCGGAGGCATCGACGCTGCTTCAAGTGCACCCGCAGGCCCGGTGAGCACTTCTCTCCGGAATTCAAACGTTCACAGGTCGCATCTTCGACTTGGCACGACAAAACCCCCCACTGCTCTCGTGCTTTGGGCCAGCATCGACTACGACGAGCCCTTTAGCTGACACACTTAAGCAGTCCATAGCAAACTCCCTTCACTAGCCCACTGTGTTCGCGCAACAACTGCCACACATCGCGACACTCGTCCTACAGTACTGCGATACGCATCTCGATCGCCGATCATGTAGCGACACCACTAACCCTCTCTCCGCGGCCTCCTCGCGCACTCTCCAAGACTAGATCTTCAAAGTGCGCAGCACACGAGCAGGCCTGGTCCGCCGGTGCGGGATGTGCCTCCTTGTCGGGAGAGCGAAATGAGCGAAACAGGTGTGCCTATCTTATCCAAGTGCTTGGTGGCTCATGGGGCACAGCGCATACTGTATCCCACCGAGGCGCACGCTGCCTTTAAGTGCTTGGACAAGAGCCTACTGTACAGCGTGCTGCCAAGCTCCTCAGCAAGCGCATTCGGAAATAATATCTAGCAGACCTAACTACAACTTCCTAGATCCAGCTTTACATCCAGGTTTTCCACCAAACACCGGTTTTAAAATCCTTTTGATGCGAACTCCAAGGCGCAAACACGCAAGGTCAATCGCAATGTCGCCTGCCGGCGTTGGGCTTCGTTTACAGATGTCGTCAACTCTGTGCAGCGTTTATGATGACTGTATAGCGTTCACTTTCGCGCATTTACCCAAAACAGTGGCGGACGGTGCAGCGGTATGTACAGAATTGCTCATATCAGGCTACGGGTGGTCGCGGAGGGAAGCCCTGGCCGACATGAGGATAGGTGAGTGAGGAAAGCCTACGATTCAGCTCTATCCTCCTTGGGATACACACATTCCGTTTAGGCACACAAGTATGCAAGCTTAAATTTCTCGACCAAGCAGCCCTGGAGAGCCCAGGAAATCAATATTGAGGTCAGCATATTGTGCTCATGTACGTCGCAATTGCGATCCTGTGTGCGATCGCGTATTGGATGCTGTTGAAGCGCGAGCACGACCGACGTAACCGCGGTAAGCGCGACGAGGACGTCGTGGGCGTGAACGAGGACCGCGAGGACGCGAGGACGGTGAGGACCTGCTCGTGAACGGCCGGTTCGCGAGCGTGGAGAGGCATACAGGTGCGGGATCGACTATCATCCGGCCCCTTTGTAGTCAGCTACGGAGACTAGGAGAGGCACCGATTTATAACATACCAGATGCCGTTCAATCCCAACTCGGAAGAGTTCTACATAGACATGGAGGAATACTTCAGGGCAGGTAGAGCAGATAATGTCATTGTAGTCAAGGATGTAGACAATAAAACAGTGCCCTCGTAGAAGGGGGGAAAGCAACAACACTTCAGACAGTAGTTATTGACGCTTGGGGAGATGGTACAAGATCACAGATGCCACTGCTTATGACAGCAAATGCAGCAATCTTGGCCAAGAAGTTGAGCTAATCACCCTTAGCTGGTAGCCCTCTCATATAGGACATACTACTCACTATCATTTGTGATTTATGTCGTCCCACTAGCACCAAGCTATTATGATCAAGATGAACTTCCGTACTGGGGACATATACCGAGTGCCCCGCGAACAGCTTCCCACACGAGACCGCAATCGGTCGATTTCGTGACACATCTATATCGTTCGAAGGAGTCTCACATTCATACAGTACGCACAGTAGATACATGCATCCAATACAAATCTCTCACTTAAACAGCAGGGGGCTTCGTACCAGGAGCGAACACATACGTCAACCCACACTTGCCGCAGTATTGACGGTCCTTGTGGAATGCCATCTGCACATCCCAGTGAGTCTTGTGTGGAGTTTGCGAAAGCACAATGACTTACAAAGACACCAGCACCACACTCGGCAGTCGGGCACTCACGACGGAGACGCTTGATCTTCCCGTCAGAGTCCACCTTGTAGTACTTCAGGATCGACATCTTGACCTTCTTGCGCTTGTGCTTGATCTTCTTCGGGGTCTGTACATCATCATATCCGTCAGCTGCTGTGCTACATTAGTGCTATGGATGAATGGCACGAACAGTGTAGTTCTTCTTCTTGCGCTTCTTGGCACCACCACGCAGGCGGAGCACCAAGTGGAGGGTGGACTCCTTCTGGATGTTGTAGTCGCTCAGGGTACGGCCATCCTCCAACTGCTTGCCGGCAAAGATCAGACGCTGCTGGTCAGGGGGGATGCTAGGTGAGGTGTTGCTCAGTAAGCGAGAGTAGTGTGGTGGTAGCCAATGGACGAGCTGCTCACCCTTCCTTGTCTTGGATTTTGGTCTTGACGGCCTCGATAGAGTCGGAAGACTCGACCTCGAGGGTGATGGTCTTGCCCGTAAGGCTGGAAATGAAGGTGAGGTCGTCAGTACCGCCCGTCTCGCCCCCAATGTCCTGCACTCTCGACTTACGTCTTGACGAAAATCTGCATCTAATCGAGGGAAATGCGTTTAGGATATCATGATACACCATGAATTAACGAAGACATACTTTGCAGATGCCTCTGTCTGTCCAACGAACTTAACGGTGGAGTCGTCGACAAAAGCTGATAAAAGCAAGCGGTTGTCGCTTGATCTGTTGTGGGTCGAAAGTAATAAGGTTCAACCCCCGCTTACTCCGCTTCGCGAATACCCGAAACGCGTCGCGTCGCGCTGTCACATGTTCGAGGTCACACGTATTGCGCCACACTCCAGACGCGTCCGTCTGACCGACTCGCCACTTGTTCTCAAAGTCGTAAGGATTCACGCTAACTATGCAGCTTACAGAAGGCGAGGACATTATGATGGAAGAGGAGGCTGTCCCTCAGTGGCCGTCGGCGAAAGGCAAAGGGAAAGCAAGGTTGGAGCAGACCGACCCTGCACCAGAAGCAGACAACTTGCCGTGGTGAGTGCATAAGCAGCGCGTCAAGGGGTCTCTTGGTCATTGTTATCACAAGGGTTGAGAAGTACAGACCGGTTACTTTGGACGACGTTGTATCACACAAGGACATTACAACTACCAGTACGGAGCCACAAGCATGCTCATGCCGGCCTTCTGCTGACTCAACCTGCACTAGTCGAAAAGTTCATTGAGAAGAATCGGCTTCCGCATTTGTTATTCTATGGCCCACCAGGTACAGGAAAGACGTCAACTATTCTGGCGGTGGCACGGCGAATATATGGACAAGACTTCCGCAAACAAATCCTAGAGGTATGGACTGCTGTATGCTTGTAATCGTTATTCTCCGCTGAAGAACGAGAACCAGCTGAATGCGTCAGACGACCGTGGTATAGATGTCGTCCGAGAGCAAATCAAGAATTTTGCCGAGACGCGTACTCTGTTCTCCAAAGGCTACAAGTTGATCATACTCGATGAAGCGGACATGATGACGACAGCTGCCCAGGCAGCTTTGCGACGTGTGATCGAGCAGTACACAAAGAATGTGCGATTCTGTATCATCTGCAACTATGTGAACAAGATTGTCCCTGCCATACAAAGTCGATGCACTCGCTTCCGTTTCTCTCCATTGCCCATGAGTGAAGTCGAGAAGAGGCTGAGCGGGGTCATTGAGGCTGAAGGGTACGTCTAGTCTGGATCATAACTGCACTGTCTTGAATACCCAGACTTCATATAGAGTTAAATTAACGGACGATGGTCGCAAGGCGTTACTGAAGCTTTCGAAGGGAGATATGCGACGAGCGTTGAACGTCCTTCAGGCTTGTCACGCTGCTTATGACCTGACCGGCGAAGCGGAGGTATACGATTGCACCGGGACGCCACACCCTGCCGACATAGCGACTATCGTCAACTCGATGTTCGCGGATGAATTCACGACATCATATAAGAGTATGCACCACTGTTCGAGTTGGCGGAACCGGGCTGACTGTTAGTGATAGTGATATCGACGCTGAAAACTGAACGAGGTCTGGCACTGCAAGATCTTCTGAACGGGGCGTATGAGTATATCGAGGAGCTTGAATTCAAGCCTCACGCTCGGATTTACTTGTTGGATTCCCTTGCGACTACAGAGTAAGTACTCGCGCATATCTTCCTTCTCTACGTGCTAAATGTAGGCCTAGACACCGACTGGCTGCTGGTGGTAACGAGAAGATTCAGCTAACAGCTCTGCTTGGCGCATTCAAGAATGCTGTCGAGTTATCAGCACGATCTTGATTTCTTGAATGTCTGTTATTCTCCCTGCTCGCTGTGCCATTGCTATCGCTTGTTCTATCGTATGTTCCTTTTCCCTATTATAAATCCCTCGCGATTTTGAGTCGACGCCCAATATCTATCGTACGACAGCCTGACGTTGTTTCCCGGGAGTTGGTTCCTGACCCCAGTGGGAATCGAATTGGCTCACGCATTCAGCGAGAATAAATGGGATTATCTGCTCATCCCGGTTTTTTGGCCTGGATATCACCATACTCCAAGTGTTCTCAGAATCGATGCTTGGTACTCGACGTTGCGTGAGACGGTTTATGATGGGCGACTGAAGTAGTCCATGTCCGGTGACCGCAACCATAGGTGTAGTATCACTATTGCCAGGATGGTCATCATTCTTAGAGATAGAAAGTGGGCAGTCGGGACATACCCTGCTAACGCCCCCATGATCTCCTCGAATACACGAAGTGTGATAAAGCCTCTCCACTGAATGTGCGCAACGTTAGCGGTCTGAGAGCCTGGTGGCGCTTCGTAAACCGCAATGTAAGGATCCGGATTGTCATGACTCTGCAATCTATCAAAACCTTTGCTGCAGCGTATTGACATTAAAAATATTGTTTGTGGATTTACCTTTGGGAGCCGAGACACGCCATGCCCACCCACTCAAATAAGGCAGACATCTCATCCACCCAGTCCTCCCGTTCATCTGCACTGGAGGGTCGCTGCGTGATACTCACGACCGGGACGTATATATGCTGCATTATCCTCACGGTAGGTTGCATGATGTGAACCTGGCCTGCTTCATGCGAGTCCGACATGCCTGGCCCATCGTAGTCGTATACGACGTCCCATCGCCCCCTTCTTTCATCCCATGTTTTGAAGGCGGTCCTGAGCTTCGGGGAGAGTTTAGATAGTTCTTCGAGGGTGAAAGAAAACCCTGTATATGACATCGAATGCGGTCAGACATAGTGAATGATTGTGACGCACAGTGTACATCTTTATGTTGCTTCCAAGGCATAGCAGTACCCGTCTTGAAGAACCTCTGGTACGTCTCTGTTCCCATTGTGAGCACCAGCCTGTCCTCGTCCAGACACCACGCATCGTTGTCGCTTGGCCCTGGCAGACCAACTCCAGTGAGAGCCCTGAAAGCTCTAAAGAGAGGTGTTTTGTTCGGCGAATAAAAGGATTTAGAATGATGGACAGTTGCGTACGTAGTTCCAGCTTCTCCCTGAATGGAGTGAGCACGCGAACGCATCTTCAGCGCGAAGTCGATGAAGTCGTACAACTTCCAGTGTTGTCGGTGGTATGTAAAGGCCAGCTTGCTCATGACGTTTTGCAGGTCCGAACCTGGTGACAAGGGAAACACGACATCTATCTGGACACAAATTTAGCTATGAGTCAAAGTATTGGTATCGACAGATAGCTATTGCGACCTGCTGGCTGAAGCGAAGCGGAGAGCCGTACTTCTTGTCCACTTTTTCACCCAGATGAGGTAAAAGGTTGCCAGTGGTATAGACCACTCGTTTAGGGGCTGGTGAAGGTATCTTCATTTTGCTAGGACGCGTAGATCGAACCTATGTTCTTGAAACGAGCACTGGCAGAGCGGTGGCGAAGGGCGTGGCCACAGTGCTTCGTGAGCTTAGTTATACAATGAGTGATAGCCCGAAGCTTGTACTTACTATCAGCTTTTAATGTGCCCACGTCAGCTGTAGTGATGGAACGAGTTCAAGCCAGAATTGACCTTCGCACAGAATTTGTGTACACTCGTAGGTCCCAAGTACAGTATGGACGCGCCGCTGCTTTACTCGGACACAACATGATCACCCCTTCCACGTCATAGCATCCGTCCCCATCCTTTCTGCTCTGTTCCCCAACTGTGTGCACACCTTTTTCCTTCCTAAATCCCCGCCCTCGTCCCATGCTGTCCTCTCATTATCGAGGAATCAAATTTTCGACTTTAGTAAGGGCCTCCGGCTTCAAACGCTCTCCGACGGCTCGGAGGATGATGTCCTCTCTTCCCGAGTTGCAAGCGGGCAATATTCAGGTCATCGAAACGGTCGCTGCGTACAGAGAATGGCGCAGGAGGGCGTATGAGGAGCGAAAATCGGTGGGATTTGTAGCGACAATGGGCGCGCTGCACGAAGGACATGCCTCCTTAGGTGTGTACAAATCTTAAAGAGTCTCATGCACACGCTTTTCTGATCACATTCTCTCGGACATCACAGTGAGAAGGTCGCTAGAAGACAACGACCTTACCGTCGTCTCCATATTCGTTAATCCAGCTCAGTTTGCCCCTCATGAGGACCTTGCGACCTACCCGCGTACGCTCCCGCACGACCTCTCGGTCCTGCGCTCTCTGGCGGTGACAGCACTCGCCCCTCTTTCGCCGGAGGGCCTGCCAGTGACTCGAACGCCGAACGCGGTGTTTGTTCCATCCGTGAAAGAGATGTACCCGTCTGGCATTTCGCAGGACGTAGGGGATCAACGCGGGACATTCGTGGAGGTCAAAGGATTCAGCCACCAGATGGAGGGGAAGACGCGCCCGACGTTCTTCAGAGGGGTGGCCACAGTTGTGACAAAGCTGTTCAACATTATAGAGGCATGGTTTCCTATGGAGGTCAATTTGGGACGAGGCTGAGACTGCCTCCGTTTCTCATGCAGCCTACCCGAACATATTTCGGCCAGAAGGACATCCAGCAAGCATTGCTCCTTCGTCGGCTTTCGCGCGATTTACTTTCATCGCATCCGACCCCAGAAAACCTGCGTATCGTGCCTACTTCGCGGTATGCTGCGTTCTCTATTCCTTTCCATAGTTATTGCTGACTGAGACAAACTGCCTCTACTCAGTGACCCCATAACAAAACTTGCGCTATCCTCGCGGAATGCGTACCTAACACCATACGAGCGCACGCATGCCGCGCCTCTCCTCCAGGCCGCTCTCCAAGCCGTCCGATCTGCATGGGAGGACCGTGGGCTTTCAAAAGGGCAGAGCATATCACTCGCACAAGACCTTGTGACCTCGAATGCACAGCAGCTCTCCGAGGAAGGTCTTCCGGTGGACATCAAACTGGATTACATCGAGATGAACGATCCAGAGACATTTGACGCGCTCTCGGACGATGTGACACGCTCAACGTGGGAGAGGCACACGCCACGGAGGCCTGTGATCCTAAGTGGGGCAATGTGGGTAGGTAAGAGCAAGACGAGGCTCATTGATAACCTCGTGTTGGGAGATGCAGAGTCTGTGGGTATACTGTCGAGGTGATTTATGGGAGATTCTGTATTTAAGGTTAGCTGAATGATCAAATTCTCTTTATATATCACTTGCGAAGCTGGTCTGGTGGTGATGCTGGGTTATGCGTGTAGCTCAGTCTGGTAGAGCGCAAGTCCGACCCACTTGAAGGCGTAGGTTCAACTCCTATCAGGTATAACCCAGCATCGCCTTTTTCCGTGGCTGAAGAACTGACAGTATGTCACACAGGATGAGATCCATAGCTCCTCAATGAATGTCATTATCGAGGTGCACAACCGGCATTCACGGCGGAACAAATAAAGCAGTTTGATTGCAGTACTTCATAATAGTGGGTACGTACGGTCTACATGAGACATACATAATGTCCTGGCTTTCGTTGGTCCTCGCGCCACTCGTTGAGGCACCAAGCCTGCTCGTAAAGCAACTACAAAGGGAACGCACCGTTGGAAGTACTGACCGAAGAATGACCGCTGACTGCTTAACAGATTCATGATACCGTCCCGGTGATGGTTGTGGTAAACAGGGCACGAGGGGAGAGCGTTTTGATTTTGGGCTTCAGACAGCTAGCCGTACCTCATATAGACCCTTTTTTACGGCGCACCGTGCTGGCCAGGGTTACCTCACTACACCGCCAGGACAGCTGCTGCGGTCTGCTTCGCGCGTGGTGATGCGAGCCATAAGGGAGCCATAAGGAATACGTACGAGCTGCATTCACATTCACAACTTGGCCAGAGTGCTATCTCGAGGGACCCGAGTTGCCGCTTGTGGTGGTGGCCGCAGGAGACCAAGAGTGGCCGAGGTCAACTCGTGCATCTGAAGCACCGGTAGCATAGCCTCCATAGCATGCATGTTTGGAGGTCGGAAGGGCAAGACAACCTATGCTTTTCCGGTGTCGGCGCCGTGCTGACAACGATGTTCGGAGGCAGTTCGCGAGCCTGAGTTGTGGCGAGATGATGGTTCGAAGAGACCGCGAAAGGGAGAGCTGTCGTCCGACTTGCACAAACCGCCGGCTACTTCGTCTAGTCACCTGCCACATGCATCCGTCAGTGAACTGCATGAAGGTGCGTTGCAGCAAGACGAGCATAGCGTGGCCCAATAAGAGAAAGATGGTTGGGACAAGGATGATTTTGATGAGCATGGGCACACGATCAACAGCAATCGTACCACGTAAATAAATCAAACAAATCTCGTTCGACAATCTTAAATTCGCGCTATTTATTATCCTCAGCCTCGACCACTCTCTTGCCAGCTCACCCCCTTCCATCCCTCTCTTCTCCCAGCCGTCAGACCCATCCCTCTCACCGTTAAACACCATGACCATCCCCCTGAACGGTAGCGCCCACGACCTCGACTCTACGCCACGTCCCAAGGATGTCGGTATCCTCGCAATTGAGATGTACTTCCCCCGCAGGGTGAGTAGAAAGGGAATCAATGCCACGAAGCAGGTTGCTAACCCAGTTTGCACCAGTGCATCTCTCAAGAAGAGCTCGAGGAGTTCGATGGCGTCTCCAAGGGCAAGTACACCATTGGTCTCGGACAAAAGTTCATGGCCTGCTGCGACGACCGCGAGGACATCAACTCTTTCCTTCTGACCGGTATGCTGAGCCCTACTCCACTGCTCTTTTCTTCGCCTCTAATGAAGCTTAACAGCTGTGCACAACCTTCTCGAAAAGTACAACGTTGACCCCAAGTCCATTGGTCGCATTGACGTCGGAACGGAGACCGCCGTTGACCTGTCGAAAGCCTCGAAAACTTTCCTTATGGACCTGTTCGCCTCGCACGGAAACACGGATATCGAAGGTGTCGACTCCAAGAACGCCTGTTATGGTTCTACCGCTGCCCTCTTCAACGCTGTGAACTGGGTCGAGTCCTCGTCATGGGATGGACGTAACGCTCTCGTCGTCTGTGGCGACATTGCCATCTACGCTGAGGGCTCTGGACGACCCTCCGGAGGCGCTGGTGCTTGCGCTATGCTGATTGGCCCCAACGCCCCTCTTGTCCTTGAACGTGAGTGTTTATATAGTGCCCGGCGAAAGCAATAATACTAAATTTTATTTTCAGCCGTACATGGTACCCACATGGTTCACGCATACGACTTCTACAAGCCCAAGCTCGATTCCGAGTATCCCGAGGTTGACGGACCCCTCTCCATCACCTCTTACACTTCCGCCGTCGACGCTGCTTACTCTGCATTCAAGAAGAAGCACGCGCTCAGGGCGAAGAGGGCCGGCAGCGAGGCACCCGCCTTCTCACTGGAAGACGTCGACTACCCCGTCTTCCACAGCCCGTACGGCAAGATGGTGCAGAAGGCGCACGCCCGTCTCGTCTGGAACGACTTCATCTCGAACCCGACTCACCCGAAGTATGCCTCCGTCCCCAACCCCTCCGCCGTCATCGAGCAGGACTACAAAGCCTCCCTGCTCGACAAGAACCTCGAGAAGACGTTCATGGGCATCGCGAAGCCCCAGTTCGACTCTGACGTCGAGCTCGGCATGAAGTGCTCGCGCCGCTGTGGCAACATGTACACCGCCTCCCTGTACGGCGGTCTCGCCTCGCTCGTGTCGAGCGTCGAGCCGAGCGAGTTCTTGGGCAAGCGCATCAGCATGTTCGCGTACGGCAGTGGTCTCGCGAGCAGCTTCTTCACCATCAAGGTCAAGGGCGACACGACCAAGATCAAGAACGAGCTCGACCTCGTGAACCGCCTAGGCTCGATGAAGGTCGTGCCGTGTCAGGAGTACGTCGACTCGCTCAAGCTCCGTGAGCACCATCACCTCACGAAGTCCTGGGCGCCGTCTGGCTCTGTGGAGAACATCTGGCCGGGAGGCTACTACCTCGAGAACGTCGATGGCAAGTTCAGGAGGACGTACCTGCGCAAACCGAAGGATACCGTCGTTGCATAAGTCTCGTCGTTTCAGTCCTCGCTGTCTTGCTGCATCTGCTTTCCCTTACCATTGGCTCGCACTGAAATATAGATATAACATGCAACTCGCGTCTGTACAACTAGTATAATTCTACCCATGGATGCATATCATGATAATACATACCATTTCAAACACGTTAACGCTGAGAGTGAATTGCTTGAAGTGTCATAGGGATCGTACATATTTGCGGAGAAAACGCACCTATACACCGAAGGTGGTTCGGGTAATTTGAAAGTGTGGCACAACTGTATTTCGAAGAGGATCTGGCATGAATTTGTCACAATGGCGTGCATATGGCATATCAAGGTGCTCTCCTTTACAGTAGTGGGTTCAAGTAGCAAATAAACACTGCTGAGCGTTTTCAGCACCATCACATACAGTTTTGGTTTTCCATCTTCACAAACGATTTCGCTACTCAACTTCGAGGCAGGTTCCAGCAGAATATTGCTATGTTATTTATTGTGTAGTAGTACATGTAAAAACAACAGCTCTAAAGTATGTACAGGAATATGAAGCGCTGTTCAAATGGGTATGAGAGAGTTTCAGTGCGGACTGGTCGTTCAAATTCAATAGCCAGTACGAAGTTACTATACGAGGCTTACACCGACTTCACGTCGAACGACGGCATGCCACAAGAAGCAAGGACGTGCGCGCACTACCGTGCGTCGCAGAGCACAAGTACACAAAAACGCGCAAGGACAATAGATAAGAAGCAGCGGTCCCGAGACGGCACAACAACAAAAGGAAACACAAAAAAACTGTTCAACGCCAGTACCAAACGAACGTCATGCAGCAGTGAAGAGCACGTGAGGTGGGAAAAACAGGGAACAGGACAACGCTTTGAAAAAGGGCACAGAAGAAATGAGGGAAAAAAATGAGTTTGTCAGATGATATGATATTGCACAGGTGAATTAATTGTGACAGTAAGTATACCGGTCAACACTTCGACAAGATGGGTCAAGAGACGTTGGGTGGTGAGAGAGAAACGGATGACAGGGAGAGGGCGGAGAACAGGGGGAGAGAGACGGGACGAGACGAGACGATATAATAATAAACCAAGTGCGGATGCATCGTGTTGGGGTGAGCGTGTAGGGGATTGTGGTACCGAAACATATATGCTTGATGGGGATGGGTGCGTGGCGGAAAAAAATGTGTGAGCGGTATGAGTGTGAGTCGGAGTGATGCGTAAGGGGGCAAAGGCCGGTTGCGCAGGGATGCAGGAGACAGTGCGGGGGCTACAGGTATGCAGAGGGAGGGAGAGAGCAGTTGGTGGTGTACAGCCGAAGAAACGAGAGCTGGCTAGGGCAACAAGTCGGGGGTGCGAGAGAGAGGGGGGAGGGGAGAGAGGCAGGGAGGAGGATGGTATGATACAACGCGTATTCACAGCATATAATCCTACACCGCGTTCCATATGGAACCGAGGAACCCTCGCGCCTGCGCCACGATCTCTGCAGCGCGGCCCACCAGGCCTGGCGGTGGCTGGTGCTCGTCCGCGACGACGACGACAGCGCGCTCGGGACTTCGGACCTGCTTGGGTGGATTCCGCGTCGTCGGCGAGCTGGGTGTAGCCTGCGCTTCGGACGGCGAGGTGACGGGTGCAGAGGGGCGGGACTTGGGCGGGGTGACGTGTAGCTGGATCGCTGGTGGGTGGTGCGCACCAGCGGTCGGCGCGGGGGAAGACGGCGACGGCGACGGCGGATGAAGTGCGAGCGCGCGGACGGGCGAGTTGGCGGGCGTGGGCTGCCTCGAGCGTGTCTCTTCCTCCTCTGGTATCGGCGAAGGGATGGCAAACGACGGCGCGACGCGCTGCTGCGGGACCACAGGCGACCGACCCCGTCTATCCTCCTCCTCTGGCTCCGGTTTCGCCGTAGCACCCGTCGCTCCACTGGCAGTAGACGACCCCGATACCGACGACCCCGACACCGACCGCGCAGACGACGGCAACACCGTCTTCTCCATCACCGGCGAGTATCCACTGAACTCATCCCTCGGACCCCTAGACGGCGACCCCACCAAGCTCGGCGGACTCAGACTATCCGCAATCCTCCTCCCCGTCCTCTCGCGTCCCCGTTCCTCCTCTACAGGCCCCAACGATCCCCTTCTCGACGCCCTCGCCCCTGCACCCTCCCGATCCCGACTCCCATACGACCCATACCCCACTACCCCGATCCCAATACCCACCGCAGAGCCCGTCGGCGATATGCTCCCCAGCGGCGAATTCGTACCTCGACTCGAGCGCGAGCGCGAGCGTTCGCAGTCCGACGACGAGTTGCGCGTCGACGAGCGGCCGCGGGACTCGGAGCGCGAGTCGCTCGAGAACGAGAACGATGCTGTCGTCGTCGTCGACCCGCTTGTAGGGGAGTACCCGGCTGACCGCCCGCGCGACGATACGAGCGCGGCGTCGGACGGCGAGAGGAACGCTGTAGCCTCCGGCGGGGAGTCAGGCGAGGTCGGCATGTGCGTCGCGACGCGCGGTACGGACACGGGGACGGCGGGGCCGTTGTGGATGTAGGACACCGCGAGCGGGATGTCATCGATTCGCGTGTCTGGTTTCCGCGGCATCGGCAGCTCATGTGGCAGCTCCGAGTCGCTGCTACCCGTCGACAATTCTTCCCGCTCCTCCGTCGCACCCGCCACTTCGTTGACGATGATCCGTGGACTACGCGACATCGGCGTGTGTCCTGCGCTGCTTGGCACGTTGAAGAACCGCGAGTGGACGACGTCGTCCCTTCCACCGGGGTCATCCTGTCGCTCAGACGTACTTCTCCTGGTAGCCCGCACATGTGAACGTCTAGGGAACTCCTCGCCGAGGTCTGGTCCGCCGAAGTAGTCGTACGCGTCCTCGCGCAGCTCTTCGTGCGACATGGGGGACTGGAAGACCGGAGCCTGGCCGAAGAACCCTGAGAGGTTGCCCTGAAGGGACGTCTGGCGTGTGTTGGCGAACGGCAAGCCGACAGTGGGCAAGATGGGTGAACTGTCTGCTGAGCGGGAGGCGAGGGGAGATGTGGTAGCGGGGGCGGATGATGGGGTGCCGACGCTGAAGTATGATTCGCGATGGTGGTACACGTCCTCTGTGCCTATATTAGGCGTGCCAGGAAGACTATATATGCTACCCGACGGAGGGAGGTACACGAGTTCGACCTCCTTCTGCGAGCGCATCACTCTGTCTTCGCCGATACTGGACAGATTGTTGCCGACACCGGTGCTCTTGAGTATTGTCGGGGCTATCGGAGCGATCGTCATATGTTCGCGGTCGACGGACCCTTGTCGGGTAAGCGTTGGTCTGCGGGTGGTCTGTGCGCTTGGCGGACTTGTGGTGCGCATCATGGGCACTCGTTCAGATCTTGACGAAGACGATGATCTTGACCGTCTCGAACGGATCTCAAGCACCTCGTCCTCTTCGTCATCATCCGAGTCCGACTGCTGCGCATCGCGGTTGCTGAGGTAGAATGACGGGTTCTGGTCCTCTTCCTCAGTCTCGGCTTCAGAGCCTTCGCTGAAGCTACACAGCAGAAGGTTCAGTATGGGCTAGATCGTGAGCGAAAAAAATTAATGACTGACCCTCCACCGTATACCGAGTCTGAATAGAAGATCGACGCAGACTGCTTACGCTTCGGCTTCTCGATAGCTATGTACTGCTCCACAAAGGTGTTAAAGCTGATATGCTTCTTCTTCGCCCCAACCCCGGCAACCTCCGTGCATGATATAGACGCCCCACTCAAGTCCTGGCTGCTGCCAGTCGAGTTGGACGTTGTGCTCGACGTGGCACCTGATGTCGAGCCTGTTGCGTCAGTTGGCTGCAGCGGGAACTCGGGTGAGAGTATGCGCGGTGGTGACTCCTTCCTGAACGCCCGTACTCGGGAGCTGATGTGTGTGTCCGACTTGGTGTGTAGTAGCGGCGGGCGCGCTGGCTCATCGTCGTCCTGGATATGACTGATGTCGTTGTCATCATCGGAATCCGAGCCCTCGCCGTGGAAGAAGGGGCTTGCGGGGAGAGAGAGGAGCTGGCTGATGCTCCGTCGTTTGAGGATCGGCTTCTTGCCTGGGGGTGGTGTGGCAGCCCGTGGACTGCGTGATGTGTCGACGCTGCCCGGCCGATGGACTGGGGATGGATGCGGGTCGTGGTGTACTGACTTTGCCCAGTCTGAGCCTATGTGTAGGGGGCCGTACAGCCATGTTACGTCCGAGTCTTTCAACCTGATGGAAGTGCGTCAGCAGGGCTGCGGCAGGGACGAACAAACCGAGAGGCGCAGAGAGATACGTGGGATTTGCAAAAAGGTCGCAGAGGATAGAAGCAATGTAAGATGAAGCGATAAGGGGAGATGGGAGGGGATCGTAGATAGCTAAAATGAAGGGGGCGGGTGGAGCGCAGAGGCTGATTGAGAGACGTACCAGTTGAGAGTCTCCGGACTAATCGTCTTGAGCTTGTTGCGCTGCTTCCACCAGGTGCGCCAGCTCGCGTTCTCCAGTCTTGTGCCGTTTGCAATAGCGTTCTTCTGGCGGGTCATACTGCGCCACGACCGCCAGACGTCTTCTTCTCTCCATTCGTGCGACAGATAGTCGACCTGGCCATCGGGCTGGGTGGAGAAGGATGTGTCGTCGGGGACAGCGTGGTTGGTGACGGAGACGAGAAGGACGGGGAGGTAGCTGGTGAGTGTTGCCGGGACGGGCATGGTGGGAGGAGGAGGAGGAGGTGGTGGTGGTCGCGGCTCGGTCGCTCGCGAGGAGAGAGTAATGAGGACGGGCGCCTTGGCCGGAAGCAGAGAGGCAAGTTAAGAGGGGAAAGAGACGACCGGAAGAAGGAAGGGCGGCTTGTTCTGTTGGAGGTCAGGCGGGGCAAAGGTGATGCCCTCCTGGGTTGAGCTGTGCCGGAAAGAGGGAGGGCCAGACGGGGCACGGGCAGCTCCCACAGGCTGTGACTACCCTGTCGAGCGCCAAAACGCGCTGCAAGCTCGGGGGTTTTGTGTGATTGGGTGTGTTGGCAGGTCAGAGGATACTCAGGTGTGCGGTGTGGGCGTACAGACGGGTGTGGTCGACATGGGCGGGGGCGATGGAGGATGGAGGAGAGAGAAAAGAGGAGGAGGAGGTGCTGGAGTGCGCAGAACGACGATTAATCGCTGTGAGTGAAGTGCGCGGTGGGGCCGTCGGTCTCTCATTTCCTCCAGTCGCCCGCGTCCTTCCGAACCACACGTGATCTCCCGCGCCGGCCGCTTCCATCCCGGTCCTCTTTTGCCATCCTCAATCGAATCGATGCGCGAACCATCCTGCGACACCAATGTTTTTTTTTTTACTTCCGAGCCGTGCAAGTGCCGTGCAGTAGCCTCGCAGTACCGTAGCAGCCTTTCACTAACACAGACATCGCTCGCCACCGCACACGACGACGCTAGACCGCCGCAGACCGCACCCGACGCCCTCGCGACACATGGCGCGTGCCAGCTATCCAGCACTAGCGGGCTGTACCTCAGGGTCCCGTCGACAACCCACACCCGGATCTTCATCCGCTCACCCGTGCAATCAATTTATTTTCCATGTTCCGTTCGCAGGCCTGCCTCAAGCTTTGAACCGCACCGCGGCCAGAATGACTAAGCTGCGCTGCGACCACCACACAACGCCGTCCGTGCAGATCGATGTCTAGTTCGCTTCTCGGCTGTGTCTGTCGAACAAGGCCGCCGTCACCGTCACCGTGCTGCAGGGTAATTTCGTCATTTTATTCTAGACAATGTCCGTCGAGCTGCGCACAGCACGCAGCCGTGACTGCAGTCCCCGTTCTACACCGTTAGCATTGGCGCAAGAGCAGGACGTGCGCTCTACCCTACACATACAGTACGTCTCTGAATTATTGCCAGCAACATGACTCGACCTCGCCTCAACTACTGTATGCACACGCCACCGCTTACCCCGCATTCCCCTCCCGATCCCAACTATGACGGCGTCCGGATTCCACCTAAATCGCAAGGGGGCCAGGAACCTCCCCTGCACGCAACGCTTCGTGGCTGCTGCCGCCGGTTCAGCCCCAACCACCCACCACAATTTTACGTACAGTACCCCTCGCGTAACCACACGCCCCTCCAGCCAGCCCCAGTTACCCAAGTTGCCACCACGTCTGGAGCGACCCCCGTCAGTTGACCGACGCTAGATCCTCGGCGCCCGTGTGCAAGTGGCCTATACTGTACTACTATATCGCACCCAGACGGGTTGGTGCTTGGTGCACGTACCCCGCATACTCCAGCCCTCCGACATCGAACCGTTCTCGGTGAGTGGATTTTCCTCAACGCTGGCTCGTCGCGCGGAGGAGCGTGGGGTGCTCCCAAGCATGCTCATCACGCGCACGGGCTTGGCTGCAGGTGGTGCCCCGGGCTCTGTTCGCGAGAACGTGTGGATACTGCAGTACTACAGTACATGCCATATATGGACGCTCTGTGGCCACTTGGCGCGCGCAATCACTGGGTCTCATCTCCGAGTACAACGAACCGCCTGTAAGCTGTTCGTTCACAGCCTCTGCGTGCGTCAAGAGAACATGCATGTGCATTCAGACATGAACATACCAGCCTCGTGTCAGCTCCCACACGTCATTGCGCCCGTTCTGCGCCCACCGCTACGCCACGCACTCATTCGCGTCCGCGTCCGCTCTCATGCTCATGCCAAGGTTCAAAGATCACAGCGCGGGGGCGAAAGGCAGGCTTACGACATCCCGCGCCCTTCCCCGCATAACGCAAACCAGTGCATGCTTTCTCTTCCCAGGGCCTGCACGCACGGACGCAGCAACGAAGCATCGCGGCATCTTCTCCTCTTAACGTGGCATGGAAATGAATCCAGTATCACCTGAAATCCAATCTTCCAACTACCGTCTGCCGTCTGCTGCGCCGCGGTTGCCCCTCGTTACAGCCCATTCTCGCGTCCCTGCCACCCACGCCCACGCTGCAGTCCACGCTCTACTGTATGCACCTGCCTATCGACTATCGACACGGCCACCCGGATCATGCGCGCGCACCTCGTGACCCCTCCTTCCTTCGCCGAGCGGGCGGGCGTTGTTGTGTTGTTGTTGGACGGTTTCAACTTTATTTTTTGGTCGCGGATGGACGGCGTTGCGAGACAAGCGGGGACCGCTGTTCGTGACCGCGGATTGCATGATCCGGCTGCTGCGCTAGTCCCAAGTCGTGCACGAGCGGGCTCGAACGACGCCTCGGTCGGGGCGCGGTGCATGTGTTATTTCTTGTCATGCTCAGATGCAGATGGCAGCCTGGCGTGCATGCTGTCCATCGCGAAATGACCAGGTGAGTGGGTCGTCGCCCCTGCGGACAGACGGACAGACGGATGCAACGCACACAGGCACCCGTCGACACATCCGACATGGGATATAGCCAGAAATGCAGGGTCGCAGCACGAATATCTAATATCGAATTCGGTCCAAGTTCCCGCGCTGCGTTACCCCGCCTCGCCTCACGTTACCCCGCACTATGCCATACTCGTCGGCCTGCGCGGATGTGCTGGCTGCTCGTCCTGCGCATGCGGTGATGGAGACGTCGGATTGGGGAGATCCCTCCCAGCCTCTGTTGATCGCGCGGGGCACGTTCCTGCTGCTACTGAATATCCTCTAGTGTGGTACGCATACAGTACTGTACAAATATCAACGGTGTTTAGCGTCGCAGCGGAGATGAGGTGAGAACATCCTTCATGTTCGTGTTCCGCCCACCGACATTCTAACGCGCAGTGGCGTCGTGTCTCGAACTCTTCCTCGCGCAGCACCGAACCGAACCGAGCCGAACTGAACTGAACCAAAGGGACCGCGTTACATCACCGGGCGCCGTCCGCAGCACGGTCCGAACACGCCATGCTGGGATGTGTGTGTGCCTGTGGTTCGATCCATCGAAGCTTCGAAACCGAAAAAATTTCCTCCCTAGTGCTTCGCGAAAATCATTTTCGTCGTCAAATTCGCTCGTGCAATGGGACGGAACAAATTTGATGAGACGCGGCTGGGCGGAGGGAGTGCATGCCGAGCGTCGCGGGATGTATTTCTGCGACTCGGCCGCGGCTCCTGTGGATGTTGCTGCCTTCGGTGTGTTCAAGTTTTTATTCACTTGCTTCAAGTTCCTTACCAGGTACTCCACCTATCTTATCGCATCTCCCTGACAGACATGTCAAGACTTGCCTGGACCGCCGTGTGAGAGCACCCACATAGTTCAGCCGCAACCGTGCCTCAGAACACGACCCTCAGTCCAGCTGACCGTTCCGTCCGTCTCGCACCAATCCAGACAGTCTCGGCTCTGTACCTGCGCACAGCGGATGCATCGCTCAATAACGATTTCCTGGAGTATGCTCGGGCACAAAGATAGAGCACTAACGACTGTCGTTGCAGGCATTATGCATTATCAAGTGTGCGTCGATCGCGATCGGGGTAATGGAGAGGGAAGCACACTTGGCAGCGATCGTTCCCGCCGGGTGTGATAGCCTCGTCTGCGTCTGACACGGTGGCTGCAGCTCCGGGTGCGCATGCAAACGCGACGTGCGGACCTGATATCTTCACAGCGGCCCAGTCGTCGCGGGTGCACACTCGATAGCAAGCGCATCGTCGGTCACCAGTGCTTCGCCAACCTTCTCGTTCGACCTCTCCAGGACACCCGAGTCGCTCAACGATTAGGAGCACCCGCTGGTCCTCGGTCCTCCGCCGACCCACTGCACTCGCCGCGGCACACCGGTAGAGTCCTCGATCAGCTTCAAACGTCACAGTGCCCCGAACCTCCTGACCGGATATTGTGTCATCTCAGCGGGTGGCTCCTATCTCTGGACCCAAGCGTGCTGGGTAAGACTAGAACTGGGTACTTGCAGATGTGCGTAGGCGTGGAACGATAGCGCTGTTGTACTCACCCGGGTGAGTCTAGAATAATACACCAGCACGTGAGCTCAGAGAGTGGGATCTGATGACATAAAGATATAACGATGAGCAAAGGAATCAAATCATCAGAGGAGAATCAAGAGAGCGACACGCCGAACAGGCTCGAGAACCGTTTGTGTAGGTAATAGGCTAGGCTCGTCCACAGCTGTTCTCGCTGCTGAATTCCTCACCGAGGAGGAACGCACGGTCGTTATCCGGCAGCTGAAGGAGGATCACCAGTTCAGCGTGGCAGGCGAAGCAGCTCAAGATGCGGTACATCTGGGAGAGTCTGCATGACTGGAAGACGTGGCTTGGCAGTGAGCATCCCGTTGTGTTGTCCGTGCCATGCGGATCGTTGACGGACGCCTGGCGTAGTGCTCCTCTATATGGGCAGCGACGGACCCTATACGCCTTTTTGCTCTTTCTAGCTCGGTAAGGACTATCGCACATCGATGCGCGTCACATGGCAGAGTTGACTGTCGCACCTCCGCAGGATACACCGCAACACCGGTCAATCTCCTGACGGTGCTCATGTACACGCTCGCCTGCATTGTCGGGTTCTACGCCGACCGCCACGGGCAGCGCGGCTATCTGAACATGTACACCCCCTCCTTCTCCTCCCTCCCTGCTTACCTGCTCATGCTCTGCAGCATGTTCTCATGCATCGGTGTGGCGAGATATATCATTCTGATTGCCTTGCGCAACGCTGCACTCTCATACGTCGACGTGTACCTCGCAGCCTGCGGCATCTACCTCGAACATCCTGAACACGATTGCATAAGCGTCGAATAACGTCGAGGGCAACTACAAGCACGGCGTCACACTCCCGATCATCAGCTTCGGGAACATCAACGGCGCCATGAGCTCGAATGTCGTACGTTGTCAGCCATCCTGATGTTGCATACAGGCCGCTCACCTTCTTTTGCTTGCTTGCAGTACGGGGGGAGGACAAGCCGTGGTATAGGCTCGGACACGGCATCGTGCTCATATACATCGTGATCGCGATCCTATGTGTGATTGCGTACCACACGCTGCTGAAGCGCGAGAATGAGCGGCGCGATGAGGTCATCGTTGGCGTGAACGAGGACCGCGAGGACCTGCTCGTGAACGGCCCGCTTACAAGTGTAGAGGTACCAAGAGCTGACGCCATTCCACCCCAACTCACAGTGGTGGTGGTTGACCTTTGTTCATATAGTACAAGATGAACAGGACCATGACACATGCAAGTAGGGCAATAACCTTGAAGAAGTCGAACTAATTGCCTTTAGTTGATACTCTTCTCACATAAGAAAGAATGCTCACTATCATCTTTAACTTTTCAAGCGGTTTGTGTATCACCACACGGTTATTGTCGAACTGGATTTCTGCACCAGATAGGCTGGGTTGAACAAGTTGGACTGCTGCTGCTAAGATAGCATTGTGATCGACTTGTTTATCTGTGGTACAAAAGAGGTCAGCACTTACTGGTCAGACAATTACTGACATTCACTCACTCTGCTGACGTTCAGCACCGCTCTCTGCTCTCGATACAGAGGACCCACTGGCTCCCTCATGATCTGAAGTCGCTGTGTTGCTTTATCAGTACCAGTTTCGGAGCACAGAGGTCTGCAAACCTACTCTCGTATTCAGACCCAGGCTTAGCCGTCTGGTCTCCGCTCAATAGACCCAATTGAATTTCTGACTCCGACATTATATATCGATAAGGGTATTGGTAGGGAGGTGGAGGCAGAGGTGATGGTGAAGTGGTTGGAGGCATTTTGGTGAGTGTGGCTGAATTGTGAGAGTCAGCCGCAGACACATTGTACTTATAGATATAGCATACCGGTGGTGATCAGTGTCCATTTTGAGATTACATCTTGCATCCGCGGTCGGCGCTCCGAAGTCCATACCATGGGCCTACTATTTTGCTGATCGTTCCCGCCGGGTGTGGTAGCCTCGTCTCGTCTGACACGGTGGCTGCAGCTCTGGGTGCGCATGCAGACGCGACGTACGGGCCTGATTTCTTCACAGCGGCCCAGGCGTCGCGGGTGCGCACTGCGCAATCGATAGCAAGCGCATCGTCGGTCACCGCTGCTTCGCCAACCAGCTCGTTCGACCTCTCCAGTACACCCGAGTCGCTCGACCATTAGTAGCACCCGCTAGTCTTCTGCCCTCCGCCGACCCACTGCATTCGCCGCGATACGCCGGTAGAATCTTCGATCAGCTTCAAACGTCACAGTGCCTCGAAACTCCTGACCGATTATTGTGTCATATGCCTGCGGGTGGCTCCTATCTCTGGACCCAAGCGTGCTGGACAAGACTGCAACTGGATCTTTGCATAGGTGTGTAGGCATGGAGCGATAGCGCTATTGTACTCACCCGGGCGAGTCTAGAATAACACACGAGCATGAAAGTCAGCCCAGAGAGCGGGATGTGATGACATACAGACGCAAGGACGAACAAAGGAATTAGAACAGGAGAGGCTCAAGAGCGCGACGTGGCGGACAGCTCGGAAACCGTGTGTGTAGGTGATAGGCAGGTCCGCGAGAGTTTGAGCTCACTGTTTGTTTGAAAGCTCGTTGATTTATCACTACATCACTCTGGCTCCTTGACCAACACCTATCATTTCCCCCAACCAGCCGCATCTGATCTTTGCCGACAAACAGTTGGAGGACGGCCGTACACTGAGCTCCTATGCCACCCAGAAGCAGCCCACGCTTCAGTGTTCCCGCATGGTGGTACCAGGAAGGTCAAGACGTCAATCCTGAAGTGTAAGGTCGACTCTAACGGCAAGCTCAAGCACCTACACCGTGAGTGCCGACTACCGAGTGTGGTGCTGGTGTCTTCGTAAGTTGTTGTGGTTTCGCAGACGGCACGCAAGACTCATTGGCATGTACAGATTTTGTTCCACAAGGACCGTCAATACTGCGGCAAGTGGGGGTCGACGTATGTGTCCGCTATGGGTACGAAGCCTATTGCTGTATAAGTAAGAGTTTGGTGTTGCATCCATGTATCTGCTGCGCATACGGTATGCGAGCATGCTATGAACGATATAGATGTGTCACGAGATTGTCTACGGTGCACTCTACGGACACGCCGCTAGTCGTCTTGGGGGCGGATATACTGTAACAGGCAACTTAACAATGTAGACCGATCGCAGTCGGTACTGCATATATTATGGCCAGCCGAATGTGATCCTTGCCCACTGTACCCACCGCCATGTCCTCGAGATACACACAGGTCCCAACCTCCTCACCATCTCTCGCGGCATCGTCACCGCCTCCTCAACAGCCAGATCAGCCTGTGGTGTTACCAAGCGGAAATACCCAGGCCAAGTCCGGCCCTGGGCAGGGTAGGTTTACGAACCTCTGCGCTCAGAAACCAATACTGATATTACAACACAGCCCTGCCAGTTCAGGGGGGAGCTGGTAGATCAGCTGCATCAAGGGTGGAGAGTATTGCTCAACCTCGGTATAGTGAGTGAGCATCAGTAATCATTGAGCAAAGCACTGACCTTCTGCCTGCCGCAGATGAACGCATCGTTATCAATCACGACACTAATCTACAAATGATCCGACTTGTTCATTCCGACCAACATATCACAGAAGTTCATTTTGATCATGACAGTTCGGAGCTGGCTGGCGACTTACAGTTGACAGTGAGTAGTGTGTCTTATGTGAGAGGACTACCAGCTAAGGGTGATTAGCTCAACTTCTTGGCTAAGACTCTCGCTGCTCTCGGAGCTGTGTTTATTGTTGTGGCCCTTGTTATCTGGTACATTAACCGCCACTAGCTGAAGTTACTATCACTGCCACTCAATATCTCATCTCGACATCATAATGAGGGGGTGGTATAGATATTTCATTGTATGCATGATGCCCCTGAGCATCTAAGACCACAATGTCACAACTGCTTGATTCAGCAGGGTCCAGTGTAGATTTATTGGCTATTTCATTGTACTGCACTGCATCAATCCTATGTCATATCTATCTATCAAAAGAGTCGACAGCGAGTCCTCACACCAAGCCATACATACATCAACCCCCACTGCTCATCTCCAACAACGCCTCGATGCTCTTCCCCAAGTCCCCGTCATTAGCCTGCAAGACCAGATCCATAATCTCCGCATCCATATCCGGGAAAATCTGCTTCAACGTCTCCCGCGACGCCGCCGTCGCGTTCTCGTGCACCCTGTCGATCTCGTGCTGCATCCCCGCGATGTCGAGCTGCGGCGTGGCCGCGCGCGACAAGTCGCCGCCGGGCGAGGGCGTGCGTAGCGGAGGGTGGAGCAGCTGCCCCCGCTCGGCATGCAGGAGGTTCTGCACGCGCGCGACGGGTTGTGAAGGTCCGATAGCGAGTGCGCTGTGCGTGTGCGGGCCATGCGGGCGCACGGGGGTGTCCTCGGGCTCCCAGTCTGACGGGGGATTCGAAGACGGCATCCGGCGCACGCGCGGCTTGTACGGCGTGTGCTGCTGTTGGCCTGCGAACGACGCGGACGCGTCGCCGGTCGCTGGCGTGCGCGGGCCGTGCTCGCCCTGCGGGTAGGCCTCCCTGGCGAGTTCGAACGGCGAGAGGGCGGTCAGGGACTCTTCTGCGCCCTCGAGCACCTCGTTGAATATCCGCCCGATGGCGGCTAGTGGTTTCGAGATGGTGTCTCCTGTCTTCTGGATTAGCCGTTTCGCGTCTTCGCTGATTGTTTGCGCGGGTGTGGGGAGCGCGAGGGGCTGTGCGGACTCTTCGCCTGTGTGTGAGGAAATTTGGGGCAGTGATGTGGAGGACGAGGAGGCGGGGGTATTGGTGTCGGGTGTGTATGTTCCGGGACTTGGCAGGCCTTGTATGGCTTCCTCAACGTTCCTGATGTAGTGCGATTCAGTACAGTTTGTGAACGTTGAAGGACTGCACCTACTTCTCAAACTCTTCCTGTGTGATATTGGATAATGATGTGTGGTCCATGGTCTCGATAAATGAGACAGCTCCCATCTGCGGATTCTGGCCTGAGATAACCTAGGACAGGAGCACGTATAGCTAACGTACCAGACTCGAAAGATAATAGCCTGCTTCACTCTGCAGCTTGGCAGGATTTCTGAACCGATTAATGAACCTGTTCCGCCAACATTCAATACCGCGTCTCATCCGCGCGTATACACACCACTCACTCGATATTCGAGAGCAAATGCTCCGGGTTCGCCTTCAGCACGACATAAATCAATATCGGAATGAAGCTGTCCGCGCCCTCCTCTTTGCGCAAGTGCCGTATCAGACCTGCGCAGCAGCGTGTCTGTCAGCGTGCCATTCGTCCTCGGAGCGCAGAATGGCGGACCGAATATGACCTTGCAACAGTTCAGTATACATATCAGCTTATCCCGCGGCGCCTTGTAGTGGTTAACCTTAAACAGTTCTACGGGTGGCATACGTTGTCAGAATGCTGTTATTTTTTCGCGGGGACGGATATACCTTGTTGGGCAAACATAAGGAACCCTTCGCGTCCGTGCCCTTCTGGGATATCAAGGTGATGGGGTTCGAGCCATGAGAACAGAGCTATCCTCTGTTCGAGGACACGATCCCGTTCAAGGTCGTCCGCTGTGACAGGTCTCGGAGGGATCATCCGTGCTACTTGAGGGATAAACGTGCTGAGGAGTGCGACCCTAACGTCGATTCATTGAAGACGGTGTACGAGCGGATACACGGCACTTACTAGTCGTATAAACGATTCATGACAAGCTTTTCCATGCCCTCCATCGCGTTCTCAAACTCGGCATCGGAGGCATGTTTCCAGACGTCCGCTTCACGCATCTTTACTGAGATGAACTATCAATGGGGACGTATGGTGAGAGTGGGGTGCTTCCGTAAGACTCGGATAGCATACATTCAGGAAATCATTGATAAGCTTGACCTGATCGCCGACGGTAAACGTGCGCTTTGCAAAGTTGCTCAAGAAGCTAGTTCGAAGTGAAATTCACATCCAAAATTAGGTGACACAAGATGGTGCTTGACGTACGAGCGAAGGTATTTCGCCACAGGCTCCGCGCTCTTCACCTTCATCTGCTCCAAGAACCTCTGGAAATCGAATTGTGGCGGGTCGCCGTCATTACTCGTCGGCCTTGTTATCGGTGTATTCCGCCCACTGTCAACATTCAGAGGAGTAGCGGGATGAGACGGTGTACGAGGCTGCTGCTGTTGAGACGCGAACGAAGACAGAGTACTAGGCGACGGGACAGCGGTTGCCGTGTCCAACGACCTCGGTCTCTGACGTACCGCTGTCAGAGGCAGAGCGAAGGTTCTCGCCAAAGCCGCTAACGAGGGGAACGACGCCATCGGCGACGAAGGTCGCGACGGTAGCTCTCCCGCCACATTCTTCGCAGGCACCGGTGGCGGCTTGCTCTCATCCGCTGGTGGTGGCGGTGGCGGCGGATGCGAGTCGGACGTCTCCCATGCCTCCTTGGCAGCTTTCTCTTCGTGGCTCGCGAGTGGATCGAACTCCTCGAGGATTTCTTGCTTCGCCGACAGTGGCTGTGGTGTCGGTTCTGGCTCGGGAGTGAAACCAGACGCGGCGGACGTGTCCAGCAGCGAGAGATCAGGTATCTCTGGGGCGCGTCCTACATGCGCATTGTTGTCTTGTGATTTCGGTACGTCGTCTGATGATCCCTGCCACGGATTGGGTTCTGTCTCTTGTATGGTCGGAGGATGAGATATGTGAAGCTTAGAAAGGGAGTCGTCGAGGCTGGCTTGCGGTGGGGTGTCTTGCGTAGACATTACCTAGAGGAATTGAGAGGGTGTACCACAGGATGTACGTGGATAGGAGGGTATGAGAGACTGATGAAGTAGGTCAAGACGAGAGATGATTGAACGCGACGCGCAGCTATGACGCCCATGATCTGGCTGCGCGCTTGCGCAGTCGGTTTGGTGTTTCCTCTTTCCATCATCTCCCGTGGTTTGCTGCTTGGTCTGAACGAACTTCGAACGAATTACGCACGCATCTGTGCTGTACTAAACCACCTAGTCACGAAGGCCTGTAGGCAATTGGTCGTGCAAATGCTCTCTTATGTCCAACAGTGTCTCAATGGAGCGGAATGGGTACATCAGTCCTACCCCATTTTGAGGCCGGTGGACTGCAAGATGTCACGACCAGGTCACTATAACGGAGGACGAGATATCTCACGAGGAAGAATACACGGCTGAATCTGCAGACGTGCCTTGTACTCACAATATACGTGTCCCGACCATTCAATGCCGCTGAAACATACTGCAATCATGTACTAATTCCGCTACAACGTCGTTACATCAAAGTGTTATATCCTGGAACGACTCTTTGCAAGCATTGTATTACGCTGATCATATCTGTTGCCTCTTCCCATAAGCTAGAAGCCGCCTTTGAACCCACCAAGCCTACCGCGACTCCCTCCATTCCCCGCCCTTCCGGAAGGCTACTATCATTGCACCCCTGACCATGCCTCGCAGGCCTTATACGCCAGAGCCGCAAGCCCCTGTCCCTTTCACAGCTCATCTCCCAGCTCTCAACATTGACAACTCGACCGCAGATTAACTCTATGGCTTGTTTCACCCGCTCACGTGTGGCCCCAAGAGCCACACGCTCCAGACCAGAGACTTCGAATTCTGCTTTCACCGACCCCGATGCGGACGCTGTAATCACTTCTGCGGACAACACGAAATTTCGAGTCCACCGGTATATCCTCGCAAAGGCTTCACCAGTGTTTGAAGGGATGTTCTCCTTACCTCCAGTGCCGTCAACCTTGGAGGGCGGACAGACCGTCTCAGGAGAAGAGGAACTTCCGGTCATACCACTCACCGAACCAGGCCGGATAGTCGAGCAACTCCTCAAGTTCTGCTATCCGTCATTAAACGGCACGGTCCCTGACTCCCAAACGCTTCGCCAACTCTTCTCCGCCGCGGACAAGTACGAAATGACGGGTGTGACCATGCAGCTGACGGCCGTACTTCGCACCCGATTCCTCGAGAAGGAGCCGAATCGCGCTTATGCCCTCGCTTGCATCTACGGCCTACGGGAAGAAGCAAAGCTTGCAGCGAAGTGCACTCTCAACCAACCCATCCCTGGGCCAGCGCTCTCGGAGTACCAGGAACTCTCAGCAACGATGTATCACAAGCTCGTGGTCTACCGACAGAAGTGCATCGACCTCATTCACCCGTTATTGGACGACTGGAACTACAAGGTGTGGGGCATGAGAGAAGTCTCATGGACAGGGACGAATTGCAGCAGGTGTCTTGGGGCGGGCAAAGTGGCGTTCTGGTTTGCAGACCATCTGGAACGCACGAAGGCAGCGTACATCGCTCGACCGCGAGGTGCGAGTGTGTCGTCGACCAAAATCTCGCAAGACACAGTCAGCAAGCACTTTACCGGTGAACCCCAATGCTCCTGCTTCTCGAAGGCCCCTATGCGCTTGATTGAATTCAACGAGAGGCTGGCAGCAGTGCTAGAACTCAAGATTTCTGAGGTGTGTTTGCGCTTCACGGCCGGAGGAGATACAAGGCTGACACGACTTGTCTTCAGATCCCTTTTGATTATGCATCTAGGCGATAGACCTCTTATCATCGCCGGTCATCGACATCTGAGACCATATGTGAAGCTTGTGTACGTATTTGCGTCGGAATAACTTGTATATCCAGTATCATCTTCGGCTGAAGCAGACTTCGTTGTATGTTGTGATGAGTTGCGATATCTCGGACCACGGCCAGGCCATCGCCTACTAAGCACGCCCTCGCCGCGTTTCTCCTTGAGCACGATAATTACGTGAACGTTCGTGTGGTTTACTTCGTCGTCGATGATCCTGAGCACGTTGGACGACGAGGGCAGGCTAGCTAGCCGCAAACTGCCACTGTTTACCGAATTTGTCGAGACCATGCGTCATGATCATCGTCTTGTCCAGATCGCTACAGATAATATTTAACCGCCTTGCGCTGGCTCGCTCCAGTGCATCCCCACTCTCGTTCCTACCCTCACGAAACATGTCTTTTGCAGTCAAGGAGATTCAGACAAAGCCCTTCGACGGCCAGAAGCCGGGCACGTCAGGTTTGAGGAAAAGGTCGGTCCTGAGCCACTCGCAGCAACGCGTCCGAGATCGATGTACTGACCCTGAATTCGAAGGGTGAAGGTGTTCCAGCAGGAGGTCCGTACGCGTCACCCACGTAGCACTTCCCTCAGTGACTGACGACCCCCCAGCACTACACTGAGAACTTCGTCCAAGCCATTTTCGACTCTGTAGACGCAAAGGGACAGACGCTCGTCATCGGAGGTGACGGTCGTTACTGGTCAGAGGAGACCGTGCAGATTATCCTCAAAATCGGCTCTGCAAACGGCGTGACCAAGTTCATCATCGGCCACGATGGTATCCTGTCCACCCCTGCCGCGTCGAACGTGATCAGGAAGTACAAGGCGTACGGTGGTATCCTCCTCACCGCCAGCCACAACCCCGGAGGACCCGATAACGACTTTGGCATCAAATACAACGTGTCGAATGGTGGACCCGCCCCGGAGAACGTGACGAACAAGATCTATGAGAAGACAAAGACGATCTCTTCCTACAAGGTCATCGAGCAGCCCGCCGTCAACCTCAACAAGGTCGGCACGTTCAAATACGGCCCCACGGAAGTCGAGATCATCGACTCCGTGAAGGACTACGTCGAGCTGCTCGAGTCCATCTTCGACTTCGACCTCATCAAGTCGTTCCTCGAGATCAACTCTGAGAAATTCAAGGTGCTCTTCGACGGCATGCACGGTGTTACCGGACCCTACGGCCGCGCGATCTTCGTCGAGAAACTCGGTCTCCCGGCGTCCTCAGTACAGAACGCTATCCCCCTCCCTGACTTTGGTGGAGGACACCCCGATCCCAACCTGACCTACGCGCACGAGCTCGTGGAGAATGTGGAGAAGAACAACATCGCGTTCGGCGCGGCTAGTGACGGCGATGGTGATAGGAACATGATCTACGGCAAGGGCGCGTTCGTCACTCCCAGTGATAGCGTTGCGATCATTGCCGACTGGGCAGAGGAGGCCATTCCCTACTTCAAGAGCGGTGTGAAGGGTGTCGCTCGTAGCATGCCCACGAGCAAGCAGATTGAGTACGTCGCCAAAAAGAAGGGCCTGACTTGCTACGAGGTCCCGACTGGTGAGTTATCCGCGTAAGAAGGGCTGTATACCAGAGTGCTGAACTTATGTCAGGATGGAAGTTCTTCGGCAACCTTATGGACGCTGGCAAGCTGTCCATCTGTGGTGAGGAGTCGTTCGGTACCGGCTCAGACCACATCCGTGAGAAGGATGGTGTGTGGGCTATCGTTGGTACGCAAGCTTTACTTCTCGACCCGCAAGTTTCTGACTTCTCCATGCAGCATGGCTGAACATCCTCGCATTCGCCAACAAGCAGTCACCCAATGAACTCATCGGCATCAACGAGCTCCTCCAGAAGCACTACGCCGCCTACGGCCGCTCCTTCTTCTCGCGGTACGACTACGAGGAGGTCTCATCTGAGGGTGCCCAGAAGCTCGTCGACACCATCAATGAGCACATCTCCAAGAGCTCGCTCACGGAGACCACGCACAAGTCTGCGTCCACCGGCCAGTCGTTCACCGTCAGCTCTACCTCCAACTTCGACTATACTGACCCCGTCGACGGGAGCGTGTCGAAGAACCAGGGCCAGATCATCCAGTTCTCGGACGGCAGCCGAGTCGTGTTCCGTCTCAGCGGGACAGGCAGCCAGGGCGCGACGGTCAGGCTGTACGTCGAGCGGTACGTTGCCGCTGACAAGGGTGTCAAGGAGCTCAGCAAGGATACTGCGGAGGGTCTGAAGGGTCTGATTGAGGTCGCGCTGGAAATCAGCAAATTGAAGGAGTTCTTGGGCAGGGAGAAGCCGACTGTCATCACGTAACTTGGAAGGAGGATTGATTATATGAAACGGAGGATATTGGTACAATGTATAATACATGAAACTGAATGGCTTGAGTGTAATGAAACTCGATAGATCAAGCTTCTCGTGTGGTTCTGTGTTTCGTGGGTGGCGAACAACACGCTGCATTGTCGTTTCTAGTACGTCATGCCGTATTCATATGAGACGAATGAATTCCAACAAACGATTTGGTAGTTCAAGAAGGTCGGCGTTCTACGCATATTTTGTACAATGGGTCTGTATACAAGTTACATGAAAGAATAACTTCGACAGCAAGAGATATGGTCTACAGCGATGGCTCCAATAAGACACGGAAAATTTATACAATTGTCCAAGTGCAGTTTGATGGAAAAAGCTGAAGTCTTCAGCGAACTGAAAGCATGTAGCATGCATGTTTTACACTTCCGTCCTGCATCTGTGTATAGCTCTCATCAACAAACCGATCCGATTTCACCATGGACGAAGCATAGCTTACCTCTGGTACGGCACACGCTACCCACACCTCGCCGCCAAAGATCAGCGCAGGCTTTGAGTTATGTGTCCACTGCAGTTTCGTCTCGCGATACGGCAGCCAAGTCACAACGTCCTGCATGAAGATGTCACCACGCTTGATGAGCGTCGCTTGGCGGATTATGACGCCCTTTCCTGGGATATGCGGGTCGGGTTCTGGATGCGGATGCGCACTGACACCGGTCAGGAACTCCTTGAGACTGCGGTGTTTCCGCGCCACGACTGGTCCACGCTTACGTGAGTACGTGGGTGGGGTTACAGCATGTCCTGCGTGCTGGAGGTCCCGCGCGATGTCGACGGGGTTGAAGTCGAGCATGGTGAAGTCGGGCAGGACGAACTGCCAGCCGTAGCTGCTCGTGATCATCCGCGAGTGGTCGATGAAGCAGCGGCTGTTCATGGGCCCCCAGCGGTCCCAGGGGATCGACCGCACGCCCACAGCGGGGTTGTAAGACTTGATGGCGGAGGTGATGGCGGAGGCGGGGAAGAGGTGGACGACGCGGGTGAATTGGGCGTTGGTGACGTAGATGCGGGTGACAAATACGAGAGCGTCGGTGACCTGACGAGTGAAAGGGTATGTGGCGGTGTTGCCTGGCATGAGTCCTCCCCCCGAGGAGCCAGTCACAAAGCCGTTCCCGAGAGAGGAGTACTTTGGGAGGACGTCGGGGTAATGGTATGTGGCTACATGGTGAAACCGATGTTTGACGGATTCGTCTGCTGAATCTTGCGACAGGAGAGGAAGGATGATGTACACCTCGGTCACGAAGTGATTGTTGGTCATGACGTGTAACAATACGCAGAAGTCTAGGAGGTGCTGGGAGGCGATGACACCACCTGGCTCAGTAGTCTGAGTTTTGGTCTGTTTCGTACGATTAGCTACCGTGAGTGAGGATGAGGGCAGACAGACTCACAGAAATGACGCGCATATCGGACATGTTCAAGAACGTGAGGTTGATGGACAGTCTTTCTTGTGGGTCCGGGCCCGCTACTCTAGCAATACACACGCCCTCACCCTTCGCGCCTATCTCTACTTCGCGCCAGACGAGGTGAGAAGGTCCATCGAATGGGATAGTAGTCACCGAATTAACGTGACCATCTCGGATAGATATTGTCCAGATTCTGGTACATCAAGCATTAGTACTGCACATATAAATGTCATATCAGAGAAATCACATACACATAGTTCTGTCCGCCGTCCGAACCGCGCGGCTGTACGTCCAAAAGCAGAGCTACACCCTGAGCAGGGTCGGCAGAGGCGCATATAAAGGAGAAGGGGAACGAATGCGACCATTGTTGCACAGTCGGGGTGCCATCCAACGACGATTCGAGCAAGACACATTGAAGTGCATTCCACTTCGACGGTTGGGAACCTGTGACGGCCTTGCAACGTATCCATAAATTGTCGTGCCAGCTTATCTGTTTCAACTGTTCAAACGTTATCGACCAGGGAAAGTCTGTAGGTTGCCACGAGCTCCTCGGGTTCTTCCAGGACTGGATCTCTTGTTTGAGAGCCTCCAGGCGGGGACCGTTGCCGCCTAGCGAACTGTGGTCGTTATCGTCCTCGTAGCCAGCGACATAGAGCTCAATTTGATACTGTGTTTGAGATGAGCCGTCAATGGCGTCTCTGAAACGCTTGCATACCTGGCGCGTACATGAGATGTGGTGATTACACGATGATGCTTTAAAGTTTACTCACAGAACGGCAGCGAACGAGGTCGGGTGCCTGCAAGTACGCAAATACGCGTAAGAGTAGCTCTACTGGTAGCGTGGTATCGTCTGGTTTCGTATATCCTGTAATATTAGCGGACTGGTTGTTCTTCTCGTTAGCAATCTGCTGGGACTCGTCGTGGTGCCATTTCAAGGCGGGCTGGTGCCTACTGAGCAAAGATCGAAATGCGGAGAGGTTTCTCATGGTCGTTCAATGAAGGCAGTCATACCATGTGAAGCCTTATATACCCCAGTGGTCGAGGGAGGCGATGTACATTGACAGTCGAAAGTGGTATTTGTGCGCGTTGGCAACCGTGCGCTAAGGATTCGGGATGATCTGACCCTGGGACGCCCAGCCGATCTCTTTTGGACTTGCGCATCGCATTGCAGTGTGCACGGCCACCGATTGTCAACAAGCACATTATAACGCAATGAGGATGCGGCATGGGCTATTTGGCATTCTGGATAGAATTAGTACTTCCAGAAGCTGTCATCCAGTAGAGGCCCTATAGAGGGCGAGGTAAATGTTCAACCAAAGTTGACACCAGGGCCCAAACCTTGTTGAGGGCCGCGTCATGTTCATTTCCCTCTGCCAGATTATAATACGGCCTCTTGTTGCTTATCGAGATTGACGCGAACTTACCACAAAAGCCAGTAAGATAGGCAAGTCTTTGTGGTCTCAAGATCTACACATCCAATCTGAGTAGGACATACCATCCCGTCGTAGGCTGGAACTTGCTATGCTCTTGCTGTCGCTGCCCTGTCAGCTGGTTCGACGGGTCAAAACATGTGGCCGGAACGTATGAAATGGGAGAGGTTGTTTGAGAAACACCTACTCAGGGCCCAAGGACAGCCAACGCCTCCTCATTGCTGCTAGTTTAACGGATCAACGAGTGCTGTACTTGTTGATCCGTCATCGCGATTAGGATATGCCACGTGAAGAGTGACTGCTCGTGTCATTGTGACATTGCGCGCTCGGTCCAGCTCAGTAATCGAGGAAACTCAGGCTAGCAATAGCCACAATCCGAGTGTGAGCTCATCCAGTCTCACTTACAGCACCTGGCTGCCCTTACCCAACGCAGGGCTTGACTCTTCACAAAATATCACCTCTCGGAACATGGCACGAGGCGCCTCCCCACCATTGCCGAAAGTCTCGTTTACCAAGGTTCACGATGAATTCTGGTCCCAACCTGCCGGGGTCGCTGATCTGCAAGCCCGTTCCTATGGATGTAGGTAGCTTGTTGCCTCGTTACCTTGATGTACTGAGGCGTGCGTAGATAACGATGGCTCGAATTTCAGGCGACCGGAACATTACATACGGTACATTGGTGAGCATTAGGACAGTCCTTGTGAAGCATTGCACTCACACCGCGTTGAACACAGAACCGTTGGAAAGTGATCTTGCACAACAAGTCGAATATGACATGGATGAACAAGGTGCGTCTCACACAACTCGTCTCCTCTGGCTCATGCCGACCGCGACGTTACAGATCGCGAATGGCTGGATTCTGTGAATGTGGAGAGGCGCAAGGAGCAGCTTGACAAAGTAACGTGCGAGGTCTTTGAGATAGTTATGGATAGGCTGGAGAAAGAGTGGTTTGATCTGGTGCGCCTGACAGCCACCCTGCCATGGGCACACGCTCACATCCCGCACAGACTAAGAACATCCCTAAGCCGGACCTCGCTATGCCCTCGGAAGACTCTACCTGCGCCATCTGCGACGATTCAGAAGGAGAGAACACTAACGCAATCGTATTCTGTGACGGATGCAATCTCGCGGTGCACCAAGGTGCGGCCTCCTTACACTTCCACGCGCCACACCGTTGACGCTAACGCTCAACACAGACTGCTACGGGGTACCGTACATCCCTGAGGGACAATGGCTATGCCGGAAATGCACTGTCTCGCCCGAGAACCCTGTCGTAGGTACCACTCTTCAAGGTCCGCTTGATATCTTCCGAGCTCACTTCTTATGCAGTCGTGCATACTCTGTCCCAATGAGGGCGGCGCGTTCAAACAGACGGTGCAGGGAGACTGGGTACATCTGTTGTGCGCTATATGGGTGCCAGAAGTCACAGTGGCAAACGACGTCTTCATGGAGCCTGTGACCGGGATCGAGGGCGTTCTGAAGGCCCGGTGGAAATTGGTGCGTGCTCTGCTCGCACGTAAACACCCCCGTAATCTGAACTTCCTCCTTTCGTAGAGATGTTCCCTGTGCGACATTCGCATGGGCGCCCCCATTCAGTGTATCAAATCGTCGTGCTCCGCCGCATTTCACGTGACATGTGCTCGCAAGGAGAAGTTGCTGATGCCAATGAAGGCAACACAGGGTTCGGAGGCTCCAGTGCTAGCGTGCTACTGCGAGAGACACCTCCCGGTACGTTCACTCCTGGTATCATGGCGATGGCTGCTCACGAACGATACTCAGCGCGAACAAGCCGAAGCACGGGTAGCTGCTTTCGCGGCAGAGATGGACGGTGGCGGCGAAGGCTCGGAGAACGAGAAGTCTTCCAAGACTGCCCGAGCATACGCGAAGACGTACAAGCTTGGCCCACCACTGGTGCCCAAGATCATTGTCGACAGAATCATGCAGTACATCGGCAAGGTCAGCATACGGCAGAAACGAGAGTTCGTTGTGCTCGTTTGCAAGTATTGGAGTCTGAAGCGAGAAGCACGGCGAGGAGCGCCGTTGTTGAAGAGGCTGCATTTGGAACCGTGGACAGCTGCCGGAGGGCGAAACCAGAATGAAGAAGAGAAGGTTATCAAACTGGAGGTAGGCAAGGCTGATTCATGACCTGTGGGATGCTTTGGGTGCTCATACGAAATGTACAGTTCTTGAAGAAGTTGAAAGTCGACCTGGACAGGGTACGGACTCTTGCGGATTTGTCTAAGAAACGAGAAGTCCAGAAGTTCTTGCAAACAAGAGCTGTCCACGACTTCATCTCCCGAACGCTGCTTTCGTATGAGCCAGCATTGAGAAACGCGCTCGAGAAGATCGTCGGGTGCGTAGCATGTACCACACGCTCTGAGATCTGCTCTGATTGCTTCACAGCTACGACCGACAAGATTTCTTCAAAACGCCAGTGTCGAAGATTGACGTTCCTGACTATTACGATATCATCAAACAACCAATATGCTGGAACGTTATTGAGAAGAAGCTTGATAATTTTGAGTATACTGATCTGGATGACTTCAAGGTGCGGCATCTGATATACCGCTATTGAACGAATCCTCACTGGGTTGTTAGAATGACATATATCTAGTTCTCAGTAACGCGATGCTGTACAATCGACCAGACACACAATACTACAGAGCTGCACAAAAGATCAAAGCCCAAGCAGACAAAATCCTCGCGGAGCTTGACGAAGTCAGAGTGCGCCATCCTGGGATGCCTCCTCCACCCGCAGAGTTAGATGAAGCTGAAGCAAGCTCTTCTCGAGTTCCTCTGGGCGACCTCGAGCCTCCGCTTGAGGTCCTGCAGCAGCTTTTCTCGCAGACCGCTCTTGCGGAAGGTACGGATATGATCATCGAGCCTGATCCTGTTACCTCGCTATTCAGCTTCGAGTTCGCCAAGCTCAAACCTCCACCAACCCCTCCTCCCTTGCCTCCACCTAAGATCAAGCGGGACCGTAGGGCCGATAGAGAACGTGCACGTCTGGAGCGTATGGCCATGGATGTATCAATTGGATCGCGGACCAGGAAACGGATGTCGCTGGTCGCAGAGACCAATCAGCTGCCACCGGATGCGCCGGGTGCCGATCACACTGAGTTGCCCGACCGCGACGTACATCCTGAGCGCAAAGGCAAGAAAACAAAAGTAGTTCTGCCTGGACAGGCCGACGTGCCTCCAGTCGTGGACGGAGTTGACAACCAGCGGATGTTCTCCATGTTCGATGTTGGGTGGATATTGCCGGATGGAAAGAAACGAGGCGGACGCTCGTTCGTGGAACGACAACCGAAGAAGAGCACGAAGCCAGGTCAGAATCGGGTTCATTCGACTTTGCTCGGTGGCTGACTGCAGGCATTCTAGACCAACGGGAGCGATCGTTGCTCTCCACTGAAGGTACTGCGGTTGCCGCAGACGAAAACGCTGCCGGTCCTAGCACGCTCCCTGAACATGGGAGAGACCCTGAACATGTTCCCGGCTCAGCTGTCCCCATGGACGTTGACCAGCCTGGCGAATCTAACACCACGATAGGCACTGCGTTGCCAATCGCTACTATGGATGCCTCTGAAGTTGATTCCACTTTACCTGTGCCTGATAGTCTAGCCGAACAGCAACCTGTACCGGGACTTGCGCGAGATACTCCACACGAAGAACCCAAACCGAACCGAAGTATGGAGCCTCCGGCACAGGTCATACCGGCGCAAGAGCAGGATAGCACCATCGAACACGAAACGCCCGCAAAACCTGTGAAGAAAATCGTTGTAGACGTGCTAGATACTCCTGCTACGCGGCGAGAGAAGAATCAGCGCAAGAAGGCAGAGCGATTACGCAGAACATCCGCCAATACCGACGAGCATGCTCCCGAACCTGGCCCGTCAATGCAAGAGGAGCTTGTGCAATATGCGGACAATGTCGGAGGCGGTCCTGACATGGATATAGATGCAAATTCGGAGCTGACGTCTTTGAGCTCGGATAGCGAAATCAACGGCGAGGACGAGGAGCCGCGGGCTGGACCTTCTGCTACGTCAAGTGCCAGCTCGAAGGATATAACGCAGCTAGGAAAAGTCGAACTTGAGAAGGGGCAATGGCTGGAAGAAGGAACTTTGGGTGCGTCTTATTCCGGCTAACTACGCTATGCTATCTGAACAATGTTCGCGTATAGTCTGGGCTAAAGCGTGTATGTCTCATGCGATATCTTTGGCAATCATACTGACATTCAATAGCTACATTTCCGTGGTGGCCTGCGGTGGTCATGGATGCTGATTCGGCGTCTGACGCTCCCCCCGTCTTGCTCGAGTCAACCGATCCTCAGCGAATAGAAGCGCAACAGCTACACCTGGTCCGTTTCTATGATGGAAAGGAAGGAATTATTGGTTCATGGTACGTGTCTATCGGCTGGATTGTTCGGTTTGTTGGAACGTGTCCTTTAGGAATTACGTGCCTGTGACAGAGCTGCGAATGTTTGGAGAAATCAAAGGTTTGTAGCTTTTATCTCTGTGTTATCTAGTTGAGCGCAGCAGTGCTGACGTCTTATCTAGAACTTGATGAGGAGTTGACTTCCAAATCGTCCAAGATGCAAAGGTGGAAGAATGAGAAGGCGCGGGCTATATGCGTCAGAGCATATAAGTATGTTCGGTCTGGTCTGTCTAAGTCACTATTGATTGACGCACTTGTCCAGTCGCGCGTTGGCAGAGATGGATATTCCCATACCGACGGTGGCTTCTAATAAGACACGATCTGGGCGGATGTCATAGCCACCGCTTGTGGCTGTCATCTCTGGTCGGCGCAATGTCGCGTCAAGTGTCGTTTTCGTGGCCACTTCTATTAATTCCAGGCTATGGTGTTCGTTCCATCTTGCCGGCAGCAAATTGCGAAGAAGTCAGACACGTTGGACATCCTGATACCCGCACGCGCTGCTCAGTGCTCTCTTAGGTAAACCGCCATGCGACAAGCTTTTCCTTTCTCCCCATCAACACCACTATGAGTGCAGGTCCGCCTTGAATTCGAAGTACTGTCGGAATATGCAGGTGGGATTGGATATGCAACCTCACATCATAGTAGTCAAGCGGTTATGTACAGCAATTAATGAGGTGCAAATCATGAATTGATGAGCTACCAGTAGGTAGTAATGACAAAAGACGGCACATCGGAGGGAGAAGACTCCAGAGTCGGACTCCCCGCACTCAGATTTGTCGATCGAAAGCTTCGGGTAAGGGTTTTGTTTTCGATTCTTGGAATCATGTTTTGCTGTTGTGGTGTTCACATGATTCATCCGCTCGGAGCTTCCTCGAGAAAGGAGCTAGAGAGAGGCATATCTTCCATGACAGTCCGATCGGAAAGGATGGTGTATGCCCAGGCCGTGATGCTTTCTTCTTGTCTCCCATTTCAAAAATGACCATTTGCGCCTGGCAACTCCCTCCTTCTCCCTACCAAGCGCGTTGGGACTCCGTGCTCCGTACCACAGGCACACCCCGAATAAACTTTGTATTCCTTCGCCGTTTGGAACCCACGTTTATCTTTTGTCGCGTCCCGGGCTATAAAGCGCAGCGTTCCAGTCCTGTGAAGCAGTGAATATGAAGGGTGGAGAGTGAGTGCAGCAAGACATAACTTATGGATTAGTAGTCGAGATGAAGTTTGGCTGCAAGACAGATGGCTTACTCCTTTGGACGATGTTGGTCAAACGACAGCAGCTGCCTAATTAGGCGATGATGCGTGTGAGAAATGATCCGTGCGGTCGGCATGGTTTTGTGTGGCCATCCGAGACGATCACGGTGGAAAAGCGAATTTTGTGACAGTTTCGCTAATATCTGCGCATGGCCAGGCGACGTTCCGTTTGTCCTCAGAACTGCCGACCCCAGCGAGACAGACGTTCTTTACGTCGATAATGACCGCCAACTGGCGTAGCTAGAAGTACACGCCTGCTATCACGTCATTTGAATAGGTCACTGATGTAGGTAATGAGCCGTTGGGATAGTAAACAAATAAAGAATATGTAGCAGTTGCAGTGTAAGACTCACTGGTGCACAATCATTCAGCAAAGAACTTGAAAGACATCAGCTGCGACAAAGAAATTGGAGTTGAGAAATTGGCTCGCGCCTGGTTCTGCGCCCTGCTAGTTAAAGCTGGTAAGTAGCAGTTGAACGCAATGTCCAATGTATGCAGGTCGAAACCAAATGATATTGGATTGAAATCAAGTTGAAGAACGTAATGCATGATCCCAAATGAAATTAGCCATCCGTTTCACCATCGGCTTTGTGCACTCATGCCCTACGCCTGGTTCCACTACTACCTCTTTCACCCCATGAGGTCCAACATTCAAATCAGTCACAAATGACTCAGAGTATGCGAACGGCACCAGTGTGTCTTCGCCACCGTACATTGCGAGAACCTTCTTGCCTAGAAAGGGGTTGGACGGGTCGGACGTAGTATATGGTGTCTGCGAAGGATCATTCCGTTCGATGTATTGCCGGAGGCTGTCCGGGAAGTGCGGAGGGGCAAGTTCTACTCCAGAATATTTGGCTCGCCTTGTGATCAGGTTCATATAGTTGGGGCATCCAATAATAGGAACCGCCAAACTGATTCGGGACTCTGGTATGCATTTGTGTCAACACACCTCGTCATCGAGGTAGAGATATTGCATACCATGGGTGAGCGCAATCCAAGCTGCATGACCACCGAGGCTTTTCCCTGCGACAAGCCACTGGGCCACCTCCCGCTCGCCACTTGGAAACAGATATGACGGTAGAAAGTCGATTAGATACGAAACATCTAGCGCTGTTCCGGCTGCAGAATATCAGTGACCACCGGGTCTCGGCATTAGAAGCCGACTTACTCTGGATAGCATACATGTCGATGCTGTAGAAGAATCTATTCATATGGGTACATCGGAGAAACATGGGAAAGACTTACGCGTGGCGAGGGTTGCTACCTTTCTTCCATGCGCCGTTGGCACGAACGTCAACTAGTCTCTCGCCGTGGTTTCTTTGGTCCTGAGGCAACAACCAGCCAACCTGTCAGTATACTGCATAACCTAGAGACAGCCGCATACGCACAAACGTTACGATAATGAGATCCATAGCTCCTTTCTCGTGTTTCCTCTTCTGGGAAACCTCCTTCACCGTGTCCTCGGCGACCCATTCAATGGACTTTGCACTACCAGTTCTTCCGTGTAGGAAGAACAAGACGGCTACGGGACCAGATTTGCCCGACCACGATCGTTCCGAGTACACGGTGATGGGTAGGCCAGCAATGACCATACTCTTCTTGGAGACGGACATAGTTGTGGGGAGATTCATCGGTGTTGATGTTGAGAAGACAGCAGTGAAGGGGTGTTACGGAGTGCGAGAGGCAAACTGGATGTTCATATACCATATCTGAGATGACGTCGGGCAGTAGTGTGCTCTAGCGGAACGTTGTCCTTAGTTAGATGTTGCCGCCTTGTATAGGGGAGAAACCTCATTTAACCGATTCCGCTCTCCATACTGCGTCGTGCATTGCGAACATTCAAGAATGGAAAGGACAGAGATGAAGGCTTTGGAATGGTGCAAGTCACGGCCGAGCACCGTGACCGAGATGGTCGCTTCAACGTAACCAGCCGTGTGCTCGTCACAACCCAGCGATCGAGCCAGTCGAGAGGCGCATCAATTTGACCCGCCGATCGACATCCGAATAGTGAACACAGCACGCCCAAGTCGAGTGATCTGCATTAATATTGGCAGTGCAGTCGAATACACCGCCTAGGCCCTGAAGCATGGCTGCTTATATCGCCTCGTTGCTTTTAAATATCGACGGACGTCCGGAGCGCAGCTTGACCAGGGTCTTCCACCAACCATGAAGATCCCTGGCCTCAAACGCGTGTTTGCTCGAGCAATACGCAGCAAGTCCACTCTTCCCGGGTCGCAAACTAGTGATAGCGCAGCGTTGGCTAGCTCCAGTGGTCCTGTGGAGCCACCGAAACCCCGTATACCCATCGAGTTACTCCTTCGCATCTTTGGTCAACTGTCTATTGTAGACGTGTTGCGCTGTCGGGCTGTGAGTTGTCTGTCCTGGAGGAGCTTCAACGGTCTTGGCTGACGCATTAGATAGGCATGTCGATGGTTCAAGGATGTGATAGACAACGCGGTGGAAGTGCAGTACAAGATAGAGCTGCATGTGGCTGGCTTTCGAAATAATGACGCTTGCACAGACATGGCCATGCCCGAACGTCTCGAAGCTCTCAAGGCGCACACACAGTTCTGGAAGAATCCCACATTCTCCTGGAAATCAGAAGATGTTCCTTGGGCACATGGAGACCTACGATACAACCACTTTCACGAAAATCTTTGGGTTCGGTCTCTCAGGGTGGGGCACGTAGAGCATGTCTGGAAGTTCAACGCAATCCAGTGTGTAGCCATTGAGCCAGCAGCGGATGGTTCGTCTGTGCTGGATCACTGGACGCTGACATTTCCGTTCTTATTTGAATGCTACATGTCCTATCCGTCTCGTGGATACACTCTCCTTCTGGATTCGAACAACACGGACGTGCCCCAAAGGTACATGTGAGTATGGGGATGACTTGTGGTGCAAAACTCTCGTACTGAATCTCTTCTAGCATACGAAAAGTGTCGTTATCCAACGGGACGATGCTTTCTGAGAACACAGTCTATTTGGAAGGCCCAAATTACGAGCACTGGGCTGGTCCAGTGATAGATGGCTCTGACGGCGAGTATGTCAGTATCGTCAGATCGTCCCCTGTGCCAGAGAGCGATCCTCCTTCTGCACTCATTCGCATCACGATTCTGGCGCAAGCTGATTGTGAAGTCATAGTTGTAAGTCCGCATACCACACTGAATTGTTATGGATAGCTCATGGTCCTTGCCACACTCGTAGGACACATCGATCACCATATCGGACAATTCTCTCATTGCAGTGCAACTCGTTCGGGACAACTGCTTTTTGCTTCATATCATGAGAGGCGGGGTCTTTCATACACGAGTCTACGCCGTCAAACGCAAGCCTTTTCCCAATGAGGACGAGCATAGCTGCTGGCTGGTCGCGACGTTCGAGTATCCAGAGGTCCAGTCAAGCTTTGTGAAGGATATGCACGATATGAATTTCATCGTGGGTGGATCAGGGGGAGGTGTGTTGAGTAGGAACGTTCCACCTCGGCCATTTATTCGTGCGGCCGACAACCCTCCGCTCATGGTTCTCCGTTGGTATCAACGAGAGGATGGAAGTCAGAGCCGGGTGATCCATGTCGTACCGCTGTCAGTCTACGTTTCGGCGGCAGACTCCTTCGACCCCTCTCGGCAGGAGGCGCGACAGACTGACGATATCACTAAATGGCGCGCCTGGGGCCCGGCCAACACGCGCTGCTTCCTCGACCACAAATCCTTCCTCCCCGGAAACTTTGGCCATCAGATGCTCCTGTCTGACTTCTCCCTGGTCGACTTCAATCCCCTTGAAATCACACGTGACCTGAACCGAGTTGCGTATCTGCCACCAGCCGTCCCGGAGGCGCCGAGGAGTCGCAGGTCCAGCATGCTAAGAGCTCTACGTGCAGTATCGCGGACGTCGACTTTGATTGACGATATTGAGATCGCTGGGTGTAGCGGGCGAATTGTGAGATACGCAACCACTATCGCGAAAGGCGAGATGTTCTCCGAGGACGTAACCACCAGTCTCCCGTATCGCAAAACGAAGATAGAGTGGACGGGCCCGGAGCCTGTATTTGTGTATGCAGGCGAGGTGTGGGTGGTATGCTCCAAAGAGGTATGCTCAAATAATTATCTGGCATAGGCAACTGGCTGAGATATATCACGCAGAATGCAGGGGCAGGGGGTCCCAGATACAAGTTCCATACGCTTCAAAAGATCCTATGAGCCTTCCTCCTCCATTCGCTTACGTTGATATCTTCTGCTGGCCACAGAACATCATCTTGGTTGTTTTCTCGACATGAGAATCGTGGCGCAAGTCATGAGACGACACTCTCCTCTCTATCAGCACTGACATGCCTTTTGAGGATCATCAGTCGCTGAACAATCCAATCCCCGCTGCGCGACAGTTCGAAGCGTCCTGTCTTATCTAACATTCTAATGCATAATATCAAGTCGGTTTCTTAGGGCGACCGCTGCGCCGCCTCATTCACGGATCAGCGCTCGTACATAATCGTCTTCATGGTAATTCCACTTACACTATCCGTTCTCTGAAGCCCAGATCCCGAGAAAGCTAACTACCCCGGACTGAATTTAGCTCGTACGCGCATATTTCAAGTGACTGCAGCCTAGGCCTTCACTCAGGAGTAGTCGTGATCATCATTGTGACTACTGTACCTTACCCACGGGATCGCTCTCGCAGTATAGAAAGACCCTCTAATGCCCACGAAACCTACTGCCATCAAGGCTCCGGTTCCCATGAGAAACTGGGAGAGAATGCGGTTCAAGGTCTCGGATACGGTTCGTGATCCACCGTCGTGGTCTCCAGCACTTACTTTCTGAATTTCCTTCACAGCCAACAGAAGCGCTGTGGCGAGCGCATCAGGTAAGCGCTCAATAATTGCCAGTTGTGGGAACGGACCCACCAACGGGGCCGTGACGTGTGGCGTAACTCCGCGATTCTTTCGGTCACAAATGCGATGATGCAACAGTCCCAAATACGGCAGAGACTTCGTCAACGACCCTCATTTTCCGGGGTTCCGACTCCTCACGACCAATGGGCAGCGATGCCGAGCACCATCGGACAATTTCTCGGCCCATATTCTCGAGCGCGACCGTTAATTCCTCGCGAAATCAATAATGCTAAACAAGCGTGACATAAAAGGGAGGTCCTCTGTCCCCCGTCCCCCTCGGTTTCTCTCCCACCTCTCTTCTCGACGTAGACCTGTCGACGACTTATTCTCCTCCCTCCCTCATCGTATTTCCTGCGCTACTCGCCGCCTATCATGTCTATGAAGCGCAAGTTGTCTCTCGAATTCGACGATGAGGTCGCCTATACGGTGTGTACTCATTCCGCCTCATAAAGCTTCCGGGGTGCTGATCATTAAGCTGCGCAATCTTATCTCTCATACAGGCTGCCAAAAGGACTCTCTTCGAGTTTCCGAGCGCAGACATGGACGTCGCCATGTCCGACAGCTCATCCGACTCCGAGCTCCTCACACCGCTCGAGTTCCCCGACTATAGCCACCAGTACCACTCCCGCCTGAACTCCACCGCCAGCTCTTCATCGTCTATTTCGTTCTCGCCATCTACACAAAACTCACCCAGTACTTCCAGTAAGTCCCTACCGCCGCAGAGACCACGCTCACGTTGACCGACGGTGGTAGCCGCCTATTACCCAGATTTCGTACTCTATCCATCCGTCGACACAACCGCCACTAATCCTACCGTCAACTCCCCCGCTAACTACAGTCCGAGACAGGTTGGGCTCATGCAACCGAAGGGCGCCTCATTCACTCATCACGGGTAGGTAATCCTTGTGGATTATATGCAGTGTATATGCGCAGGACGTAAGCTAACGACAGCTTTCTGTCCAGCCAAAACTGCGTCCAGATTCCGAAGCTTCGTGTGGCATGCGCTGCGGGTCTGTACGGACAGAGGACAATGTGGGCCCACTGTGAAGAATGCGGAGCCATCGAGATGGTCGACACCGATTGAAGCCGTTAAGCCCGTTCGCCGTTCCAAGTCCACTCGCAGTCGTCACACATCACCTCTCCCAATCCAATCAACCTTCGTTCGACCCCACCTCCGACACCTCAAGACATCACAAGGACACACTCGACTGGCCTCTCTGGGACTGATTATGTTTTTATTCCTTTCTATTGCCTGCATGCTGCTCTTACAAGATTTATCTGGCGACTACTCCATTGGCCTCATCGTTCAACCCCTAACTTCGGCTTCCAATAGATTAGAACAGTCAACCCTCCGGCCCCGGTAACGGCAGTGGAACAGCAACTCAACGAAAGTAGTTCGACCTCACCGAAAGTCCTCCCCTCCCTCATCGCCATCCGACCAGTCCTCAAACTTCCTGTGCGCAACTAACCCCCCACTGCAGCAAGGCTCCGTTCTACCTGTTCTATCGTACCTGTGTTTTATTTATTGTGCTTGTTGTCTCGCGTGTGCTTATTCGAATCCATTGCCCCCATTGTCACTTCTCATCCATCTCACCAACCTCGCATTCTACACAATCGTCCGCACCATTACTCCCTCACACCAGTGCTTTTGCTTTCGTTTATCCACGTCTGTTTGTCTTGTAGTAGTAGCCTCAAATCAATTGACCGCTTCGTGACGGTAACAAATGCTACAGCCTGCTTTTCCGCAACATACGTGAGTTTTGACTGAACTTCGTGCTGCCTGTTCAGCTGGCTCAAGCCTGGCTACATCTTCGTTGGCGCCGGGCGCTATAACGGGTAAGTTGACGATCGGCGCATCAGAATGATTGGCGCGCATGTGAGAAAGGATCGATGTCATAGCCAAACATAAGCCACACCCCACCATGCTGCACGAAGCATATTCATTCACCAATTGCTCTCTTAGATAACAACAACGATCATGCCGGTACCGAAAGCCATCCTCGAACAAATTAAGCAGATTATCCCACCTCTGAATGGGACATTGCACAAGGGCCAGTCTGGTCGTGTCGGTGTACTGGGAGGTGCTCTGGAGTGAGTCCTCAAGCATTCCAGCATAGAGCGGCAAGATTCATATTGGTATAAGCTATACAGGAGCCCCGTTCTTCGCATCTATGTCTGCGCAGCGTATGGTACGTACCGTATCACATTCGTGTCGTCCTGTGTGTTGAGCAACCTTTGCAGGGCGCAGATCTCTCGCATGTCATCTGCTCGCCAACCGCCGCTGCCGCCATCAAGTCGTACTCACCTGACCTGATAGTCCACCCTATACTGCGTGAGGACCAGTACGAATTCTCTCCTCTGCGTACGCCCTTTTTTGGGTGCTGACCGCCGTTAATCCCACAGAGACCCCTCCGAAGTCAAGGCAACGCTGCAAGGCTTGCTTTCGCGTCTGCACGTCCTCGTCATTGGCCCAGGTCTTGGCCGGGAACCGTACATGCAGAATTATGCAAAGATGGCGATGGGCATTGCGAAGGAGAAAGCGATGTTCCTGGTGCTCGACGCCGATGCCCTTCTGCTTGTCGGCCAGGACCACTCTCTCGTGAAGGGCTACCGCCGTGCGATCCTCACGCCGAACGTCGTGGAGTTCAAGCGTCTGAGCGAGCAAGTGGTACGTGTTGCGGTGCGGAATCCATCTCGTGAACTCACCAGCAGACGCATTATATAGAACGTCGATCCGAAGACTCCCTCGAACCAGCGTGCGATGGAAGTCTCCCGTGCATTCGGCGGTGTCACCATCCTCCAGAAAGGCGCTGAGGATATCATCGCCACCAACACGAGCGCTGCGACGAAGGCGGAGGCGGAAGAAAGCAAAGTTGATCCCCAGGAAGAGTCGACGGAGGAACAAGTTGTGGTTGACGTCCCGGGTGGATTGAAGCGGTGTGGCGGGCAGGGGGATATTCTGACGGGGACTGTCGCGACAACGCTGGCGTGGGGGAAGTGCTTTGAGGATGGCGCTTTTGGGTACGTGGGCTCGCTCGGCCATATGCCGACGTATGGCTGATAATAGGCTGTGCTATCCAGAGACGGTTCCATTCCATCTTCTCGGATCCCGTTGCTCGCGGCGGTGGCAGGCTCTATGGTCACTCGCACTGCCTCGAAACACGCTTTTGCAAAGAATGGACGGGGTGAGTTGCTGTGCCTCTCAGCCAAGTTCTGCTGTATTCATAGTTGCACAGGTGTTGTTACTCAGGACATGCTTCCTGAGATAGGCGGTGCTTTCGCCGAAGTGTTCGGAAATGACGGTGAGAAGGGATGGGGAGGCAGTGGCGGAGGCAAGCTATAGAAGAGTGAAATTAGCCATCCTGGTCGCAGAGCTGTCAATATAGCGTCCTAGGAATGTACGGACTACACACGTAAGGCTGTGCCAACTACAGCACGACAGAGCCGATGTATGCTATTCTCGGTTTCCCAATAGATCCTGAGGAACAGCGGCTATGCTGATGCTGCGCGAAGAATACTGTGGTCAGCGTGGTAGGAAAACTTGGTCATCGTACGTCAGGGACCGGTCGTAACCCCGGTTCAGTGTCAGTGCTGCAGGCTGACATACGACCCTCAGCGCCTCCTAACATAGTCAGCCGCGGAAGTAGACGGATTTTCCTGTGCTCATAACTGTGTGATGTCCAGGCTATCCAGCCCCCCACCCCAGCTCTGGGACCTGCGAGCTGTTCACCGGCTCATGCCCTGTGAGGCGTGGCACGAGTCGACAGCATATAACGGCGAGCAAAATACACACATACCAGTTTTATGCAGGGAATGGCTGATGCTGCAAAACTGCATTCGGTGGCTGGCTCAAAACCTTCAACTGTGCTGGGGAACGTAATAAACCAGCACGCGCGTAATTTAGCCTCAAGGCGACCGACCTGAAGACAGAGTAGTGCAACGATCGTGCAGCTGGATCCACTTCGGAAGTACACCGAATTCACAACACGCGATTCACCACGTAACCCCACGCAAAGCCCAGCGGACTATCGGCGCTCTTTGTTGCCGTATACTTGAATACCACAAAGATTATCTACTCATGTTCGCACAGTCTGAGGACGTTGAGATTGACAATATTGTTGGCCATCGCCAATTGCACAGAATAGAGGTTGAAGAGCGCACGTAGCAAGATGGTCAAGGGTGTAACCAACGATGCTATGTTTGAAAGGATTTACTGTGCCAAGGTCGATGGACACAGTCATGTACACAAACACCTGGTCCTTTAGAAAAACGACCTTTAGGCGTAAGTTGCAGGACTTACTGTAACCCGAAGAGGAGCAAAGCTCGAGGACTCGCTCAGGTTGAAGGATACAGTATAATAAATACTCCCAACAATCGATACATCTACTGAACCAGTCGCGTTCATCTTATCCGTTGAAGACCGTGCGACGCCTCATTGCGTAGTTGGGATCAGAGATGTCAGAAATATGCGCCAGACACTGTATGACAGGGTCCCCTTGCTTGACAAGTTCTGGTGGTGTCTTATCGCTAAACTCACCGGAATATACCGTCATCGGTATGCTGGCATTGCCTAGTTTTACTGTCCCTCAACCAGCTTTGAATTCTTTTCGACAGGGTGACAATATGCACGCGCCACTTCGTCGTACAATAGGGCTCATTCTTTTGAAAACACTTACAGTGGCTGTAACTTGTACAAACAGAATGCCATACTGGCATTTGTAAGTAAGTAACATTTCAATGAAAACATAGTTAGTCAAGCAAGGGTTTTGCCAACGCAGGCGGCACTCCCCGAATTATATGGCGGTGGGTGAATGGAAACGTAAATGTTAATACGTCCGAGGTACCTTCCTCCGTTAATACGTCCGAGCGAAGTTCCGCGTCAAAGTCCAAGAACTGCGCCGAAGACGCGGGCTACCCATTGGGCAGAGACAGCGAGGGCATTATAAGTACTTGCCTCTTATCCTTTGGCATGGCTACACCTCAAGGAACATGTGCTACCGTCGTTGTCGTAGGCCTCAAGCAGTGGAAGACATCGAAAGAGGATCCAACACGTGCAGATTCCGACCAGATCATGCATCTCAATCGGAGCGCAATCCCGGGCCGTCTGGGGCCTTCTTTAAGTTGACACCATATCGTGTCCTCAATCTCGCTCTCCTCTTTTCGCTCGGAGTATGGAAGGCCGTCGCATCCTATCGTAATGAAGCATTCGTCTCCTCCACCTTGGACACCTTTCTGACACTGGGTGTACCTATCATGCAAGTCTTTCATATTGCACTCTCATAAGATACGCGCTTATGAGATCTCCAATAGCATGTTCTTAGTTGGGCTACCTTCGGATACTTGTCCATCATCGCCGGAAAAACAAAAATTAGATCTAACTTGACCTATATAGGTAACCCTAACCTTGCAATATCTATTCTGACCACCGAGGGCTGGAGTTGCA